>NOKP01000079.1:0-48824 GCA_002682825.1 Neonectria sp. B-13 | reverse complement strand
GTTCGTCATGTTGTCCTAACAAGCCCATGACGCAAGCGCGGATCTGACTGTGAGACGGAGCATATCCCAGAGACTCCTGACGAAGAATCCATAAAGCCAATTTGTCTTCTTGATTCTTGGATAAACGCTGGCTAGGTTGAATTTGCTCCTTCATGGCCGTCTGACCACTGAGTCTGTCGGTTAGAGTCCTTCGAGGCACTCCCCGTCGCTGAGCCGCTTGAGAGGGTGAAAAGCCATTATCTGTGATATCCAAGATAGCCTCGGCCATGTCGTCTTCTGTGTATCTCCAACGGGGCCGCGAAGAGGGCATTTTTATGGCGTTGCAAGTGGCAGGGACGAGATATCATAGGAAAGAGCGGTGAGAAACCTGGTGATTGAATTGACGATATTTCCATACAACGGCCTGCATATTTCGCGTGCCCCACGCAACTGCATAGGACCAGAACGATAAATCCCAATCAATTCTCTATTCATTAGAGGCAACCTTTTTCAGGTAAGCTCTTATTTTGGCCGACTTCCGTGTAAATGAAACTGTCGAGTTTTGGTGGAGGAATTTCTTTTTTGCCTGGCGAAAGGGTGGGGTTGGCGAAAGGGTGGTGGTGCATGGTAGCGTCTCTTGGCTCTTGAGTCACATGCTTATGCTGCTACCCATCGACAATACTAAGCGATAAACACAGAAACATGTACAGGATACTACGGTGACTTGCCAACAGAGTCTAGCGTATGAAATAGGAGGCCGACATGGATGTTTGTGAGAGGGTGACGCTTTGCAAGCCAGGGAAGGTTCAGCTGCATGAGTCTCCTTAAAGGGGGCAGGTATATGTGGAGTTTGCGGATGCGCATCGTCAAGCGGCAGTTATGCACGCCTATTTCCTTTTAAAGCTGAAATAGGAAATAATTGAAGGAAATTCGGCAGTGGGGCAACCAATGCAGATTAATGTATGTGCCTCTGAAGGTCGAGGTGGACTAAGCCGCATTCGTATGGTATTAACTTTGTGGAACTTTTGGATTAAGCCTAATCTAAACAGAGGTCGCTTAGAAGCCCCTTTTTTTTTTGCCGTAATTATATCAATGCACGATTTCATAATGTCACGGTCCTCAACTTCTCACACTTGTTTAACTCTACATACTCTAAACAGTCTAAATACTGCTAAAATGCAGCATCCTCTGATGCTCATTTCCTACATACTGTGGGCTCTCCCTTTCCTTACTCGACTTTCTTGGGCTACTTCAACAACGCATACCTCCACTCCCATCGTCAATATCAAAAATGGGACACTAGCAGGCTCATATGACCCAGCCCGCCATCAAGATGCATTCCTCGGCGTACCATTCGCAGCAAGCCCTACCGGAAACCTTCGATTTAGCTTGCCTCAGCCACCAAAGCCTTGGAAGGGAATCAAATCAGCCAAGTCATATGGACCGTTGTGCTTGGGTAATTCTGCTGGAATGATAGGATTCAGCCAGAACACATCTGCGCCCATGAGCGAGGATTGCCTCCAACTCAATATCATCCGTCCGTCTGGCATTAACAAGTCTCGCAAGCTTCCAGTGTTTGCCTGGATCCACGGCGGCGGTTGGGTTGACGGTAGCGCAACGGATCCCAGATATAACGGCTCATTTCTAGTCGAGGCGTCAGTTCAGGTGGGCACGCCCATTATCTTTGTCAGTCTCAATTACCGCCTGGGTGTTTTTGGCATGATGAACGGGCCGGCTGCAGCGAAGGCTGGGCCACCAAATGTCTTCCTCCACGACCAGCGCCAGGCTCTTCGATGGATCCAGGAAAACATCGCACATTTCGGCGGCGATGCTTCGCGAGTCACTATTGCTGGGGAGTCTGCAGGCGCTTCCTCTGTTGGTCAGCACCTCATCGCTTATGGAGGCCGGGATGAGGGGCTTTTCAGCGGCGCTATTGCGCAAAGCGGAGGTCCTCTATTATCGTCTTCATACCGCAATGCAACCGAGACAGAGGCCTACTCCAACAAAGTACTAGAGGAAACGGGCTGTACTGAGGCGAAAGATCAGCTATCATGTCTGCGTGCTGTTCCCGCCGAGGCGCTGAGAAGAGTCAGTCAGATCCTTCCTACGGCCTGGGTGGTCGATGGGGAGCTTCTTACGTCCACTGGCTCACGTCTTCTCGAGTCGGGGTCGTTCGTGAAAGTTCCTCTCCTGATTGGGTCTAACCGAAATGAAGGCACGACTATGATCCAGCTATTTAATCTAACTGTGAACTCTGATGATGACTTTTTGGCGTCCGCCAAGGGAATTCTTGGGCGACCCGTGGAAGAAGCAGCCTTAGCCAACTGGTCCACGTTATATCAGACGGAAGTCGACAGACCCTCTCCTGCAGGTTTGGGAACAGTTGTGCCTAATCCAGGCCCACAGCTAGGAGCCCAGTATGGAAAGACAAGCCTCTGGCTTGGAGACGCTCTCTTCACTGCTAGTCGACGATTCGCCAGCCAGAAGTGGGCCGACCACCGCACGCCGAGCTACAGTTACTTCTTCGATACTCCGCCTGCCAACCTTGACCTCAAAACACTCGGCGTGGCTCACTTTCAGGAAATTCCGTTCACCTTTGCCAACACCAAAGCTGTTGGTTGGGATACCGACCCTTTCCCTTCTGAGCCTGAGAAGAGGCAGAAGTATTTAAAACTAGCTGAGATTATGAGCCGTATGTGGATCAGCTTCGTGGTTACAAAATCACCTAACTTTCACGGTGGTAAGTCTTCCCTGCCATAGTTAATTATTCCTACCATTGACTGCTTTGAAGAGAGCGTCAGTTTTTATAGAAAGCCGGCTAATGTTAAGTAGTGCCCGATTTGAAAGTAAAGTGGCCAGTATACTCCCGGAACAACCCAAGGAACCTGGTTTTTAGCGCCGAGAATGGAGTCTCACTGCAACAGGACCTTTGGAGGGCCGAGGCAATTGATATGTTTTCCTATTTAGCACCTAGCTTAGACTGGTAAAGTAGCGATATCCCGGCTAGGTAAACGATGTTTTTATTTCTAGCATTGAATAAATTAAAATTCATGGGGGTCAGATCGGATTATGGACTAGGGTGTTAACTAGATGGATACTGTCAGAAAGCTAGCGTGGCACTCAGATGACTTGTATTGTTAGATTGGATCATGTACATTGGATCAACAAGGTGGTCAGGTGACCACCTCCGGGGTCCACAGACACCTTTACCTGGCACAGCCCGAATAGGAAGGCGGTCAAGTAAGGGGATATCCCCTGAACACCATAGAGATAGCCCAGGGGAGCAAGGACATAGACAATACAAGTCATCTGAGTGCCACGCTAGCTTTCTGACATGTATTCTCTATATCCATCTCCCCCTGGGCTATCTCTGTGGTGTTCAGGGGATATCTCCTTTCCTTGACCGCCTTCCTGTTCGGGCTACAGCCGGCAAGGGTTAGGCGAGCTGTCTGTTGACCACCAAGGTGGTCACATGACCACCCTGGAGATAATGTGTACATAATCCAATCTAACAGATACTCCTGCTGAATTCAGAAAGTCTGCATTAGAAACCCCCCCCGTCTTACTCAGCGGAGCTTTCGGGAGGGCGGCCACACATGGTCGCAAGTGCCGGCGATGCAGATGCGAACCAAGTACGCCGTCATCCTCCTGAAAGCCGAGAGACAGACTAACACAGCTCGCCCTGGACAATCTATCAGCAACGGAAGTAGATCCACTAAACCTGGCGTCTGAACGCCTTGATTTTCTTACAACGCCACCAGCACCTCCGCTCGACGACATCCACGAACTCCACCCACGAACTCCATGCTGCAGCACTGCCGGCTAGCATTACCGACCCATGCCGCTGCGAATGCTCCCCTGGGGGATGCACCCCGCTAACATCCCTGTTGAAAAGGGGTTCACAGCTTCATTTTGGAATTAGAACTGGGGCACTTCACAGAGGACAGCATCGCGGATGACTCAGAGTCCAAGGAAGGCAGTAGATTGGAGGACACCGAATGGTCAGTGGATTCCATTACTGAGGTGACAAGCCCTCTAGCCTAATATCATGCAGTTGTGGACTCGCAGCTGGATCCCCAATGTCATGGAGCATTTATGGGGCGCCGTTCTGGCTGAACTCCCTGAAAGTAGTGCCGTTGGTCACTTCCGGGGCCGGGTGGGATGATAACAAGTCTTCATCAGGGATACCAACCACAATGTCGGCGTCTACCTCTTCGTCCGCACTGTCATCCATCTCTCCATCCAGAGCTTCGTCGATTGCTTTATGAATCTTCTATTCGTCGTCATCTTGATTATCGCTATCGGCTGCCACAATTGTAGTGAGGCTCTCTCTCTTCGAGTCGTAGAGCATGGCCCGTATGCAGCGGTTAGAGACGTGCGCCACACAGAGAATCCGCTGCTCCTCAAGGGAGAAGCCATATTCAAATGCAAGATCATCAACACAGGTGTCATTGTTGGCAGCATTGACAAGTGTAAAGTACGCAGCCTTGCCAGGTTCGTTGATTTTCCAGAATGCGAGCGCGGCAGTGACCTCGTCGACAAAGCGATGCGCCGTTGTGTTTACCCCGGAGGTCGAAGCCCGAGGATGTTCCGGTATTAGACAAAGTCGTGATCGATGAATTGAGCATTGATTCCAAGGAACGGGGTGTTAAACTTTGGTGTCCAACCGTCGAAAGAGAAAATGCATTTAGGATCAAGCGCTGCGCAGTACTTCGATGACCCGTCCAACAGCACCACTGTACTCATATTCGAGCATGCGGAGAAGTGTCTTCGCAGAGGGAATATGGCTCGTATCAAGGAGCGGATTGCCAGCGAGCCTGATAGCGAGCCCGACATTGATTAGATTGATGCAAATGAGGTCCACATAGGCGACATCGACGCATTAAATAAAATAAGGAATATTATCAACAATACATAGAAATGCAGAAAGAATGATATGGCATTATTTACTGTGAGCTACCGCAGGGCATGGTACAAGTCAGTCTACTGGTTCGGAATTTCCTGGCGACAAAATTGTGCAAGAGAATCGAGCTGCTCGTCCGTCAAAAGCCAGAAGCCAAGCACTGTTTGTGGGAATGCGAGTGGGCGAGGCCTTGATCTACAGTGAGGGTGCGAAAGTTACGACACATCCTGCCTTGTCACAGTACCTCCACAAACAAAGGCTCCGCTTTCAAAAAAAACGCTAGTAAAATTAAATAGGTGTCAATTAAATTAAACTAACTTAACGTGTAACGTAGTTAACTTATGCTTGGCCATTTGCTCGGATACCCATCGGCGGCCTATTCATTCGGTCTATTGACCAGGGCAGCCCATTCGAGTTAAACACCGACCGATCCCGGGACGCTGCTGTCGATCTTTCTGCAGAACTTCGGGTAGACAATCCTTTCGACGTATTCATGCAAATTTTCAAGCCAGTGAACAAACGCAGAGATGCGGATTCGACTTGGACCAAACCTTCTGTCTCCGTTATACCTTTCGAAGGTGTCGGCAGAACGCCGCCGTGGCGACTTTGCCCACGTATGATTCCTCCCCAGAAACAAACTCCTATTTCATTCTGCGCTCTGCACAACGTACGCAGCCCGATTGATTCCCGAAGCGTGGGGCGCACTTCTACGCGGCAGACTGATTCCAAGGTGTCGACACGGCTTTAGCAGGGTATTAGAGTGCGTCTCCTGGCGAACTCAACCCATCATCTGAAATTAGAAGTCGACTGTCACAAAACGATGCATTTAGGGTTTAGATTTCTTGCAGAAGCTTCTGCACCTGGCACCAAGGCCACCGTAACTTACTTAGAGTGCTACGAAGACGAGCCCAACAACATGCCATTTGGTCGTTGCAAGGGCGACCGGACCGACACGAGCAAACGCCAGTCCCTAGTCGTCATGCAGTAGCTCAGGACTATGCGCAGTTCCATCCTCTTTGTATCGGTGTCGCAGAGCCTGTCGCGAGCAAGCTTGAAGCTGAAGATTGCCTCCTCATCAATGTCTTACGCCCTTGGATGCCAAGCCATCATCAAAAATACTTGTCTGGCTTTACGTACAAGATGGTGTGTACCATGGCAACATGGACCCGGACATCAACGGAACCAAAGTCGTGCAAGAATCAGGGCACAATATCGTGATGATCAACTTTAACTACCGCCTTGGTGCTTACAGCTTTCTTGCCAGTCAGGAGGTGGAACGAGACGGCGACCTCAATGTGAGTTTACTGGATCAGCGTAAGGCCATGCAATGGGTGCAGAGGCAAATAAGCAAGGCGAGTTTCCGAACAACGGAGTTAAAGGGAGAAGACTAAGTTTTTACTCATCTTTTTGAGTCCTCAGAAGCTCACCTAAGATTAATTTCGTTTGGCGGTGACCCTGAACATGTGGTGATTCATGACACGTCCGCCGGAGCTGGCTCTCTTGGCTACCATTTGGCCGCCTATGGCGGTCGAAACGATGGACTGTTCGTTGTCGCAATCCCTCATGCCACCTACTGGACTTCTTCAGGAGCAGTACGTGAATACCAGTACAAGTATGACCGCTTTGTGGCCGACGCCGGCTGCTCTGATGTAATCGACTTGCGTGCGTGCCTGCGAGCCGCCAACGTTGGTAGGGAACAAGGCGTACTACTTGGCCGGTGCCGCCGGCGACCTGCCGTTTACACTTAGCTATTAGATGCCCGTCATAGACGGCGACTTCGTTCGAAGTGCTCCGCACGACTCCTTTGCCCATGGCAACTTGGTCAAGGTGCCTCTTAAATCAACAGCGCGACGGACGAGGTAACGCCTTTGCCTACACTGCCTCAACCAGTGAGGCGTTCAGCTTGGTTCTGCAGAACTCATATCCGTCGCTTGACATGGTGTCCGGCACTGCGCAAATTATTTCTCTTTACCGGCTACAGAAAGACATGCCGCAGCGCGCGGCCTGGTTCCCGTCAGTATCGGCAGCAATCTCGGATATCAATTTTATTTGCTCGGCAAACTGGCTTACCTCGAGAATTACCAAGTACTTGCCATCCAAGGCGGTGTGGCATTCACGTTTGAATATGCAAGACCGCATGCCGCATGCCCAGGACAAGCCAGCGATTTTCGGTCCAGGTTTCACCGTCCCCGACCACTTGCAGTCCTTGAACAACAGCTACAAGCCACTTGTACCGGTTATAATGAAGTACTTTATAAGTTTTGTCCGATCTCTCGACCCTAGCAAGGTGTAACTACTGGACATACTGAGCGAAGAAAATGAACATGTAAAGAGCAACAGCCATGATCCATTCGATTTGTGTGGCTCGTATACACATGTCACCTAGCACAACTTCTGCCAACACAAACTTATGAACAGTCATAGAGATTTATGCCTTACTGAGATTTAGATTCGTGCCGAACTTGTTTTGGGCAAGTACAAGCCCCTATAACGCTGTAGCCTTGAATCACCAGCTTCCAGAGACGAGAAAGTGCGAGCTTCCAACAAAGGTCTTTAACATGTGAAGTGTCATATGAGGGCCCAAAAGGGATGGACGTTGAACATATATCAAACAGACCTCGCCTGAGCACTCTGAGTCTCTGCCACCCGCCGTCCGCTTGTACTGTCATACATCATGCTTCTGAGCCTTGAAGCTACCCCTTTCAGGAGCTGGCCCTGAATGGTTCCACATTTGAGGCTGATGATACTTTATTGTATAATGAGGAAAGAAGGACATCAGGAAACAAGAGGAGAGGCTTTCGGCAGTCGTGGGGATGTCGTCTAGAACAGGCTTGTGCGTACTCGACACGCGTCAACTTGCAAAGCCGAGATCCTGATAACCTGCTTATGCTGGCACGTTGGGCTGCCTTGCTCAGAAATTATGGAGATGAGTGGCTTTTCGTGGGCTGGACAAGGCAACTAGTTTTAGCGGTGCATGCTTTGCTCCCTGAACATCTTGTTGCTTGGATGCAGTGGCTATTGGAAGTGGTAGGAACATTATCCTCAAATACCTCGTCAAGGGACGATGGCAAAGAATGACGACAAATGAGGCCATTGGCAATGGTATGATTCGACTGGAGCCAGCTAGACGCGTACTTCCTTCGCAAAGCCCAGCAAAACTACCCAGATCACATGCTTTGTGCCTTGGTGAAACTGAACTACTAAACAAGTTGGTTGGATCGAGGCTTTTGATGGTCAGGATACGACTGCGGCTGGTTCTACAGGTTCAGCAAACCGTCCGGAACAGTTGCAGCTGAGATTTGGTCGTGGGCGGCACACCAAAGGGGCCAAAAGGGATGAGAGGGATAGTCAGTTCCAGGCGAAAGAAAACACAAAATATGGAAAACTCTGAGGCTTCGGACGGCGTGGGTACTCATTTTGTACGGGAAAGTATTTACACGCCGGACATTATATGGGCTACCAAATGAGTTACTATTATACATCCCCTGTGTATCTTAATGGACTTATCGCGAGTAACAGCTCCGAGTGCGCATTTAAGCTCGTTGAAAATCACATGTCACTCAAGACTTTCCCCCAGTACCCCTGTTTGGAGAGAAAATTCGAAATAAAGACGTGTCCCTTGTCACATGACGGGATGCTTCCATGTCAAGCAATCCCACTCTTGAGCCCTTTAGCAATATCTGTAGAAAGCTCGAGAGCCGAACAAGCTTTTACATTCCAAACAGAAACTTATCTGTAGAAATAATTATGCATGTCATCCCAATGACGGTTAACGATTGAAAAGATTATCAAGAGAAATAAGTTGAATTACCCTAAGCCCCTTTAGGTTTCCTACGGAGCTGGAGTTTTTACCCCAAAATCCCCCATCATTAGATATCTCCACAGCGATCACCATGTGATGGGGATACTCCGCATTGGAGCCCTTTGGTCAAGATAAAATCATCATTTATATAAGACATTCACCGGTTCTGGCAGACCAGAGTTATCACAAGCTGCAAGCGTCATTGGCGACATACCTTACTCAATATGGCAACTACAAACGGTTCATCCAATGGCATCTCGGCCAAGTCTTTTGGCTTCATTGGGCTTGGTATCATGGGATGGGGCATGGCAAAAAACCTGAGGGCTAAGATCCCAGCCGATTCAGTGTTGTATGTCTGCGAAGTCAACAAGCCCCGACGAGACGAGTTTGTGGCGTCAACGGCGGGCAAGATTCAAGTTGTGGATAGTCCACGCGAGATAGCTGAGAAGAGTGTAAGTAGAACGACCCCTCTAGCCTTCTGATCATAGCTCTAAACTCAAACAGGACATAATATGTCACATTGCCGGCTACGGCAAAAGTGGAATGAACACTCCGCTAATGCGTAGTGCAATGAGGGTCTATACTGGATGTGACATACCCCCCCAGATTAGCGAGGTTAGAGGTGATCTGTAGCTGCCGTAACTCTGCTGTATAGCGCTCGTTTCTGCTGAGGCTTTGTAGCTCTGTTTGTGCTAGCGTACTGATGTCGTGTGGCTGATTGTGGACCCGATTTTGGTGGGATTCGAACTCATGACCTCTCTGGTTGTTGTAGGGGCAGCCTATTCCAGCTGCAATAGCAATTTTCAGTGGAAGTTGCAGGACATTGTCCTCCCGGGCTCATAACTGTCACATTGCCGGCTACGGCAAAAGTGGAATGAACACTCCGCTAATGCGTAGTGCAATGAGGGTCTATACTGGATGTGACATAATAATCACCATGTTGCCCCGTGGCGAGCACGTTCGTGAAGTTTTCACAAACCCGCAGACTGGCCTCCTCTCAGTGGCTGGCTCGGTGAAGCCGGGAAGTAAGGTTTTTATCGACTGCTCAACTATCGACGTCAAGACCTCGCAAGAAGTGGCTGCCGCCGTGGAAGCTTCCGACTTGGGATCGTTCGCAGATGCCCCTGTCTCTGGAGGTCAAGGTAGCGCCAATGCAGGCACACTGACCTTCATGGTGGGAGGCAGCCCAGAGGCTTTTGAGACAGCCAAGCCCACTCTCGAGCTCATGGGCAACCCGGAGAATCTCTTCCACTGCGGGAAAGCTGGTGCCGGGTTGGTTACCAAGCTCATCAACAATTACCTCTCAGCCGTCAACATGATTGGAGTCTGTGAAGGCATGAACATGGGTCGACTCTACGGCCTGGATCCTGTACTACTTGCTAGTGCTATCAATAGCTCCACCGGCATGTCGCGGAATAGCCGCGAGCAAAACCCAGTCAAGGGTGTTTCCTCTGTGGCTTCTTCGGCAAAGGACTTTGAGGGAGGGTTCTCGACTGTGCTCCAGCGCTGACTTCAATTCAAGTAAGTCAAGTTTGGGGGTCCAACTTGATTACTTGAAATAAAATCGACCATGGACTTACTTAACTTGAATTGAATTGATATACTTGAAATGAAAGTGCTGACCTGAGGCTCCAATGAAGCTATTAGTCCTCTTACGCCTCCCCTCCCTCCCAACCCACCAAGCCCCCACCAAAGCTAACCACCTCGCCCACAGTGATCGCTTGATGGCGTAGCCAGTTTCGTAGACACTGCATCTCCTCTATTATCTCGGGGCTTATGCTGTGCCTTTGCGAGCTTACCGTTAACTTGGTGACACTGAACGTCCGCTCAGGGTCAACAGACATGGCAGGAATTGCCAGGATGTCGAGGGCAAACTTGCTCAGACGTGGGTATTCTTCTTGATGATCCTTCCACCACAGGACGGGGTTCAAGTTCTCTCGCCGCCGCACTGGCCCTTGCCTCATGTAAACGCCAAGCTCGTCTTCTTCCTCCATCATGCACCGATCGCAGCTCTGCATCCACTGGTCAAATTGACTGGGCTCGTCTTGCCGCATCGCTTTTCCTGTCACCGTCCTCGATGTCTCGGGCTGCTCCTCACGTGGATAGTGCTGTTCAAAGAATTCCCGGACACTGTTTTTAACGCCTCGTAGCCACACTAGTTGCTCGTCGCTGGTCCAGTTCGCCTCAAGCCAAGACACGTTCCAGCGTGGGTGAAGAATAACGGCAGCCGGATAGAGTGGCGATTGGCCTAGTAGGCTGTAATACTCATCGAGCTTTGACCAACAGTTCTTAATAGAGATCTGAACGCATCGTCGGTGATCATCATCAAGATTTTCATCTTGCAAAACTACATCAGTATATTCCTCTCGAGCGTGCTGTGGCAAGTGTTTCTCTCGTCCGCGGCCCTGCTCAATTCGTTGAGTGCTAGATCCTGAGAAACCGTTAGTCAAAGAAGCTTGAAGAGAACGAAGACGAATTAGGGAGTCGTACTTTTGGTTGCCGAGACCCTGAAATTTCTCAGCTCACTGATGCAACTATCAGGTGACGAGAATATCAGGTTTTGTTCCTCGAAGAAATTGAGCAAGTACTCCATTCCAATCATCACTTCCCACAAGGCGCCGTGGCGTCCTTCTTTGGCCCAACCCTGGCACCTCATGGTGATCTCGTGAAGCGGTTTGAGTAGACTCTGTATCTCCGCCAACAGAAGCCAGTCCTGTGGTGAAAGCTGATCTTGGACAGGCACCCGCTGTCGGGGCTCTGACGTCTTCGTTTCGAGATATGCAATGAAATGGTCAATGTGCTCTCGCTTTCGAATGGCACGCTGGATCATCAGAAAGGTTGAATTCCATCTGGTTTCATTATTTTGCATCAGCTCGAGGTCGATGGCAGCTCGCTCCTCTTCAAAGAGTTGATAGCCGTGTTCGTCGTCCTGGTCACAAGCCAGAGATTTCATCAACTCTCTCCGTTGCGGGGAAGCCCTGACGAACCGGACGATGTTATACAGCTTGCCCACCGCTCCCCGTTTCCGCCAGAGCCGAAGCTCACGCTCTTCAACTTGGAAAGCCGCCTCGGTGAAGGCTTCTCGCTCAAACGAGTCAGGATCTTCTCCCCAGAGAAAGGCTCGAGCTGCAAGGTTAAGAATGTGCCCAAAGCATCTTGTTCGATGATTTCTAATATCTTCTTCCGCCATTGCAGGATAAAGTTGACGATAGAGGCTCGCCAAGCATGTATCATTGGACGAGGCGTTATCGCAGACACCCGCGCCAATCCTATCTCGTATCCCATACTCGCCCAAGATATCATATATTGTCGCTGCTTGGTTGTCTCCGGAATGAGATCTCCATACACGGCGCAGAGCAAGGAGTCGCGATTGGACTTGATAGGAGGCGTCGAGATAGTGGGCGTGGAGGCCAAGGAAAGCAAACCGGTTGGGAGAAGTCCATAGGTCAAAGCTAAAGCTAATCCTTGTGACCGCCTTCTGCAATTGACTTGATATTACTCCCTTCTTTACCTCGAATAATTTCCGCATAGTATCACGCACTGACTGCCGACTCCACGGTACCTCTTTTGCTAATAATGCATCGTGTAAATCGAGCATTCGGCGCAAGTACGGATTCGATGGCGTCGTGAATGGAAGATTGGCAGTAACGATCCAGCCGACCGTCAACTCCTTCGCTTTATTGACATTCGATCTTGCAGTAGGAGACTCCAAGCAACGCCGCTTCGAAGGTGGGTGAATGTCAGCGCGAGGCGAATACGAATCTTCATCCGCATTGTCATCCGCCTCAGTGATCATAT
Organism: Neonectria sp. B-13; assembly: GCA_002682825.1. Taxonomy (NCBI): domain Eukaryota; kingdom Fungi; phylum Ascomycota; class Sordariomycetes; order Hypocreales; family Nectriaceae; genus Neonectria; species Neonectria sp. B-13. The sequence continues at coordinate 36,342 of NOKP01000079.1, read as the reverse complement.
GAGACCTACATCCCGTAAGACAATGGAAAAGTAATAAAGATCAGGCTCGTACAGATATCATTTACCTTCGGAGGTGCTCAATTGGCGATGTTGTATTTGTGGCGACGAACAATGAGCTCTTGCCTCGTTCATCACATTTCGAGCATACCCAGTAGGTCTGCAACGTCCGTAAATCAGGACTGACTTCTGTGAGAAAGAAGCCATGGGCTTGGATCCAGCTCCTTCGACCTTTGCGATTCTTATTGGCAATGTATTCTTCTGGTATATATTTCTTGCAGCCGATCTGGACAGTTGGGAGGTCGGCGAGGGTCGTTCTTCCAGCTTCAGTCTTGATGGACGCAGCGTCAAGCTGCTGCTTGAGTGATTTGCGCTGACCACTAACTCCCAGAAGCGATTCTAACGACTGTTGTTGTGCTGCCATAGCGGGTTACAGGCGAATCGCGGAATACAGATGCTTCTCATCAGGGAGCGACGTTAATTCTGAACCAGGTGTTTCCACCACGCGAGCGAACTCAAAACACGTAGTCGCGCCACCCCTGCCGCGTTCCTGGGTTCCATTGGTGTAATCAACTGGGGTACCACACTCAATTGATTACCCTATGCCTGGGGCTCTGAACAGCCTCGACACTCACAGGGCTGTCGCATAGGAAAATCCATAAAATCTAGTATTTCAAGTAAATCAAGTTTGAAGCATTATGAACTTGCTTACTTGAAATAAACTGGGTCATCGACTTACTTGACTTACTTGAAATACTTGACTTGATACTTGAATTGAGGTCAGCGCTGGTCCAGACGCCTGACACCAGGGTGGATATCCCGTGATAGCCGAAGTTTGTACTCAATGCTTACTGAATTAGGACGTCATCATCACCATGCTGCCACGTGGAGAGCATGTGCGCCAGGTCTTCACAGATTCCCAAACTGGCCTTCTCTCCCTGTCCCCTGAGGATGGCGAGGGCAAGGTTTTTATTGACTGCTCTACCATCGATGTCAAGACATCGCAGGAGATTGGCAAGGCTGTTCAGCAGAGCGGCCTTGGTGTTTTTGCTGATGCTCCCGTGTCGGGCGGCCAAGGCGGTGCCAACGCAGGAACCTTGACCTTCATGGTAGGAGGTGAAGACGATGCATTTGAGACAATTAAGCCCATACTAGCCTTGATGGGAAAGCCTGACAATATCTTCCATTGTGGTAAGGCAGGGGCAGGCCTGGCAACTAAGCTCATCAACAACTATCTCTCGGCCGTCAACATGATTGGGGTCTGCGAAGGAATGAACATGGGCCGACTGTATGGATTAGACCCAGTCAAGCTCGCTGGCGTCATCAACAGCTCTACCGGCATGTCACGCAACAGCCGGGAGCAGAACCCTGTCAAGGGCGTGTCGCCCACGGCCTCGTCAGCCACAGACTTCAAGGGAGGCTTCTCCACCGAGCTCTGCAATGGTGTGCTCGAGATGTCGATGGAGCTTGCTCGGCAACTGGGCGCCAAAAGCGTGCTAGAACCCGTAGTGCGGAAGCTGTATGGAACCGCCGTCAAGAACGAGAAATGCTCCGGGCAGGATTTCAGGAGCATTTACCGCCTGTTTTCCGAGGAAGAGGGCAAGGATCTTCCAAGAATGTAGTTCAGTCAAAATAGGATATAATGGGCTTGGCTTTTAGAATACGTTGATGTTTCGGCTTTCCCGATTCATGGTGTCTGTAAAAGCCATGGGTTGAGCGACGAAGCAATTCAAATGCACTTGTTTCTGTAGTATGGAAAATCTCTCAAATCTGGAGCATAAGCGAGTTTCCTCTTGTCTCTGTTTCTTTCTCTCAAATGTTTTAATGTATATTTAGTAACTGCGCCTTGACATGACAGCCTTGATTGTTTCTGACTTGACAATATCTATCCATCTACTGCAAAATTACAGAGATCCTGGGAAGAACCAATTATTTGTCTTGGCTCGCTCCTCCCAAGCCCAATCATGAGCGAAAATGACCTCTAGGTTTCCTAGCTCACCAGGATTTCTCATGGTGTTTCTGATAGCTCGGAGAGTCTTCTCAGCCTCAGCTTTGTCCTGGTGAATACAGCAGACGACGTGGGGGAATGCGTCATCACTCTAGGTGGCGATGTCTTTCTCCCTAGTCAGCAACCTCTGGTCATGGCACGCATCACCGGCAAGGTAAATATGTCTTCCGTCTTCAAGGCGGCAGAGCAGATTGATATACCCATTGATGTGGCCGGGAGCGGAAACGACGTAGACACTCCCATCGTTGAAGATATCAATGACGGACTCAAAGTAGCCCATACGGTGCCAAGGCTGGGAGAGCTGGCTGACTAGCTGCTGGGCTCGCGTAGACAGCATAACTTGCTTCTCAAAAGGCGGTGGTGTGGCCGGGAGATCACTAGGTGTTAGTTCGATTGTTCGACCGAGATCGAGGATTCCCGTCTCGAAATGATTGTGACTACCGATGGCAGAGGATCGGCTACCGTCAAGGAGGCACTTTGCCCCTGGGCCAACAACGTAGGTCGAGTTGGGATAATCAGAAGGGGTTCCGATATGATCCCAGTGCAAATGGCTGAACATGACCATGTCGATATCATCTGGGGTCAGGCCGCCACCCTCGAGTGACTTTACGGTCCCTGGTTCTCCAGAGATTGGCTGTCGTGTCTGGGCATGTTTGTAGATTGGCTCGGCATAATCTTCCAAAACTCTGCGTATGCCAAGGTCGAAGACGATTCTCGTGATTTTGTTGCTCTCTGGAGCCTTGTGCTGTATGAGAAACGACAAAGATGGCACCGTCTTGCGCGCCGAGGAGTCGTCCAGAGGGGTAACGAAGAATCTCTCTGGAAGCGTTAGGTGGCCTCCAGAAAGGGCGTGTACCGAGACGAAGTTCTTGACCATCATGAGGAATGAAACAGATATTGCCTTAGAGAAGATGGTCTAGTATGTGATGTAGATTGTTTTTGACAGCAGGGCTTTGAAATGGGTTTCGCTCAAAATATCAATCAAGTGGCATGACCAACAGCAAGCATAGACAGCAATTACGCAAAATCTATGCGACTATGACTATCAACTACTTCTCCGCTTAAACCTCCCAACTTCGGAAACCGACATATGTTGCCAAGGTAGGATTGATATATCCTCTCCATCCAGGGTCCATCAGGACTTTGCCATGCCGCGCACTAATGGTTGGGGAGGGGCAGGGACAGGGACGATCAGTAATGGGGCATGGGGAAGACACGAGTAAGAGTTGGAGAAGGAAAGATTGGTTTCGGAAACAGGACCCGTTGAATTATCTTCCCAGTCAACATAAAACTCTGGAAGGTTGAAGCTTTAATCCGCCACTAAGTCCTTAACTAAGCTCAACACTTCTCGTCCATCTTGTCATCTCATCATTAAGACGACGACGACAGCAACAACTAGGTAAAAAAGCAGCAAAACCGCAATCAGCCACATCCGTCCATCATGTCTACCGAGAAGCAATTCGACAACCTTCACACTGAGATGTTTGATCTCGGTATCAAGAACCGCCGCGAGGTGGTTGGAGATTCATACGTTGATGCTGCTCTTAAGAACGGCAGTAGCGAGTTCTCTTACCCTGGTCAACAGCTCGTAACCGAGTAAGTCTATCCTGTCATGGCTAGCCCGGTTGACCCGATTTGCCGAGTGTTTTGCCTTGAGCAGTTCTATCCACAGAACCCTTGTGACTCCTGCTCTCCGCTCCTTGATAGTCCTCGTGATCGATGAGTGGTTCGAGCGTATGTAGTTCAGTCCTGGCTAATGTTGATGATTAAGATGGTGTTGGGGTAATATTTGGTCTCGACCAGGTCTTGATCGCAAGCAAAGAAGTCTCCTCAGTAAGTTTATTCTCCATACAGCTGAATATTCCCCCTTTTCACCCACGCTTACAACTCCCGACAAAGACCTTGGCATGTTGATTGCTCTCAAGAGCTGGCCTGGATTTGGCGTCCATGTCCGCGGTGCCATCAACAACGGACTGACTGAGGTCGAGATCCGTGAGTCAGTTCTCCACGCAACCATCTACTGTGGCGTCCCAGCCGGAGTCGAGGCCATGAAGGTTGCTCAGAAGACCATCAATGACATGATTGAGAAGGGGGGGCAGAAGAGGGAACTGGCCGAGGTTTCCCCCCTTGTCAAGAAGAGCGCCTAATGCGGTCCATAGTTCTAGAGCTCTGAGACAGATATAGTTAGTTATAATCAAAAACAAGTTTGACAGATGGTGTGGTCGGTGCGCACGTAACCTTCTCTGGTGGCACGTAGATATGTTGGCGATGCGAAGCATGCGTCTCCGCTCACCTGATAGGTAGGTAGGTAGGTAGGTAACTGGGCCTGTGCAAGGGCGTAACAAGTACGCTACTGTATTTCCACTCATTGGCTGATACACATCCGGCAAATTTCAGACAGTAGACTTAGACCTGCATCACATCACATCAGACTCTCGGTTACCTAGCTACAGCTGAATGGTTCCATCAGTCTGGCCAAAGTGTCTCCATAGAATCAAGCTCCAAGACCGCGTTGGCGTAAACCAGTTTACTACTGCATCCATACATGGTGCCATGTCTGATATGGGATTGTCGGTTGAAGTGTAAAAGCGAGGAGCTGAAAAGAGAGAGCCAATGGCAAAAAAAACCCATAAAAACCCATAAAAATAAAATGACAAACTCAAACTGACACATGGCCTATAAGCGAAGCATTCTGATAGGATGCCTGACTACTGGGGACCTGGACCTTGTTACCCCTTACCCCAGCTTTCTCCGTTGCACAAACTTTCCCATTTCTTTTCTTCCCCAGAGTAAAATTGTGGGGTGCTTGTCCCCCAAGGTAAGATTGTGGGGTACCAACAACTTGGCCCAAGGGTTAGCATAATCGTCAACTTGACATGCTTCTGTGTCTGGCGGCAACAACAGAGCTACAATCTTGGTTCCGCGACTAAGTATAAATATGGTGATTAACCATCCGTGTTCCTAGTCCGTAAGTCAAACCCATCTTCCATCCTGAAACAACATACAGGGCTTAGCACGACAAAGCCCAACATGTCCTCCGGCACGAGTACTCGATACAACTTTCTCATCATCTTTTTTGTTGCCCTGGGTTCTTTCACCTACGGCTTCAACTCTGCCATCAGTGGTTCGGTCCTGGGTCTGGACTCGTTTTTGAATTATTTCAACCTCAGCACTACCGGTTCTGATGTAGCCAAGAGTAACCGCAATATTGGAAGTATTATGTCGTCCTCCAACTTGTTTGTTGAAAACACACAAGCTATGGGACACAGAGAGGTCAACGGAAACTGACCATGCACTTTAAAGCAAACAATGGCTTGTTCGCAGGAGGTGGCATCATTGGCTGCTTCCTCGTACCAACCCTGCTCGATAAATGTGGTCGACGTCTCGCTATTCAGATCACGACTGTTCTTTGCATCATATCCGCAGCGCTGCAGGCGGGCTCAGTTCACGTCGCCATGCTACTGATTGGTCGATTCCTTAATGGAATTGGAATCGGAATGATTGATGTTGCTGTGCCCATCTATCAGTCTGAGATTTCCCCAGCCAGCAAGCGAGGGCGAATGGTTGGCTCTCACGGCTTCCTGGTTGTGTGCGGCTCCGTAAGTTCCTTGTCACCCTCGTCTCCTGTTCCAATCTTCCCACTCCTCCTCTTCACGTGTTTCTCACAGGTCATCTTTCCACAACATATTGCCCAACGAAAGCAAAAAAGAAAGAAAGAAAGAAAGAAAGAAAGAAACGACTTCTAACAGACAAAACAGGCTATGGCTGGCTGGGTTGGTTACGGCTGTTTTTTTATTACAAACCCTGCGCTTCAGTGGCGACTTTGTCTGGCCATCCAGATCCTCGCGCCGCTTCTTCTTCTGGTTGGATCCCCCTGGATGCCCGAATCTCCAAGATGGCTTTGCCTCAAGGCTAGAGTTCCCGAAGCTCGCGCCGTACTTCAAAAAGTGCATCCCAACAACGGCGCCCAATCAGAGGAAGATTCGTTCGCCGAGAGGGAGCTGCGACAGATTCGCGTGCAGCTCGAAATTGAGAACCAGACCACCACCTCACATGGCTGGAAGGAGGTATTTTCACGACCCTCATACCGCAGACGACTCTTCTACGGCTTCTTTGTGCAGTACGTTCAGACTCTCAATCCAACCTAGCCCCCCTCATCTGCATCCTTCCTTGATAAAAGATAACGTTTAATTGACTCGGGTACTGACAAGTTTCCAGGTGCATTGCTCAGTCCACTGGTGTGCTCGTCGTCAACAACTACCAGATTCTCCTCTACGATGGCCTTGGTCTCCGTGGTTCCATCTCTCTCCTGCTCTACGCATGCTACAACTCCTTGGCCGCATTCATGAACTGGGTCAATAGTCTCATTCTCGATCGTTTCGGAAGAATCCGCATCATGGTCGTAGGCCTCATCGGCTGCTCCCTATCTCTCTGTGGCTTCACTGCTATGGTGGCCGAGTTTGTGGGCACAAACAACAAGATCGGCAATGGATTTGGCGTCTTCTTCCCCTACCTGTTTGTCTTCTTCTACGGCGGCACCATGGATGCGTCCTCGTATGTCTACTGCGCCGAAATCAGAGATGCTCATCAATCCACCAGATCAACGCGTTGATCAATATATTGACATCAATCCACGTCAATATCAATCCACGGCTGGTTAGCTGACATAATACATCAATCCACACAATCCTCTCGTTGATGGATATTGGTTGATAATCGTTGACACTAGACACAGGACCCTTGCCAGACTTAGCAATATTAGATCCAGATATCTTCTCGCGAGTAAAACATAAGTGATTGTTAACATGCACTAACACTAAGTAAAATAATAATGGCTGAATTACTTGAATCACGTCGCGTTCTATTACATTAGAAAGCCCCTACTTGCTATGCTTTCTTTTGTAACAATTATCAATCATTGCTTTAATTATAATAAACCACCTAAGTCAAATACCTATTAACTCTATCTTATTGTTTAATAACAAACCTACTATGCCATTTAACTAGAATCTAACCCTCAAAGAAGAAGCCTGCATCTTCAAACGGTAGAAAGGATTTATACTAGCTGAACAATCAAAAGATACCTTGTCTTAGGTATAGGGATACAGTATTAAGATCTAGTCTGAGACAATAAGATAATGGATTTGTATGCTCTATATCCGTTAAAGAAGCAATAACCTGCAATCCTATGATTCCAGAGGCATACAGAATATAGAACATTACTTATAGAAGTCCTATAGTCATTAGGACCTATCAGAAAAACGTCTAACACCCTCTGTAACAAAGGGAGGGAAGAGAATGTTCTCTTCTATTATAGATATCTTCAATCTTAGCTAGGATAACCTAAAGGAATAGTCCCTGGCTAACAACCTAATTAAAAGCTTTGATCAAGAGCATTTCCAAAAGCTCCTTGTCAACTGGATTGTCAATAGTCAACAGTCTTTCCAATAAGCTGAAAACCCTTATCTACAGTATATCTTCAAATATCTAAACCTTACTGTAAAGGTTATAAATACCTATATCTTGAGGCATACTGTTTAATGGCTAGTAATTCAATACTATGAGAAACATAAGACAAAAGTGGAGGGAATACTAAAGGAAGCTCTTAAGCAGATTTATATTGCCTTTAATAGTGCTAGAAGCAAGAACTAGTATATGTTATATAAAGTTATAGCATTGTTTAGGAACGTTAAGAATAAGCCATAGAAAATCATCCTTAGCCTTCCTAAACTAATCAATTGCTATACTAGAGAGAATATTGCAGTAGAGGTACTCAATGCTATTTGCTTGTTTAGCATTAAGGATAAGCTTAGCTATTTTACTCTTAATAATGCTAGTAATAATAATACAGTAATAAAGATTATTAGCCGAAAACTTAGCTTCAATCCTATCTAATGCTAGGTCTATTGCATAGGATATATACGTAACCTTATTGTTAAGACTCTACTCTTTAAAAAAGATACTAAAGCCTTTAAAGAATCCCTTGTTAAAGGAGAGCTTTTTGCTAGAGTAGTATACAATGAGTAGATAAAGAAGGGCTTAGTTAGAAAAGCTTATAACTTTATTGTTTAGGTTTATTAATTGGATATATTAATCTAGCTGCTTAGGCAGTTATAATAGGAGTATTTTATAGTATCTAAAGACCTAGAAATGTAGAACTAGAGTTTACTGAATATCTATCTTAATAATAATACAAAGTAATTATTCTAATATTATATAATCTAGTAGTTACTTAAGTTATAGTTATTCTATAATGAATTTATTATTAAAATAAAGAGACTTTTTCAAGAAGTAAGGAAAGATAAAAGAGATACTAAGTTATTACTTTACCTTAAGAAAAAGAGCCTTCTTAGTAATAATAATTAAGCAGTTCTTAGAGCCTTTAAGAGTATACTTTATAACTTTTATATTATTGTCTAAGTCCTTTAGAGAGATAGTTAGGCCTATAGATAGTTAACTAGTATTAATAAGACCTTTAGATCTATAACTAATATACTTAAAGCTTTTAAGTTTCTACTTAATAAACTTAAAGAAGTAAAGGCCTTAATTCATTAGTATTCTAAGCTAGAGCAATTAAGTTTTAATGTTAATCTAGGCTAAATAAAGTTTAATAAGTATTACTATACTCTTAAGGATTTGCCTATCTATTATATTACTATTACTTTATATTTATTTATTCATTAAATATATTTTAATAATATCTAGAGTTAGAACTATTTAGATTAGATTCAAAAGGCAAAGGATCTTATTTAGATGCTTTAGAATATAGAGTATTATAACCTAAAGATTAAAGCTATACTTAATAATGGCTATATTATCAAAAAGCATAAGATAAAGCTCTTTTCCTTTAAGAAATATTACAAGGATTATTAATAATACGAATTACTTAGACTTCTACTAATAATTTTATCAATAGATAAATATAACTGCTAACAATTAAATATAAATATAGTAAATAAGAATATTAACTATAGATTCAGTCTAATACTAAATCTTTAAGTAATCTAAGTACTCTTAGTTATTCTATATAGCCTTAAACATTATAACTATACTAGCAATAAGCACTAAATACAAAAGGCTCTTTTTAGTAATTAGCTTAATAGTTACTTTGCTTTATAATTGCTTAAATACTAGTATAATAGGGCTAATTTAAACTCTACAGTTATAGTTATAAGTAAGGCTTATAGATAAGTTAGACAATATATTGTTAGATAATGGCTTATTGTATAAGCTACTTGAACAAGAAGGAGAGCAGGGCTACAGTACTATGGTTAGTAATAAGTAATAATACTGCAGGGGGGTTCAATGAACTTCAATTAATATTAATTTAATTAACAGCTGGCCTTTGTTGAGTCAATCAACTGTTGAAATGCTGAATAAGCAGTTCAATCAATCTATGGAATGGCCTTGTGGACGTTGATGGATTGATGAGCATCTCTGATAAGGAGACAGCTTGCCAACAGCCACATCCACGTCTGATGCATCAGATACGAATGGTATACACTGATAATCTTCTTCTTGAAAGAAACATGTCTAACGATCGTTCATCAGATTCCTCTTCCGGTCCAAACATAGCCACAATTGTTGGACCTGTCGTTCCATCAGTCGTCCTCTTACTGGTCCTCGGTTTCCTCGGCTTCCGCTGGTTTGAGCGGAGACAAACATCGAAAACGCAACAAGGCCCCGTGCCAGACGAAGAAGAGCCAAAGGAAGATAAACCCCAGTTACATTCTGACTGCGTTTCTCGTCCCACCTTTGAACTAGAGGGATCGACGCCTGCAGTGTCTAATGTTGACACTGCTGCAGTGAAGGAGAAGTCGGAAATGGCAGCAAATGAACGAGCAGCATACGAGTTGTCGGCTGACAAGAAAATTGCCAAGAAGCCGGTCGGAAATTAGGCTGAGAGGGTCACTTTTGTGTTGGTTTGTTCGGATGCCCCTGTCTTCGTAGGCGCTTGGATACCCATAGTACTGGCGTTGATGAGATTTTTTATTCTTCCGTGGTACGCAGACGCCAAAGCTCGGAGATGTTCATAAGTTAAAATATAAGGATAAGCCAAATTAAAACGAAGGATTTCGTTGTTTAGTGCCACGCTTCTTTGTTTTCCGATTTCGTGTACACACCTCGCCAAACGCTAGACAAGTTTGACATGGTGACTTGCTGTTCAGTAGCGCGAGATCCTCTGCTGTCCGACATTTGAGCCCTCTACGATGACAAAAGTCGCAGACTTGTGTGATTCTTTGCGCTTTGGTAATGCTCGAAGACATGGCGATGTGGGTTATGTAATTCGATAGAAAAAGATAAGGACAATATTAAGTCAAGGTGGAGAAACAAGTGATACGATCACATGTTGCTTTTTATACCAATTAGTCAAGCTGTCAACGGCTCTAACTCTAGTCATTGCTATCTCGCATCGTAAAATGCATAATAGCTTCTACCACGGCATTCAATCTGCAAGAGATCTCCAGTTTTCGTTCATTAAACTTGACATTTTCAAAACCCTCGACCAACATCTGTTCTACTCAGTGCTAGATTTACCGATAAAATAACCGCGAGTGTAGTGAACGAATCTCTTAACCCCTCGTCAGTGACGTTACATAAAGTCTTGGTCCGTGAGCCCCTTCTAGGCTTATAATGGCGTAGTATCCGGCCGAGAGGGCGCTGACTCCAATTCTTTCAGCGCACACCATTGTCACTCAAGAGACAGCCAGTCTCATAGAGCAGTACAAAGCACTAAATCCGGGAAAACATCTTCGCTCAATGATTGATGCTATACCATTGGCCTAAGGCGTCGACTCTCACTTCTCTGGCGCTCGATCTGCGCCTTGGCTGACCCACGCCATTAGCCATCCTGACCGACACAACCCCAGCTGGTCTTCACTGCAGTACGGTCAAGCTCTTGATAAAGTTGCAGTTCCTGTATTGCTTATAAACGGATAGTAAGACATATTCCTTGAACAAACAATAGAGCAGTATAAGAAACTTACTCTTAGAGGATGTTAGGTAAAGCATATTGTTAGCCCTTAGATATATCTATAGATATAGAATAGTATAACAATAAGACCTATGCTAGAATGGCTTAAAAAGTACCTTATTAATTATATAGATGTTTAAACAGGGCTAACTGTAACTTATAGATATACATTATAAGGATAACCCTTATATAATAGCTAGACCTATTAAGATAGTTATTAAATATAACTCTCTTTAAGCATTATTTAAATAAGAATAAAACCTTAAGTAGCTAGTTACCTTTAAATAATATAAAACCCTCTTATTTTAGGTTCAATCCTATTAATCTAACACTAATCTTAAGCAGACTATTAATAATTAATAAAGGGTTTATAGATAATATTGCTCTTACAGTAAGAGAAGATATCCTAGTCTTTACTATCTAGCCCTTCCTTAAATCCCTGATGATTATAGGGAAAGTTTCTATTGAGCTTATACACTTAAGTAATACTCTTAGTATTAATTTATTCATTTGACTTAGCATTTTGAATAAGTAATATATATTATACAATATTACTTAACAATATCTATACCTTTAGGATAAAGGTAGTATAAGACTTATTAGTATAAATTTATTAGATATAGTCTATGCTTTAGAATATAGTAATTGCCTATAGCTCTTGATTGAGAAAGGTTTATATCCTATATATTCTTACAACCTTAGGACTAAAGAGCCTTCTAAGGCAGTTAAATTATTTAATAATACTACTTACTCTATTTATTATAGAGAGTTTAGTACCTTTAGGGTAATTTTACTAATATTATAGCTAGGAGTCAGAATCTATCTCCTTGTTGAGAACTCAAGATAGAAAAGTTGAACATCTATACTCTTTACATTACTCTCAATATCCCAGTGTAACCTATCTATCCTAGGCACAGTAATACTAAGCTTTATAGTACTATAACTGATCTAGTTCATAGAGTACTATAGCCTCTTTAATGCTTCTGTACTCATAGAAAGTCTCTACTATATTAACATTAACTTAGTAAGGCTAAAAGCCCTCTCAAAATCAGTTGCTATCACCAGGATAGTAAGTACATCAAGAGCCAGCTGGCTAAGCTATAAAAAGACTGCCAAGGATTGTTAGCTCCAAGTGTTTCATATTGATGCTTTGGGCGGCCAAGCCGCCGTCTTGCACCTTGCCAATTGTCCTATCAAATGACTAGCATGGCAGACGAGACCGCGCTTGGCTTCTAGAAGCAGGACAAGGCCGAAAATACGGGCTCGTATTAATGGATCGTCAATGCGCATTTGACAGGAACCTTGACCAGATTTACTCCACTGGCTGGGCTCTCTGCTTTCCTAATGGTCAGTGGCCGAGATATCTCGTATGCCGGAAATGTCGAGTGCCGTTGCGAACCCCTTAATGATTAGCTTTAGGTGCTGACCCGGGGGTCTTCAATTCCCGATTTTCAGGTGGATCAGAGTTGACAAGCCTATATATAAGGTGGTTGTGATGGCATCCTCCAAGATAACTCTCAGCCTGCTCACGACGCTTGTTTGTCACCATCAAATTCATCCATCTGTCACTCGCTTAACACGTTCGTTTGAAAACATTCGCTGAACACCACAATGCTTGCCCACACACTTCTCGCCAGTTTGGCCCTCGCCTCCGTTTCTTTCGCCAATCCCGTAGCTCGTGCCAACAGCGCCTGCACCGACCCCGTCGTCCGCAAAGAATGGCGCGAACTCACCAGCGCCGAAAAGGCCGAGTACCTCCGCGCCGCTGTCTGCGTCCGCAACCTACCCAAGAAGGCGTACGAATATGTCGATGATGTCACAACACGCATGGACGATCTAGTTTACACCCATTTTTCTCTCAACACAGAGATTCACTTCGTCGCCAATTTCCTCCCCTGGCACCGCTGGTATGTGCAACTGCACGAGAACATGCTTCGCGACGAGTGCGACTACAAGGGCGTTCAACCGTACTGGGACTGGACCATCGACGCTGATAAGAAAGACATCCCCAATTCTCCTCTTTTCGACGCCAAAACTGGATTCGGCGGCGATGGAAAGCTCACCGGTAGCAATGTTCCTGGATTCAGGCGCTGCGTCGTTGATGGACCTTTTGCCAACACAAATTTGACTTTGGCTATGGGATGGCCCGATATGAACACTCCCGGCAACCGCTTGCACTGCTTCACTCGCGAGTTCAATGATGGTATGGGCGACGATGAAGATGGAAACCCTATCGTTGGTGACATGCAGTACACGGCGTTCTATTCTCCTGTGATGAACACCATCTACGGCTTTGACAACTACCGCGATATGTCCGAGATGCTTGAGGGTCTTCCTCATGCTCAGAGTATATGCTTTCGCATTCCTTCATTCTCCTTCCCAGTTATGCTAACACAGTCTAGTCCACAGCATCATCTTCGGCGATATGGGGCCTGCTACTTCGCCTAACGAGCCTCTTTTCTTTCTGCACCACGCCAATGTTGACCGTGTCTGGGCCAAGGTACGTCTTTATTTCTATTCATTCTACTGCGCATATGCTAACCTCTACCTCAGTGGCAGGGTCGAAACAACACCCGATTGGCTGATTACAGCGGCAAAAAGGTTACTGACGGGACCATCGCGGCTAAGATCACCGATACCATGCCCGTCATGCGCCTTGCTGATGAGGAGCCAGTTGTGAAGGACTATATGGACACTCAAGCTGGGCCTCTGTGTTATACCTACTCAGATATGTAAAGTAGCCTATAGTATGTAGGGATGGATTTAATGCTGCATCATTAAATAAAATGCTCTTTTTACATTAAATATTTAAAGCAGACGCGTTTAATGTGCAATATTTCCCCTTCTCTATTAGGTTTAGCGCGTACCAAAACAGGCTTAGTGTATTGGACTAATATAATTCTTGTTCCGATCTCCTTTTCTCCACAGCCTTAACACCCTGTCACTGTATCCCCCTGTAACTTCTCAATTCGACTCCCCACTACCTTCAGACCCTTCGTGCCTCTTCTATAATGCCTAGAACCCCTGGAAGGCCAGCCGACCACCAGGCCCACCGAGAATTTACCACGATTGCCTCAGACGTTAGCTCGGGGTTCAAGAACTCACGAGTCAAGTGCAAGCGCTGCGGCCACGAGATAACCAAGGGCACTACTCGTCAGAAGAAGCACTTACTTCGCCATTGCCCCAATTACAAAGGGCAGCAACAGTCTCAGCAGTCTCAACTTACTCAACACTTTCCTGTAGTGGACAAGACCTTTAAGCAGATGCTTGATGAACTTGCTGCTGTAGCAATTTTCGCTGTTGGCCGTCTATTTAACCTCTTTGAGTCCAAACGAATGCGGATTCTGTTGAGCAAGCTAAATACTGCCTGGCAACCACCGTCTCGTCGCCAAGGACAGCGGCTGCTAGCCCCGACTTATTCTGAGTACCACAACCAAGTCCAAGCTATCCTCGACCAAACAGAACGTATCAACGTGATCTTTGACGCCTCAGACAATATCACAAGTCATCGAATTATCAATATCTCGATACAGGTGGCAAATGGTACGGCGTTCTATTGGAAAATCTTTGATACAGGACAGATTCAACACACGGCTAAGCACTATATTGATCTTTTGTATCCTGAGCTGGAGATAATTTGCAAAGGTAACTTCTTGCGAATTAACTCGTTTTGCACAGATACAAATAGCGTGATGAGGAAAGCTCATGTGGATTTGGCTGCAAGAAAGGAATTCCAACATTGCTTCTTTTCCCTCTGCGATTCACATGGGTTACAGCTTCTCCTCAAGGACATCCTAGAGCTGCCGCTCTTTGAGGAGACATTCAAAAGCGCTACATTAATTGTGACCTTCAAGAAGTCTAAACTGTAGTTGGCTCGATTGAGAGAAGCACAAAAGGCAGCTCGGGGCTACCATAAGGCGTTTTTATCTGCGTAGGTCTTTAGGTTTTACCATGCAGTACCCCTCTACCGATAAGACCCCTCTACCGATAAGCAAAAAAAAAGTTTCCTCATACAAAATGCCCAATACTAATAGCGAGTTTAGGCAGAGAAAGCAGATAATGGACAAACTTAAGGTACTATTGCTATAGGATAAGAAGAGGCATTGCTATAGTTAAGGGCAGACTGTTAGCAAACTTAACCGCTAATATGCTTTAGACTAGATTATAAAAATTCTATAGCTACTTATAGAAGAAGAGGATACTAATAGTAATAACCCCCTGCTATAGTAGATCTAGGTATATATATAATCTATTGTCTAAGATAGGATATAGAGAAGGATTAAGGAAAATAGAGATAGTAGTTTAGCTTAAGGGGGATTATAGGATATTATATTATACTAAACTATACAATCTTAACTAATATATACTTACTCTTAGGCTCTAGAGCAAGATAGTAGCAATAATAGTATAGTAGTAGTACTAGTTAATAAGCAGTAGATTAATCTTAGGCTTAAGTAATTACTAGGGGAAGGTATAAGCTAGAAATTAGAGTAGTAGTAGAAGAGTATATATTAGATTATAGTAATATATAATAATAGTACTTAGAGTAATATACTTATTATTGTACTCTTAACTAGTAATAGTAAGAGTATCTTCTTTCTATTACTAGCTCTTCTTAAGGAAGAGAGTAGATCTAATAGCTTAATAAATATTATAATTGTACTATTTATTGTACTAGCTAAGAACTTAATTACTTAGGCATATGACTTTAGGATTAACTATATATACTAGCATAGTAAGGTTAAGGAGGAGTATACTAAATGTCAATAAGATATATAACTAATTATAGTAAGTACTAATATAGCTAACGTATATGATAAGCATGCGACGCATCCAAGTATGCGACGCACTCTGATTTTCACCTTAAATCGCGATTTCTTAAAATTTCTTAAAATTTCAAATTAAGCTAAAATTAGCCAAAACTTTAAAAAATATATTTACTAGGTATATAATAATAAGTATAAGTTTTCCTAGATTATAAGAAAAATCCCTTATAAAGTTATTTAGAAAAGTCTTATTCGCACTGTTTTTTTCCTTATTCTTATTTTTAAAATTTTAAATTAATTAACTAAAAATCTAGGAAAAGTAGTATATTATGACTTTTTTAATTAAGTATCTGGAATTAATTTCCTAAAAATGCTAGGGCTATATGGCCCGTTTTAGAAAATCTAAAATTTACACTTTTAGCTGTACAGTATAAGTGCGTCGCATACTTGGATGCGTCGCATGCTTATCATATACGTTATTAGTAAAGCATTTATAGTATATATTGAGAGCATTTATGTCACGGGCCAGGGCCCATATCCTTGCGGCTGTGCCGCAAGACGTACTAGGCTCGTGCGCGCCAGGGATGAGAAATCGTTCCACAGCTCAGGGGCACTTAGGAACTTCTTTCTTTCTTCTTCATCTTTGATGTAAATAGCATCCTGGACTAGATAGCTGGAATACAGTTACTAGAGGCCGTTCACACTCTATAAGCTAAAACTAATTATAAATAATAGTTAGATTTTTACACTTAGCTCTCTAATAGTTATATTTCTAAAAATATTATATCTTAGGCTCTAAGTGTTACTTAATAAAGTTTAAAGCCTAATATATACTAACTGTAGCCTTCGCCAATTGGTTGACAGATGTTAAAATTGGCGTTGGGGAGCTTCCTTGGTGTTTAGTTACTCGATCTTTAATAAGAGTTGATTGTGAAAGAGCTTCAGCGGCGGTCTGGGGCGTCTGGGAGACCCAAGGTTGAGGCAGGTCGTTAGAGGATTCAGGAGTTGTTGGCGTCCGTAACCGTATATCAAGCTTTGAAATTACAGCTTCTGGATTCCAAGGGACTAGGCCAGCCCCTTGAAAGCCACCCTTGATGTTTTGTTCTGTAAAGACCGCCTCAAAGGCGGCCTTGAACGCGGGGAAGAAGTCGTCCTTGGTGATATGCGTGATGTTGGCCCGAGTAAGGAACGAGATTTGGTTGCCGTATGCCTTCTTCAACGGGCTGAAAACGCCAACATCGAGTGGCTGGGTTAGGTGCGAAGAATGGGCTGGCAGACAGAGCGGTATGATCTTGTTGGCCTCGCAGTATTCATCGAATTCCGCGTTAATATGGCTCTCATGCCCGTCAAGTACAAGCATCCGATATTGACCCTTTTGACGAGCTCTTGTCTGCTGATCAAAGTGCTCAAGCCATTCGAGACCCGTATTGTGATCAGTCCAGCCGTTTTGAGTTGTCTTAACGACCCAGGTACTTGGAATGTGGCCGCTAGAGTACCAGGCGGCAAGGTGGAATCGGCCCGCAACACAGAGGAAAGGCGGCACTATATGACCATCTGCTGCAACAGCACAAATCGCCGTAGCCCATTCTCGATTGCCAGGCTGGATAGCCTTTGGCCTGTTGATTCGATCTGAGCGCGTAACAACCATCCCTGCGCGGATCATACCCATCATAAAGCCTGTTGATTCGAAGTTATAGAAATCGCAGTCCTGGATGCCGTATTTCGCGCGTATATTGGCAGCCAGACGGAACCACGCGTCTAACGTTTCAGGATCTTCTTGTAAGGCCCTCTGATAATCATATGGGCGAGAAAAACGCGTACAGAGCTCTGGTCGTCGCGTAATAAAGCGATCAGTCCAGCACTTCCCGACGCGTCGCGCATCGCGCTTGACCAGTAGGAGATTTGCCATATCTTCCACATCAACCTTCTGGGGCGAAAATCCTCTTGAATCCAGCTGCAGTATGTATTGAACAATTACATCCTCTTCAGCTATCGTCAAATTCGATTGACTGCTATGGGTATTAGCCTTTGAAGGTCTTCCAGCCATTCTGTCTTGTAAGGTTGTTCGCGGGATATTGAACTGCTTTGCGAGGTGTCGGATGCTTAATTTTGGGTTTGTGCGCTTTGCCTCTATTGCGAGAATAATGCGAGACTCAGTAGTAAGAACTGGCATGATTGTGGTGGAAGAAATCGCGTGTTAAAGTTGGGGTAGACATAAGATCGTCTTTCCGAACCCGGCAGGTCCGTTAATCCAAAGTAGCTTGGCGGTCCCTGCCGGGAAGTCGGGTGAGAGCCAGCGGATGTATGCGGGCTGGTCTAGAAACCAGTCGCAGGTGCCATCCAGCCTCTTCTGGATGGAGTCGTCGTAGAGTTCGTTAGCAGATTGACGACCGAGCAGCCAGGTGTAGACTTCACGTCGAGTATCGGCTTCGTCCGTTAGCTTCGCGACTAGTCAAGGTAGTGGGATCCGTCACTTTACCTTTGATCTCGCTGTCTATCCGAGTTAGAATAGCTAGAATCTGCCGAAGGTCGGTAGGCGAATCGTGATGCGATAATGTTCCTGCAAATCTTGGTTAGAGAGGTACGACCAGTGGCATTAAGTCAAAATTCGCATTCGCACCTTGCAGAGGCACAAAGGCATCATTACCCCCGGATGTTGATCCATGTACCGGCCGTGTATCCTTCGCGCCGTCAGGAGGAACCAAGTTGTGTAATTGCTGCACTAGCTGCCCAAGCAGGTTGACCTGCTCTGTGCGGTCTCCCTTACCGCGTAACATCCAAGCAAGCTTTCGCCTCTTGGATTCGGATGGTACGCTGCGGGAAGGTTGGGCCTGCGCGGTGCCGGCCAGGAGCGGGAGCCCAGAAGCGCTGTTTGGATTGCAAATATTGTTGATGATCAGCAAAATGTCCCGTACTGTCGAAGATATCGCCGGGTCATCAAGAGCCTGGTGGTGCTTGGCCGACGGCTTCCCTCGGTCGAACCCGACGTGCCGGCCCCATTGCTCGAAGCGGAGCTTTTCAGCCTCGAACTGGGTGTCTAACACCTGAGAATCGGTACCGAAAGACCTGTAAGACTGCACCTTCTCGACAAGTTCCAAGCAGGAACTGAAGAGGCCGGCAAGCCCGGCGATCCCAACGGCCATTCCCAAAGGCTCCATGGCTATGTGCTTTGGTTGCCGTGAATGAATACAAGGCGGGGTGTCTCTTGTTAAAAGCAGCCTGGTGAGTCAGCCAAGTTTCTTTGCACAGCCACCCACGGCAGCCTGTACATGACATGTGCAGCTTGTCGCTCACAGTACGCAAGTGCGATGTCGTGGCCCGAGGCGCAGTATGGCGGCATCGTTCAATACCACCTAGGGAAGAAACCCGACGGCCGCTTCGTCCTTAGAGGCGGCGTCCTCTCGCCGCGTCCGCCTCTGTTGAGAGGCCACCACGGTCTGACCACCTTGTCAGCGAAAATATGGCTGAGGGGTGCTTATCAGCAATGCTATGTACATGCTAAGGGGATGACAACCTCCTGCCCGGGCTCGCTTATCTAGAAGCAGCATCTTTAACTCTGGTGTCAGAGGCTAGCACGCCATTTGTCCATGCCCCACATCAAAGGCGCAACTGCCATGTTACTAGCGGCCGCTATGCTTATTATCGAATAGCTGGGGAGGCAATACCGGTCAGAGGAAGTCGATAAGTAACTAGTGCTGCTTCTTTGGTACAACCTCCTTGAACCCGCCTTGTGGATGGCCAGGGTAAGCTACCCTGGCGTGATCTGACAGCCGGCCGTGCACACATAAACTCAAGTCGTGCCAGGTGTTCTCGCCTCTCTCACCCCAGCCTGTTTTGCCTTGCACTTTCCACTTCCAACACGGTAGAGCCCTTGCGATTGACCTGGCGCAGCTGCACATCCCATTACTCGGCAATCCTATTGGCCTCACAAGCTGCGCCTAGCTACAGGGGGTCCTTTTCAGCTGCTGGCGCCTCCCCTCCCCGCACGAGAAATCCCGCAAAGATGTTGCTGCCCAAGTTGTCAGTCATGACACTCCATCGTCATCCCGACTCATCGATCGGACCAGAAGCCATCTCGCTGATATCGTCATATCGCGCAACAAGGCCAAGGTGTTCTCTCTGTGAAGATGGCGCCCAGCTTGATTGAGAAAGCGAAATTCAAGGCCAGAAGGTTATTGCATGCCGCTCCCCAAGAATCCGCCTCGGCTCCTTCACCACCAACACCTTCGCCAACACCGTCTCGGTCTGCATCCGAACCAGCAGCTCGACCAACATCTCAGCCAACACCTTCCCCGCCCACCTCGACAGATTTCAAAACCTCGCCGCTACCGAATCTACAAGAACGACTTTGGAACCAGGCCTACGATGAGCTCAAAGCGGGCGAGCCCAAACTGGTTGAAGCGTTTGAGAAGAACCTACCCGCTGGACTTGATCGAAACGGCCCGAGCTCTGCTACTTGCGAATCAACGGAAAACGAGATAGGAAGGACTCGGGAGACACGATGCCGCCAAATGCAGCAGTTGGTCCGAGAAGGACTGGACCGGACGCAGAAGCAAGCGTCCATTAAGCGAGGCATCGACGAAGGCTTGCAAGCCGTGCAAGCCGTGAGGGGAATAGTGGATAAGGCGGTGCATGCCGCTCCAGAAGCCGCCGTCGCCTGGGCAGGCGTCTGCCTTGGACTAGAGGTGTGTGTGATCAGCTTTCCCAACCGAAGAGAGAATGGTGGATGATCCCCCGCTGACAGTTGATAGATCCTTTCGAACCCTATCACTGAGTCACGCGACAATCGCAAAGGCATTGCCTACGTCTTGTCGAGGATGGACTGGTACTGGAACTTGGTGTCCCTGCTTCTCGACGGTTGCCGTCATCGGAAGGGATATTGTCAAAATCGATGACTGGACTGGCCAGCTCAGCGAGATCCAGGAAGCCGAGGCTGCCGTGCAAAGAGACATGGAACAATACAATACTGAAGAGAGCAAGATGCAACTTCGGAAACTCACCAACGCCGCAAGCGCTGTAGAGATGAATCTCCAAGACATCCATTCGGCCATCCAGGACCAAACACGGCAGCAGGAGAAGAGACACCAGGACGATGGGGACAAGCAATGCCTGAAAGATCTGCGCGAGACTGACCCTCGCGACGACAAGACGCGCATCGAAGATACAAAGGGCGGCCTGCTCAGGGACTCTTACCGCTGGATCCTTGACAACGACGACTTCCAGCGATGGCGTGACGATTCGCAGAGCCGATGGCTTACACAAGACACTACCCTATCCTCAACACGAATACGTTACCGGCGATGACGTGGACTGCATTGAGGATGGCGGCGATGGCGGCGATGACGACAATAACGATGACGAGGTTGATGAAGAAGATGACCAAGAAGAAGACGGGGATGAAGATGATGATGATGGAGATAAGAGTGTGTTTACTGAGGATGAAGATTTTCCGACTGAAGAAGATGAAGAGGAAGTTGTCGCTGCTGATCAAGTGAGAATGGTGTTACTAAAGGATCGCCCGACGAGCTAGTTGAGCTCCTTCTTGGCCTAAGTTTGTCGCTAGCCACAGAACCTCTCATTGATGGCCAACCAAGCTCTACGGTACTGATCTACTTCAGCAGCATCCTAGGGGTTTCACAACGATCAAAAACTTTCCTCCCAGCCAGGTCATATACACCGCATCTCTCTGGTCTGATCTATGCTCTCAGGCTCCTGTTCCTTGAGAGTGCCCTCCCGCTCCGAGCTTACCCTACTCTGGGTATCACACGCCGACCACGATTCAAGCACCTTGAACGGCTGGAGCCCATACGCAAGCGGCATATGGTGATGGGGTCGCAATCGCCGTTTGAAGAGCTCATTAGCCTCCGAAATTTTGGTTGCGTCATATCTCAATCAGACACGCCGCCTTTTCTTCTGCGCTGAAGCGATGATGGTCAGACGGTCTCTCTCGGAGACAAATTGAGATTTCAATGCGCCAGTTCCGACTCCTGCCCGAACACTTCATCGAAGAAGCTACTCGCCTCTGCACTGAGCTTATGTTCGGCTGGGACCCTGCTATTGACTTTTCTCATACCAAAGATGATATCTCCAACCAGGAGAAAGGGTTCTCATTTGTGCTTCATCCTGACAACAAGCTGGATAAAGCATACCTTGAGTTGTGCGACAGAGCATGCAAGGCCCGCCGCAATGCGCTGTTTCAGCGCAACAATTGGGACTGGAGCGCGATCTTCCGCTACTTCAAGAAAGATGAAGCTTTTCGTGCCAGTGCTCTAGGATGCCTGGATTGCACTGGTGGCCAGAAGCCGCGGTGCTCGGACTTGTTGAGTCTGTATTGTGCCAATGGAGAGTTTGGTCCGAGAGGCATATACATCTACAACAGGTCGATGATGTACGTGGTGCGCCACCACAAAGCAAAGAGATCAACAAACAGAGAATTTATCGTAGCACGCTTTCTGCCGGCCCAGGTTGGATTTCTGCTCTATAAATATCTTGTCTATGTCCGGCCGTTCGTTGACATGCTACATCGAGAGGGGAGAGATGGGCTTCGTACAGGAAACACAGGGTCTCCGCTTCTCTTTCGTCTTGATGCAAATCTGGGGAGCAAACCGTGGAAAACCGGCCGATTGACTGCAATTCTCAAAGCTGCAACCTCAAAGGTATGGGGAAGGTCTGTGAACTCGCAGCAATTCCGTCAGTTGTGCATTGGCATAACAGAGAAACATGTACGTGAGGTACATCAACCATTCAATCGTTTCGACGATAAGAGCGAATGAGCAGACCGGAACGTTGTCTTCGCGTGGCAGAGTGGACATCGCCCGCTCCAGCGCGCATCAACTTATGGCTTGGACGGGGCGTTTCCAACCAAGTTACAACCACAGCTTCTCGAACTCTACCAGTGGGCATCTTCTCGGTGGCATGAATTCCTCCATTTACCAAGCCATGCCGTTCATGTGCAGGCAGAGAGCCAATCACGTAACTTGGAAACCATTTTGTCTCTGAATATAAACGGAGAGGCGCATACTCACTCTACGCCAACACCAGAACAGCCAATCTCCTCCGTCGATCTTGGGCATCACATAAGGAGTGTAACATCTCCTTTGGACCACCGAACTCCACAAGAAAACAGTACTCATCGAAAGGCCCTAGATCTTTCTACCAAGACAACAAAAAGCCTAGGAATGCTTACACAGGCAAATCAACAATACGAACGCATAAGAGCCTCGACATCGGGGTATAACCAATATTCTAACATGCATGTCAGGAAGAGGTCAAGACGTCCAACAGTATCATCTGTAACAGACATGGCCCCATCCTCGAAGCGCACCTGCATTGTGTCCTCACACGGGACAGCCAAGGCTAGCAATGCTAACGAAATGAATGAACCCGTGGCGAATCCACCGCTGAGGTCTTGGGACTCTGGTCCCCTTTTTGGCCAACCTAGCCAACTTGATACCCTTCAAGCTATAGAGGATCGACAGGCCATAGTCTACTTCCTTCGTGGCCAACACGACAATTCCGAAGATTCTGTCAAGTCCCAATCACTAGTGAGAAAACTGTACACACAGTTTGAACGCTGGCGAGTCATTGGCTGCCAACTCTGTTTTGTCAACGACGCTAAGTTAGACCTCGACCATGATCTCAGGGACTGCACGTCCGCTGGCTGCGAAAAAGCCCAGTTACTACTTTCTTGGCTAGAAACTCTGTCTCTGGAAAGATTCTTAGGTGGCTATGGCTATTGTAGCCTCTGCTTCGCTGTAGATGAAATCTGCAGGGAAATGACCGTGGCGGACCGTATTAGTGCCGCAGATACTGAGGAGAGGAAGGCCTATTGGCGAAGCGTACTTGACTCAGCAACAGGGCTGGATGGACTTTGCAATAACAAGGGCGTCGTGCGGAAGACGATTGCTGCACTTTGTGCGTACGACAACCAGATACTGGGGAAAACATTGGCAAAGTTCGTGTCTGATAAAGAAGGTGTCGACTTAGCTGTAGAGGGGCAGGCGGTTCAGTGGTGTGAACAGAAAGTCACTCATGATAAGAGGTGGATCCCACAGATTCTTGTCATGTTTGACTTGCTTGTCACTGCATATGATTTTCTCCGGAATCGGCGGTCCCGCGAACAACGAAGTCGCGAGGAAGTGCCACTCTCCGAAAGCGACTCTAGCGAGGATGAGGGAATTAACGAACTGGCAATTCGTTGGAACACCGAAGATGAAGTGGCAGGTTGGAAAAGTGCCGTGGACTTGTGGTGGGCAAGTGTAGCTTCTGTGCCGGGCGAGGACTACGAGGCCGGCAGATCGAGCATACTGTACGCTCCTGTGGAAGTGGAGGCAAATCACAGCTGAGGAAAGACCTTGGAGAAGCTATCTATCGAGAAGGTTTTTGGGTTCTGGGAGGATGTCCAGGCTGTGCTATGCCTCGAGATCACTGCCGGGCTTAGTCCCAACAAGGGTCTGGAGCTTGGAAGCAAGATTTGGCAGTTAAGTGTCAATACGGGAGACAAGTGTACGACACAGTCATTGGATTCTTTTATTGCAAATCCGCAAGTATCGAGAAGACCTCCTGGAGACGATGATGGATGATGGATTTGATGATCTAAGCGAAGAAGGAGTGGCAACTTGGCTGGGGCGGAAAATCACGGTGGCAGGAGTGGAGGGCTCACAGCTGATGAGACAGTTGAAATCCTGGACAGAAATGCTTGAATAGACTCTCTCATAGCTGCGGCGCAGAGTTAATGTCCCCTACAGTTAATACTGCAATGATGGAGCCATTCATCCATCTCTCCGAGTATCTTATAGAGTAAGGACCATCCCAGTCGCAACCGTGGGGGGAGGCAGCAGCAGCGGCCCCTACTCTTCTATTATTAATTGTCGTGTGCCCTCAATTGTCGCCTGCCCCTGTAAAAATATGGCTGTCCTCTAAACCCGGGCTATTTCCGTCGTCAATTCTACTCAGGATGCCCTCATTGCTTTTTCTTGATTACTCATTTACACGTCTTAACGCGTCTCGTCGCGTCTCATCGTGGTACTCGTGTTGTAGCATGCTTCTTTGCTCTTCGATGGACGTTTTTGTTCTTGAAGAAATCATCTTAAATCACTCCCAAGACATAGCCCAATCATGGATCTTAATAACCTCTTTTATCACAATTCCTTATGGCAGATTATTATATGTAAGGAGTGTAAAACTGTACCGCAGACCGATCTTTCCCATCATATCCGCCTCTACCACAATCCAATGCGTATTCACAAATCTGCTACAATCAAGTCATTTGTGCAGACCTTCGATCATCTGCCATTGAGACAAGACCCAAATGAGATCTACAAAGCGGTCCGACCATTGCCAGGTGCTGCGCCTATTCGATTTCTCAGTACATTCTACGATGGCATTAGTTGTCAGCTCTGCGAGGATGACACAAGCCGCTACATCTTCCGATGTCGCACAGCTATTGAAGAACACCTGAGGAAAATACATGGTCAATCGCCTCGTAAGCCAGGTCGACGATACAGTGGGTCGATTGGTGGCATCGAGGGGTTGGTCCATGCTGGCTTGGTACGGAATCAGGTGCCGTGTCAAACTCTCTTCCGCAACTCTCGAGTCGTTATTTTATGGTTGCCGGCCAGGGAAGCCAGGACCAGCTGGATATAGTCGCAGAAACGCCGCGCCCAGAGGACAATAGAACACACGACGGGCCTAGGTGTTCTTCATCCGGGCTTCAGGATCTCATAGACCTTGAGCTTGCCAGGCAAGAAGGAGAAGAGGGTTTCAATGCAACCCAGGAAAATGATTCCATCCACCTCATGCCTCGAGACGTAAGGCACCAGTCACAGTGGCTCCAAATGACTGAATGGCCTCGTTTTCTAGAGCCCCATAAGCACGAGCAAAGCCCTCTCTGCAACAAGAAATTGACCCAACTTGATGATTGCTGATAACTTGGGAGTAAAATCGGCGGCATCATATAACTTTTGCCCTGTGCTAGATCTTGAACCTGGCCGGATACCTATTGCAGCAAGAAAGCCAACCACAATGCTGTCGTAAATATCGCTGTATAGCTCAGTGATCTTGTTGGATTGGACTGGACTGGATTTCGAGGTCGGATCCAGTCCAGTCCAATGCACATGGCTGGGGACTCCAGGAGCGCCAATGCAAATCCAATTATCCAAATGGATTAGGAGTATTCCGCATTTTGCTAAAAGAGTCGCCGCGAGATTTACTGCGGAATCGATCCTTGTTCAATGCTGTTGCGGTGTGTATTTGACATCAATAACACTGGTTACCGCAGACCCCCCTGAGCAGTATTTTCCTCATCAAGGAAACCATCTTGATCGACGGTCTGAAGGTCCTCATGGTCCATTCTAATTTCAGATCCCTTCCCGGACTCCCAAGTCCCCTGCAGATCAGACTCCCCTTCTAGTCTCCCGATGTTGCTATCCTCAAAAGTATTCCGTGCAGGTGGGCCGTACCAGGCTCGGAGGCACTCGCTGGCTTCAATGATATCTATCTTAAGCCTCGACCGCCGGTCGGAAAGCAGTATCTTGGCGCTGCTGAATAGCCGCTCGCACTCGTCTGACATTGATGGAACGGCCAGAACATCCAGAGCCATACGTGCTAGATCCGGCTGTGTATAGTAGCGATCGTTCCAATAACGGATAGGGTCAAAGGTTTCGTCCTCACCAAGCCGGATAACATCTGTTTCGAGGAACTGATCGAGCAAGTCGACGGCGGGAGGGTCGGTTGCCAGGGCTTCGTGACGAAGCTTCAGTCGTTTATGGCTCTTGACTGCCACAAAGGCCTTTTCCTTTCTAACCGGAGCAGGCAAAATTGGGCAGAACGAAGCGGAAACTGAAGCATGCTTTGTAGAATATCTTCCCCGATACTCTTCTAGCCAGAGCCCCCTAACAAGCTTCGTAACGCTCGGGATCCATGACTGCTTTTCTTCGTCTGTCCAAGTCTCGACGTACCACTGGTTTTGAGAGTCGGATTCAGCGCAATGGCGGCATAATATGCTGGTGTCTCATCCGCTTTCCTGAAATATTCCTCCGCCTTACGCCAGGAAGCTTCCGCCGAAGCGGCAAGAAATGCGAAGTCATCAGCGTCAGCAGCAACAGCTCCTCGACTGGTGTTCCTTCGAACAGCTGCCTTGTGGAGTTCTTCGAATTTAATCTTGGCCTGCTGGATCTCATTTAGCAGCCAGTCAAGTGTCTGAAAGTGATCCGCTAGTGTTGAAAGCCTGCCTTCCGTAGAGAGGGTTCCGTCATAGAACGTCTCCAGCTGGTCATGAAGGTGTGCAAGCTCGTCCCACTGCTGCTCAGACAGGTGGTCTTCGGTGAGACTTTTCTGGCTCTGGCCAGCCTCATACTGGTCACAGAAGACTTGAATTCGCTCCTTGACGTTAAGAGCTCTACCGATCGTGGTGAAGTATGAATTCCAGCGTGTCTGCTGGCTTTGGATAAGCTAGGCTAACTATTAGTCCTGACTGTGAGTTTAGGGAGGGCGCAAACTCACCTCTAAGCCATCAAACTCAGATAGTTCTCCCCCGCAGACAATTGATCTGAAAAACTGACGGCGCTGAGGACTGGCTTGGATGTATTTCATGATATTGTGAAGCCTTCCGATGGCGCCGCGCTTCCGCCAAAGCTCCCGGATTCGCTTCATATATGATATCACCCTCCCTGTACGCAGCGTCTAGATCTTTGCAGACCTTTTCGGCGTCCTTTCCGATAAGAAAAGCCTGCGCGCAGAGATTCACAATGTTCCCGAAGCACCGGAGGCGTCTGCGTCTTCGTTGCTTATCTGACATACTTGGGTAGATGGCGCGCAGTACGGAGTCAACGCACACATCGTTGGCCGATGCGTTGTCCGACATAAAATAGCCAACTCGGTCCGTAATCTTGTAATCTTTGATGACCTGCAAGAGGACATCGGCGATGTTTTCCCCTGAGTGTTCCCCTTCCACTTCGCGTAGCGCCAAGACAGCAGTTCGACGCAGCCCAGATTTGTTGATGAAATGTGCTGCTACTCCAAGCATGGCGAGGTAGTTCGGCGACGTCCACAGATCGAAGGAGAGCGAAATGCAACTCCGACTGTCGAGCATATCCTGCCGCAAACTCTCCTTCCTCACCTCGAACATATTCATCACCCACTGGCGAATGGTTGATACTGCCTTTGGAAGGAGGTCAGCTAAGGGTGAGAATAGATAGAAGATGAGGTCGCGAAAGTAGTCATTCTCGATCTGGAAGAAGGCGATATAGCAACAGACTAGCCAGGGACTAGGAGTTCCTTGAACCGATCTAAGCGGCGGGAGAAGATGATCGATTTCATGTCCTGGTAATCGGATATCGAGGGCTGGCTCGAGCCCATCGAGTCTCCTCGAAAGGACTTGAGTTCTCCAGTAGTCTTGTCGATATGATGTTTCAGGTGGAGATGATCAAGTGCCGTAGAATGCCATTTGAGACTGCTGGAAGTTCTTGTTGACGACGCTGTTTCTCGCAGAGATAGCAGTACCATACTCGTTTCCGATCTCTCTTTGACTGTAGATCCTCACCGTATAGCCAGATCACCGACGTGCGCTTCTTTGTGGATTTAGGGCCTCTTGCGAGCACAGAACAGCGAGTGTATTGCTCGCCCTGAAGCTTGAACTCATCTGGCTGGACCAGGGCATCCGGTTCGCGACTATTGTTGATCGATTCTGGAGCGAGAACAACATTGTCCGACTCAGAAGATCTATTAGAAGAGCGAGAGAAGAAGCGGGTGATTGTTGGTGCGGTCATTCTGGGACGTCAGTTACCTTGTTGGTCAAATGGTAAATGGTATGTTATCGGGTTCGTGCTGCTGCATAATATGTAGGCAGACGGACGTCTCACCTTTGCGCTGCATTCCTGACTTGGTTTGCTGATAGTACTCGACGGGTTTAGCATCGTGGAGGCCAATCAACACCACGCGGAACCATGTGCCTGAAACAAAAAGTGGAGTTCGGGCTCCCTTCTTTCCTAATTAGGAATGGTCCATTGGCGCTCCAGGAGTCTCCAGACCTCTCGATCCAGTCCAATCCAAATTTCTGAAACTGTGAATCCAGTCCAGCCAAATCCAGTCCATCCAAATCCACTCCAATGCTAGTCCAGTCCAACAAGATCACTGAACTAGATCACTTACAAGATCACCACATAGCACATCCTCTTCGAACACTCTCGACTTTACAAAACCAATCACCCTCCTCTATATCCTTAATAGGATACCAACTAAGTTCGACTCCTCCGACTACCTATAATAAGACGAATCTAAACAGTCATCTAAACATCGAGAACCAAGAAAGAAACACCTCCAATGACACCAACCAAGAAGAGGAGCGTTAAGATACCAGCACCTGCCTTATCTGCCGTCGTGATCGACTTCAGCTTCGGCTTTCCATCATCGTCGTTCATATCCGTGTTTCCACCGCCAGGATTACCCTTGGATGTTCCTCCAGTCTTTGATGTAACCGGGGGCTTTGCACCCTCGGTCAACGTGTACTGTAGGATGGACAGGGCGTTCATCTGCGGGCCTACGCCGACAGTGCCGTCGAATTCGCCAGTCGTCCAGGAGAAACCGCATGCTGTGCCCGCGGGACCCTTGTAACCTTCTGAGGGAGAGCCAGTGCAGACCTTAGCAGCAGCCTGGGCACTCGTCTTGATGAGCTTCATGATCTTCTCCCTGGTGGTCGGGTCCATTTGTGAGGTAGCGGCCAGCCATCGGGCGAGGTATCCCTTGAAACTCTGTGGATCCTGACCGCACTGCTTGTGCGGTTCGCAAAACTGCTCGTAGATAATCTCGTCCTTGACAAACCTGTTGAAAACGTCGGTGAGAAGACCATCGGAGCGCTTTTTCCAGCTGTCACTCTCGGTGAGGTTGTACATAACAGAAGCGCCGTGGAGGAAAATGCCAGTGTTGTAAGACCACTGCGTCTCGTCGATATCCGTGCACTTATCGCCGGCGTTGTCGCTGATATGAACACCATCCAGCACTGCAAACTTATCGGTGATAGTTCCTACGTCCTCGTGCCACTTCCAGATCTTCTCGGCCCAGTCGGCGTAGGTGTCGTTACCCGTGTACAGCGCCAGGCGAGAGGCGACGTTGAAGAAGCAGCCGTTGGAGATGGAGTTCTTGTAGTCGAAACCAGTGTTGAACTGGAAGATTTGCCAGCGCATACCGCCGCCGCAGTACTTTGTCTCCCAGCGACTGACGTACTCGTTGAAGACGGCCTGGACCTGGGCAAGCCATCCGGGCTGTTCGTCGGGGGGATCTGGGAATCCGTGCTCGGCTGCTGACATTGCAGCCATGGCCCAGAAGCCTTGGTCGTCGTTTCCTTCGGTCATGGTTTGGTTGTCGGGCATGAAATCGCCTCCGTCGCCGGCTTGATGGATCATGGCTTGTTGTGTGATGTTGTTGTAGGTCTCGTCGCCGGTAAGCCACCAGTAATCAACTAGAGTGCCGAACATAGCTCCAGCCTCCCACCCTTTCAAGAGTCAGTAAAATGTCGTGTCGTGTCTCAATAGTCATGAGAGAGTTACAGTAGTAGGGGTCTGGCAAGTTTCCTGGTGTATCGCCAGTGTTGTTTCCTGTGTAGTACTTTAATAAGCCATATGCTGCCTGGCCAGCGGCACTCTCGATAGATTCTAACCATTCTCAATCAGTTATTTTCTTTGCTTTATCGCCGACAGCAAGAGAACTTACTGTCATCATCCCATGTTACGTCGTAGGCTTTGGCTGCCGCCGCCCAGCCAAGGACTGCGGTTGTTGTCTGAAGAAATGATCGCATCTTGGCAGCTTAACCCAAAGCTTAAAACACCAAGACAATGACAAGACGGGATTAACAGATCAATTAGACCCTGTTTGACGCCAAGACCGGTTCGTGAATCCCGCTTAGACGCGCCGCCAAGCTAATAGTCGAAGATATATGGCGATAGTATTGACCAAAAACGCAGATCAAAAAGAGTGACAAAACACAGCAGAAAGAACTTTTTACAAGAAACGGGTATCTGGAAGAGAAAGAGATTCCCTTCCTTCTATCTAAAATTGGGCATGGCAAAGACGGGGGATGCTCGACACACCCCATTTTTTCACCCTGTGGGCATGGACACTGACACTCTGATATTCGGCGATACGTCAGCGTACCAACAGGACTCCACCGAAAGGCGAAGGAAGGGTCCTTTGGAAATGAAACCGTCCACGAAGAGCCCATCATGCTTCGGGGCGTCGGGGCCATATTGGTACGCGGTGCTTTGGGGCTGAGCAACAATACGGACCGTACGATCGTCAGGGGTCGAACTCGAGAACTCTCGTCTAGAGAGACGAGAGAGACTAAGGCTTGCAGTGAGAGGCGAGAGGAAATGCAACGCTTTACAAGATACGCAAGGCACAACGCAAAAATGCACAGTATCTGTGCCTGATTATGATCGTTTCAAATGTTAGTAGTGCTCTAGTGTTCCTGAATAAATGCGGCTCCTTGAAGCAGCTCGGCCCCACCGTGGGCTCAATCCCTTTTTCGCATGACCTGAAGAGCGGGTTAGAAACTATGGAGCGTTGCTTTAATTCGGCCGAGACTGTGAAAAGAATCGCGATTTCGGTCGTATAAAACCTACGGGCTTACTTATACGGACTAACCAATGGTTGAAGTAGGCGCAGTGTTTCAGATACCGAAAGGGCAATTCAAGCTTGTTGAATCTGGTAAGCGAGTTAGCCAAGCCGGAAGCCGGAATCGCTGTTTAATTGTTTCGACGGTGATGTGGGAGGCAAATTTGCTTTCATTGGTATTTTATTTCCGTGTTAGCGTAGGACAGTGACTGTGAAGGATTCTGGAAATTGTAGGGATACTGTGAGTGGAGAGGAATGTGGACACGCGGCGGGACGGGATCCAGGTATTAATTACCCCTGTTTGAGCAACTTATGTCTAACCGAGCATACGTATCCTTGGCCGTTCAGCCCAACCAGCTTATGTAGGAATCTCCGTGATGGCGGATGGAAGAGAAAGAATGTAACACAAAGCAGATGGGCTTGATTAAGTTTGTTGGGTCTTGTTTTGGGAGTTATTCTACTATTATTGAGTACAATTGAACTACAGATTGTATTTCAAAATAAGCCTGAACGATGGTATTTTGATGCAACGGTGTGGGTGATTTCATCGCTATGTGTAAGGATAGAACTCACAGTCATGCTCACGCCACTAACGCTAGTGAATTGTTGTGATGTGTCGCATTGCCGACTACGGCAAAAGGGAATGCGCACTCCGCTAATGCGTAGTGCAATGATAGCCTATACTGGATGTGACATGATGCGTATGCGCTTAATGAAAGTAATTTCCAGCAGTCGCCTTCGCCTTGGTCCACGCACTGTCCAAAACAGCCACCACGTCGTCTGGCAGGGGTCCCAGCTCCAAGCTCCTCAGATTTTCTTCCAGCTGTTTTGCACTGCTTGCGCCAATAATGATGGCATCGCCTTGATCTTTGCTTAGCTTCGAATGGTGCACCATCCAACGTAGCGCACATTCCGCCTCTGTGATTTTGTACTTCTCAACGGCCTGCCTAATATCATCAAGCGCAGAGAACATAGCCTCGTTCCAATAACGGCTCCGGTATATCTGACCTTGACTGGTATTTGGGTCGAATCGAGACCCTTGCTCGACATCAGAGAGATCGATTCGATATTTTGAAGTCAGGTAGCCTCCAGCTAAGGGGTTGAAGGCATAAAACGACATTTTGTAGTGTTTGAGGCATGGGAAAAGCTCAGGTTCGACACCACGGTGAATCGCATTGTACAGACCCTGATAAACTACCGGACGGATCCAGCCATTCCTAATGGAAATCTCTTGGATTTTTGCAACCTCCCAAGCCATGAAGTTGCTGATTCCCAAGCGGTTGAAGTATCCCTCATTATGCAATTCGTTGAGCGCACGGAGAGTAACCTCAAACGGTGTCTTACGATCCGGGCCATGCAGATAATACAGATCCACCTTCTTCGCCTTGAGGGCTTCCAAAGATCTCAGAAGGTTGGCCTTGAGGTCGTCTGGTGAATGAGTCAAGCCAGGGGTTCCAAATGGGTAAGCCTTCGTTGCCATAACAATTTGCCTTTCTTGCCAATTTGCATCGCCAAGATATTCCTCAGAGAAACCCTTACCGTAGTAGCGAGCCGTATCAACTTCATTGTGACCGTGGCTTTGGAACACATCGAGCAATGCAGCAACCTCCTCTGGGTCATGAATGCGCGTTTGTTCAACCCCTGTGCAAGTCAATATTGACCAATGTAGCTGGGCTTTTAAGCGACTCACCTGGCTTGCCAATTGGCATGGCACCCAAAACAATAGGGAGTTTCGTCTTCTCCATGGGAGGCGCTGTTGTCACTGAGACTCCGAGAATGTGCGTGAAGTGGTATCTACACTCCAGAGGCTAAGATAGCCTTGACTGAGTTGGCTCATATAAGGTCAAGACAATCCACAGCACTAGTGTATTTGCAATAGCGGATTTATGCTTGGTCTATCTCCGTAATCTCCAAATACTGCATAGCCAGGCATACCTAGATTGTGGGTAACTGGACCTACCAGCGGAAATACTGGACTTCAACCCCGCAGCACGGGATTTTGCATAATAGCTGAAACATTCAAAAAGCCCTACGTTTGATGTTTCGGTTCTAATGATGGCCGGAGGATCCGGATGGATGCTGTGACTGATCAATCCACCGGTTCAAGTGTACAAGAGCCAGGCCAATTTTCACATCTTGACAAGAACATGACTCAGGGATGTGCTAGTGCCCTTGGTGGTGACTGGCTCGGCACGAAGGGACCAATCCGGCATCCAAAGTCTTCATATGTTACCCGTAGTTGTGATGCCATTCCATGCCCGTTCTTGTAAAAGATCATCCCTGCAGGAATCCGGGAAGGGAATCGTACACATGCCGGAGGCAACGGGATTTCTGAAGGCATTGAACGCACAGCCATGCTTCTGGCCTTTGCGCCAACAAGCTGCACGCTGATAAGGTTTTCGGTGTTAATGCTCAGAAAACCCGCGAATATGCCTTTAGATCCCTGCCAGTGCATTAACACCGTATAGAACCGAGATAAAGAGTTATGTTACAAGAAAAAAGACGATTAGATTGAATGTTTATCTCAACATGTAAGGCAGCCGCAATAGCAGAAGGTAGGCTGTTAAAAGGAGCTCTGCGCCAGCTCATCTACTCCCTCAGCTCAACACCAGAATCAGCTTAAAAATTCCAATCTCCGAAATTATTACAAGATCTTGCCATCATGTCAACTACTCTTTCTAGGGTTGCCATCGTCACAGGCGGCACGTCCGGGATTGGAAAGGAGTCAGCAAGCCTCCTTGCCAGAGAAGGCTGGAGAGTCGTCGTGTCAGGGAGAAACGAGAGTGCGGGTATACAAGTAAGTTCACGAGAAAGTTGATATTCAAACTTCTTGTTGCTGAAGATTATGCATAGATTGTTCAGGATATCAAGGCTTCCGGGGGAGAAGCGACTTTCGTCAAATGTGACGTCTCCATTGAAGACAGTATCCGCAACCTTGTGGAGGAGACCGTTAGAATCTACGGCAGGATAGACGGTTGCGTTAACAATGCTGGCATAGCCACCGATGCTGCACCGTTTATCGACTTGAGCGCCGAAGAATTTGAGAAGATGATACGTACCAATGTTATGGGCGTTTTTTGGTGCATGAAATATCAAGTGAGCTATGCCTTATGACCATTCTTAGCGTTACATACTGATTATACGTGTGCCAGCTCAAGCAAATGCTACCGCAAAAATCCGGCAGCATTGTCAACCTTGCGTCGATGGCAGGATTGAACGGCGTCCGAGCAAGCGCCACCTATTCCGCAACCAAGCATGCAGTGAGTTTTTCTTCGATAGTTTTTCCAAGGACTACTTCTAAATCCTTGCTTCTCCCTATGCAGGTAGTCGGACTTACCAAGAGCGCTGCTGTGGATTACGCCACCGAGGGGGTAAAGATTAATGCTATTGCCCCAGGAGCAATCAAAACAGATATTCTCCAATATGCTATTGAGGCGGGGTCCTATAGCGAGGAAAGTATTGCTGCAATGTTTCCCATGAAACGCATGGGTGCGCCTATCGACATTGCAAAGGGTATCAGCTTTCTGCTGAACAATGACTACGCAACCGGCACGGTTCTGAGTGTCGATGGAGGGTTGAATGTGCAGTGAGCAGACGATACGTTGTTTCATTTATGTACGGCCAGATAGAATTTCCAATTGATAATGAAGAAATTTTCAGGAGCATGTTTGAGCCTTTATTGGGGTAATGGGCTTACAACTGTTAGATTGGATTATGTACACATTATCTCCAAGGTGGTCATGTGACCACCTTGGTGGTCAACAGACAGCTCGCCTAACCTTTGCCGGCTGTAGCCCGAACAGGAAGGCGGTCAAGGAAAGGAGATATCCCCTGAACACCACAGAGATAGCCCAGGGGGACAAGGACAGACACAATACAAGTCATCTGAGTGCCACGCTAGTTTTCTGACAGTAATAGTCTAATTGGGGTCATCAATAATGAACCAGCTACCCAATGCCTTATTACGGTTAATTAGCCACAATCTAGACCCTTTCCAGCCAGCTTTTACATTAGCTTCCGTCAAGCCGGTATTTCTAACCTTAAAATAGCACTTTAGGAAGGTCTCTTTCCTTGTTGGGCTGGTATTAATAAGGGGATTGGCTAGGGTTAACACAGCTTAATATGCAGTGTGAACGGCCTCTAGTAACTGTATTCCAGCTATCTAGTCCGGGATGCTATTTACATCAAAGATGAAGAAGAAAGAAAGAAGTTCCTAAGTGCCCCTGAGCTGTGGAACGGTTTCTCATCCCTGGCGCGCACGAGCCTAGTACGTCTTGCGGCACAGCCGCAAGGATATGGGCCCTGGCCCGTGACAGTTGTGGTCAACGCGGCTTAAAGTGGGCCGATCCGTTAGTGGGTTGATCCGTTACTAAAACCAGCGCTCCGAACAAAGCAAAACAAAACAAAATTGACCACTATTTTGTTTTGTTTTGAAATAATACAGGCTGATATTGATTTGGTATTGATTTGTATTGAATATTACCAAAATGCTATCAAAGGCTTAGTAAGTCGGGAGACAGCCAACAATCATTGGATCTGTAAGCAACATACGTGCTTCAAATTACCCCATTTCCCAGCCAAAACTTGAGGCATATGAGCTTCTCGATTGTCAAATCTTTCAGACTGTGCCTCTGCGTTGATACCGCCAATTTGCAATGGCTGAACGTTCTCTCGCACTCACATGAAGTGGCCGGAATTGACAGTATATCGAAGGCCATTTTTGCTAGCCGTGGCAACGAATCCTGGTGATGCCGCCACCACTCTAACGGGTCCTTCACAGGTAACAACGGCCCCGAGAAGTAGGAAGTAAGCTCATCCTTCTGTGTTAAGTCCTCAGGCTTATCGTAGAAGTCGTCATCGATGAGGTAACATGGCTGGGCCTGATCAACCGGCTGGTTATCTCGAAGGTCAAGCTTGTTGTATTCGTCGTCAAAGAACTTCGTGAAGGTGGAAAACACGTGTTGAGCATGTTCTTCATCAAGGTTCTTCTC
>NOKP01000078.1:50382-61077 GCA_002682825.1 Neonectria sp. B-13 | reverse complement strand
CCAGGAAACGAGCTTCGTAGTGAACATCCAGCAAGTCCGCATCATAATTACGGAACTTTGTGCGCTCCAGAGCGAGGATATCACGACGGCACGTCAGGTTCAGTCCGGCCTCGCACTTACACCCGCGACCAACGCGGCAAGACAAACCATGCTTGGTTGCAGCACCGCACTCTGTACTGCTCTTAATGCAACAGGTGTTGACGGACCCCAGGCTTGGGCTGCTTACTCTGTCGCGTTTGTCCCAGATGAACTCACCTCTGCACTCGGCGGAGGACTCGTCGATGTCGGCGAATTGATCGACACTGAAGTCAAGTACCGCACTGTATAGACCCCCATCAAATGTGTCCGCGGCAAGCCAGAGCTGCAAGGACACGAGGAATCACGATGGTTCATCCATCTGCAGGAGGAAGTCAAGAAACCATTCCGCCTCTTCGAAACAAGCTCCCTATCAAGATACATCAAACGAACCCCAAAACACGGACATTGTACAAGGTGCCTGGGCTGGCACAGATCAGACACATGCCACCGAAACGTTGTCTGCCATGACTGCGGCCACAACGAGCACAAGGACCAAACCTGTCAGGAGGTCTCCCGCTGCCCGCTCTGCATGGCCCCGGGACCACCTACCTACGAAGACTGCAAACTCACTCCCAAATGGAACGACACGAAGTTCAATAGACCGACTGTCAGCTTTGCTCGACGAGCCCGGGCACACAACCTCAAGGAAAACCCGCCCTAGGGCACACCCATACAACAGACAACATGGACATGGCCACGGAAACTGGACACAATCAGGGGGCCGTCCGCGACACCGAAAGCATGGAGATAGAGGAGCAGCTAGAACTCGACTAGGTCGAACTCTTCGCGGCCCTCAACTCCATCCAAGTAGAGGACATCTCAGAATCGGACCCAACAGAGTTCGCCATAGACAACAGACCCTCCTCGCCTGCATACCAAGACATTTCCAAGAATGGTAGCAGCAGGAAGAGCCCCCTGAAGACACGAGCCACGTCGAAATCTAAATGAAGGACAACACAAAGAGCCAACTTACCATATGTCAAGTAAACACCCAGAAAACCGACTGGATACACGAGAACGCCATCAACTACACATTTCTAGCGAATGCCGAGGTAATATTGGTACAAGAACCATAGTGCTCACTGCGCCGAAACTATAATCTGACCAAGGGACACATGGAATACACCTGCTAAACCCCGACGAACCAATGGTCCACGGAGAACGACCGAACAAGAGCCTTAACATATGTCCGCAAAAACAAAGGATTCAAATTCAGCATTCTGCAAAGCTGACTATCACGCGACACAATCGCGGTAAAAGTAAACACATACACATTTATCAACGCCTACAGATAACCAACAACCCCAACGTCCTAGCACTGCTAGACAACCACCAAATACAACCAAGAATGATCATCGCAGGAAACTTCAACGCAAACCACCACATGTGGCAACCGGGGATCACCTCGAACGCCGGGGCCACAAGAGTAGTGGACTGGATCACTAAGAACGACCTCGAAGTGTAAAATACACCAGGCGTCATGACACATAGGGGCGGGAACACACTGGACCTAGTGATAGGGAACATCCCTCTGGTCCCTACAGAGGTTGCCCCTCACCTGTTCACCGGCTCAGACCACTACACCATACTCTCAGTAATCCCACGATTCGACATTCCCGATCAAACACAGGCACACCGGTACCTACCAGAAGACAAACTCGAAGATTTCGCGCAGGCTGTAGGATGACTGTTCTGCACCTTACCGGCATCAATAAAGAATGCTAGAGACGCCAAAAAACTCACAACGATACTTGCCACTGCACTCAGACAAGTGGGGAAGAAAAGAAGGACCGATGGGAAGGGAAACACCTGGTAGGACAAGGAGTGCCAGGACATCGGGACGCTCTGCCAACTTGCAGAGGCCAACATCCCAAACACGGAAGAGACAAAGGAACTAAGAATGGAATGGAGGGACAATATCCGACAGTCGAAAGCAAACATGTGACGAGAATTGTTTGAGAATGCCACTGAGGCCAAAGACCTCTGGAAAATATGCGGCTGGTACAAGCCTACCTCCCAGTTCCAGGGCTCACCAATGCAAGGTGACGATGGACCAATAATAGACCCTACAGAAAAGGCTGTGTACCTAAGAAGGAAACTCCTTGAACGAATCTCTGCGGAAGACGACCTATCATCAGCGGACCTATCAACAAGCCCGGAAAGAACGATCGAATGGGACAGCGAAATCATGACTAGGGAAGCAATGCCTTAAGGCCCTACTGAGTGCGGGTAATACAACTCCTGGCGCAGACGGCATCACGGTTACCATGTTGAGAGCAGCTTGGCCAGTACTGGCTGAGTGCATCAGATACCGGTACTTGTTCCAACGAAGCTTTGAAATAGGATACTACCCACAAATCTTCCGACAGGCGGACGTGGTCATGATACCAAAGTCAAACCGAGACCCTAGCACCCACAAGGGATGGCGCCCCATCTCCCTGCTGTCCTGCCTAGGGAAAGGACTGGAGCGCCTTATCGCAAAACAAATGGCTTGGGCAACCTTAGCGCACAAGATACTGCCATTGGAAGTAGCAGGCGCACTGCCAAAGAAGTCGGCGGTCGACATCGTTACATCACTCACACACGACGTAGAGGTGGCACTTTACAAGAAACAGGTAGCCATCCTAAGCACGATTGATGTACAAGGTGCCTTTGACGCAGTGCTACGGAACCGGATCGTACACAGACTCCGAGAACAAGCCTGGCCTCCCCAACTACTCAAATGGGTACACTCATTCATGACAAACAGGTCAGCGACAGTTACACACGAGGGAGTAAAAACAGAGAACGCAAGACTTGGGTCCCTTCTGCCCCAAGGATCCCCATCTCTTTCTCCTTTACCTCGCACCAGCACACACCTTCGGCACACGGGGATCTCGCTTTGGATACGCAGATGACTGCGGCATCCTAGCTGTAGGGAGTTCCATCAAAGAAACCACCCGCATCGTACATCAACTCTTGGACGAAACACTGACATGGAGAGAGCAAAATGGCATAGCCTTCGACCCAGGAAAAACTGAAGTCATCCATTGCAAACGAAAACACAACTCACCCAGTCCCATAGTCCAGCACGGACAGCGGACAGTCACTCCCCTTAGGGTCATGAGATGGCTAGGAGTGCACCTTGACAAGACTAAGTTTCAAACAACACATCGAGAACCGGACAGCAGAGGCACGAATGGTGGCAAACCATATCAGGGGATTTAGTAAGGTTCACCGCGGCGTCCCACCAGCATCAGTTCAAAAAGCGATCCATGCGATCGTTATACCGAAACTCATATTCGGCAGCGAAGCCTGGTGGCTAGGCACTGGGAGGACAGGCACCGAGAGAAAGAATGGGATCTGGCCACAAGTACAGAACGGATTACCCTCAATCACCGTAATACGCGGGTGCCGTCTAGTTTGGAAGACAACCCCAACGGCGGTGCTGGCAAGAGAATCAAGTATACCACCCATCACCACCATACTCGACATGGCCAGGAAAAGGCACGCCCTCCGACTAGGCTCCTTACAACAGAACGACCCACTTGTTATATCTAAGGACAAAAACCACCGGCCACAACGAAATAGAGGAAACTCAGCGAGACGAACAACAGTCACAAGCGCAGGCACTAGTTAAGACCTTCCCAAGACCCAGCTTCTGGCAACCTACACATAAGGACGGACCACCATTGCGCTTCGACGGTAAGGAAAATGTGTCATTGAATTCAACGAATGGGCAGGCGCTAGTGACGCAAACCACACCGTGGTGTACACAGACGGCTCAAGACTCTCTCCTCCAGAAGACCGCCACAACGCCATTGGCGTAGGATACGGATACGCCATCTTCCGGAACAAACAACTAGTACACGCGAAATGCCGCCCACTAGACCGTGCAGAGGTCTTTGACGCAGAAGCCGAAGGCGCAGCCAAGGGGCTGGCCAAGGCTGCTGAGTTATTCCCTCAAGACCCTATTACGGTTTGCCTGGACAACTCTGTAGTACTGTACGTACTGCAGGGAAACTAAGTAAACTCTTCTCAAGCTGCCTTCCTCTCTTATTATAAGACTGCAGAGAATCACACATGCACGATAATGAGAGAGAGGCGCGACTCATGACCAGGTTGCAGGCATTGACCTGACTGAGACTGTCCAGCCGGTCAGTTCTGCCGCCTGATAACAGGGCACGCGTAGTCTCTCGAGCCTCCATCTAGATAGAGTGGGGGCAAAGGTTATTCGCAAGTTGGCTCCCATGGATGCTTGAACAGAAAGATGTCGTCTAATGTCGACGTATCATCCGCCATCAGGGTAGATATGTCGTCTACAACTCCCACATCCTACCCAGGCGAGAAGCCTGTTTGCGCCAAATCGAATGCCCCCTCATTCCCTGCAAGCACACGCTACAGTGCCGGGCATAAATTTATGCATCGAATACGTAGTAGAAGTACCGAAACCTCAATGTCCGGCTGGGTCAGGCTGAGCGAGGCTTCCCCACAATGCAGGAGGTGTGTTTCTAGAGAAATTAATTTGGAACCGTTGGATAACGGATCCTATAAAAAGGAGACCTCGTGGTAGATTTCAGCCGGGTGCTAGGTAGAGTGCACACTGGAGTGGAGAAAGAGTACAGCTGGCTTCCTATCAGATACCGAGAAGACACCCCATGGCGATATTCTCTGGGTAGACCAAAGCAACCCTGGCTCTAAGTACTGGGTAGGAAGAAAAGTTGGGTTGGGGACGTTCGGTGTCGTCTACAGAGGCGTCAGGCTGTCGGATCATAAACCAGGAGCCATCAAATTCGTCAGTGGCTTTCCTTGAAACTTGGTACCGACTTGAGAGGCTTCAGTTCACACGGCCACAGCCTTGCCATTCTATTTTACCCCAACTTAAGGAGGAGTATCGAGTATATAGGAAACTCGCGGAATGGGGTAGAACTTTCCAGTCTCAGTCGCATATCCCACAGGCTTGCTAATGACTGCGAACAGATTGAACCCCTAATGTGTTCTACTTTGGCGATCACGGTTGCCATAGCATCCTGATCATGACTTGTTCGGACCTTCCCTGGAAGATTTGTTTGATCGTTGCGGGCGGGAGTTCACTGCTAAAACTGTGGTCATGGTGAGAACACAAATGGCACGTGGAAGCCTCCAAGTGTTTAGCCCCATTCAGCTAATTATTTTAGATATCAAAAGTAGAGGAGTTGCACCAAAAGGGGCTGATATACCGGGACATTAAACCAGAGAACCTTCTGATCCGAGCGGGCACAAAGTGCCCTAATGATGTCGTTATTATTGATCTTGCCACAGCGAAGAGCTACCAAGACGTCCCTACCAGCCGGTACCGCGAGCACAATTCACTGACTGGAACGGCACGATATATGAGTGTCAACACGCACCTTAGACAAGAGCAGTCATGGCGAGACGACCTCGAGGCTGTTAGGCATGTGCTCCTTTATTTTGTCAGAGGACGCTTACCGTAGCAAGGCGTGAAAGCGGCCATCACGACGGAGAAATACGAGAAAATCGGCAAAATCAAACAGGAAACG
The DNA here is from genome assembly GCA_002682825.1 of Neonectria sp. B-13. Taxonomy (NCBI): domain Eukaryota; kingdom Fungi; phylum Ascomycota; class Sordariomycetes; order Hypocreales; family Nectriaceae; genus Neonectria; species Neonectria sp. B-13. Next base: position 55,480 of record NOKP01000078.1, on the reverse strand, counting down.
ACAATCAAGGATTTATGTGGGAGCCGCCCTGAGTTAATGGGCCTTTGGCTTGGATAGTCGTGGGTGCTTTTAACATGTACAGTACTTCAACTCTTAGATCTCAGATGGGTCGCATCGATGGGGGACAATCTCCTGTCGCGTGTTCTCTGCAAGCTAGCTGCCCGGGATTGTTGCCGGACCTGGCTACCCGGTGAACCCCGGGGACTCTTGTGAGACAACTTGGCGACCGCGCCCATTTCCGAGGATCGGCGCTTCGCTTGACACACAGTGACACTCGATGCTAGTGCATCACCTTGCTAGGAGTTGGCTAATCGTTGGACCCCTCTGGTGTGATCCAGACACTGTATTGACAGGGGATCGCATACAGCCCCAATCACGGAGTCGCACGAGGGAGACGCGTCGTGGCTCACCCAAGCTAAAGTAGGTGAGGCTTGCTTTATCTGATGCTTCCTTTTGGGGAGGAGAAGTCCTTTCTCCAGCAGCAGTAGTCTCAATGGCTCGACCGTCACTCACGACCAAACGACTCTGGATTCCTCTGAAGGAGGGCCAAACGATCGAGAGAGGAGGCATATACATCAGCCTGTCGGTCGCCTTTCGGCAGATGATAATAGGCCGTCGGGTAGACAGACCGACGGCGACATCGACGGCGACAGAAACCTCCATCCATTCCGGCTTGAGGACTTGTTCAGCCATCACCATAGAGAGGAGCTGTTGAAATCTATATTCTTTAAGCAGCTTCTCACGAAAGCACCTATTGATCCCCGTCGGGACTGCGAGGCTTGTCTGACTATGGCATCCAAGGATGCACCCAGAAGCTCGTGGAGCGCATAGGAAAGCACCTAGTTCTGCCTTATACGCCAATCGGTGGGACGAGGACAAAAGCCATCCTGGAAACAGCCCTGAATCAGTACCAAACGTGGTCTCATCCGTTGCGGAACCTGGGATTGGAGACGCTGACAGCCCTTTTACAAAACTTTGATCAAGCCAGAACAGCCTTCCAAGGGTGGAAGCAAAGACACTTTAAGATCCTATCATGCTGCTACCTTCTCAGGATATTGGCTCAGCTAGACGTGCTACCGGACTTCCCTTTTTTCCCGCATTATTCTGAATGTACTGGGAAGGCGCTCACAAGTTTCTGGAAGGACTTCGCGGCCGCGACGACTGCGAAGCGCGTCGTCAGCCTGGACTGGGAACTGCTCATGGCCTGCGCCCTTCGCCATTGTGCACTGATAGATGCTAGGCGGCGCCTTGGTCACACCGTTGATGCCAAAGTCCGTTCTATTTGTTTCAATCTTAGCGCTCGGCGACTGGGTCCAGGAAAACAATGGGTCATTGGTGAGACTGAGAGGCTGCTGCCGGGATTGCATGCACCCTCTAAGCTTGGATGCGCTGAGCGTATCGAGCGATGTCAAGGGCCTTGAAGCTCCAACCCTTTACGTTGCTAGAAGCACGCTACCCGGATGTGAAATTGCCGATGTCACAAGCGCTGGCTATCAATCTATTGGAATAAATTCCCTTTCCGGTCAGACTTTCTGGTGTTGGATTTAGTGAAGGACGATAGGGGGGTTTACCATATCTTTTGTGTTTTAGCTCTTGCGACCTTGGGGTTTAAACCCCCACTGGACTTGGAGATTGATCTTAACTACGTAATCAGGCTTATTTTGGAGGAGTTGGAGCGGAGGGCGATGATAAAACAGTCCTTGTTGATGCCCTGAGAGACCAAGTCTTGATCGCGCAAAGTCGAGTGCTTCCCTTTAGCATCAGGTAGGATAGTTGAGAAACTTCTTTCTTTGAGTTAATCTTCTCAATATAACCAGGCATCTCTGTTCCCCATAAGCGACTCCTGATGGACTTTGCTTCCTTCATGTAGCCCGGCATGTGAATGTAGGGCCAATATATACTACAACAAGCCTAAAAGTCAGGAGGTCGACCTTGAAGGCGATCTTGGGCCAGCTTATCGTGCTGCAGCAGCTCCTAAATACCGGAGGCAGCTGAACCAACCGGTGCATGGCCGTGGGCCAAGGGGAGCTCTCACCTCCCGTGTCATAAACTACAGTGAGCAGGAAAACACGTCAGATGAAACAGGGAGCTCAGAGCTTGCTTGTAACCTCTGACCGTTGAGTATAAGTACTTGGGCTATCCCTCCTCCTGACTTCTTGTTTGCTTGATGGTTCATAACCTTCTTCCGACAATGGCAAACTACGGCCCCGGTTTGTTTCTCTTTTACGTGTTCAAGTATCACCTTGACACGATTGACATTTATTCGCTCAAGAATCCATCAAGCGGAGAACAAGGCATAGAGATGATTGAAGATCGAGCTCCATTGGAGAGTTTGGCAGCCCTGATGCAGTAGAGATAGCAGAATCAGCCATTGGCATATCATCCTCCTGAGCCGCTAGAATGCATTGAAGATAGATTTCCTGCCAAAAAGTGACGTAATATCAGCAGGTTCCTATGTAGGACGTAGGAAGTCTGGTGTTTTAAAGAACCATCTATCACAGGTACATGCACCTGCTTACTGTCGGCCACATCGCCGGACAATCGGCTCGCCAGCACCACTGGTTGTAAAATACGCCTCATGCTCCCCTTTCCGCTTCTCTTTAGCCCTAGAGAACGTCTGGGATATTGAGTCAAGGATTTCTTCAAGCTGGAAGGTATTGTACTTGTTAGCCTCGGCTTTCTTACAAATGTCAGCTGTCGAAACTCATACTTCCCAGACCTTAACAATCTCCGAGTTAGAAAGGACAGAATAGCCACATCTTTCCCGCCCAATGCCGTTGTATTTTGTAAACAGGCAGATAGAAAACCGCGTAATGCTTACAACTAGCACCCCAATTTTCGCTCCAATCAGTTTCGCGTAAGACATCTCTATGAGTGACTTCTGTCCAAATTCCTTCTCCAGAACAACTTCAATATCTTTCTAGCGATAGGCAGAGTTTAACGCAATCTACCGGACCCAATCTAGCTCAGGTAGGCATAAGTTAACGCAGAGGGTAAAGGCAACTTATACCAGCTGCTCAAACTCAACAGCATATCTTTCAACTGACTAACCATGGACGCAAAGTAAGCATGATCTAGGCACCTGGTAGGGCGATAGATTATACATTATCTAGATAGTGAAGAAGAGGTAATGGAAATACCAGCACTGATGATATACGCTGGTTATAGTGAAAAGCTCTTAGACTGGAAGGGGAAAGGCAAGTTCCTTCTAAACATGTCCAAGAATGGCCGGTGGAATAATTCCATAGACACCACACCATCGATGCAGGCGAGGACAGACCGATGAATTGACGCCACCGGTTCGCCACCTTTTAGGCGATCAGGGTGGACAATGAGATAGCTGTGGATGGAATTAATAAGTGCATTTAGAAAAACTAGGCCATTGGTATGGTCCTTTATGCTAGTAATATTGTAAGCACGTATGCAATCGTCCTTGTATAAGCGATCATAAACGTCTTTAGGATTGAACGCTGGAGCAGTTATCTGGTTAAACTTAAAGAAAAGGCAAGATCATACGGTGCATGTCAGGGAGATAATAGTCAAGGATAATGCTAGATGCAACAGTAGGAGATGCAACGGGGAGAAGGTCCCTTGTCATTAGCAGTTGATCCATAAATTGGTTAGGTGGTCTGACAACTGCGCTGAGACTGGAGGATCTTAGAGAGATGCAAATCGAGGGGATGATCCAATAAGGTTGATGTGAAGTCAAAAACTTTATCAAAAAGGGTTATTAAATGTTCTATATAGAAGAGGAGTCCCGTAATTATTACGCTGCGGCCGTGGCTTTCTCGTAGAGCTGAGGGCGGAAGGTCGTAAATGAGTTTGCGTTTGGGCTTTAGACGAAGCTTACGTCGGAAAAGTAAGAGCTCAACGACTGTGATGTGAGCTTCTCGATGGCAGTGGAGGACAGCCCTTCGGCGACAGTACCACCGTTTGACTGCTTCCAATGCATGTCTTCCAGAACTGCCACGAGTGACGGCTTCCAGCTTGCGTACCCCTCAAAAGGCCAAGTCGCGATCCAGGGCGCAATTTTGGCCAAGTCTACAAGATCGTAATAAAAGCAGAATGTATCAGCAAAAGGGGTACAGTAGACGAGAGTGCACGAGTGTCCCTTGCTCCGAATTAGATGTTGTGGCCGGCATCAGTGTTTCTATCTCTGATGAGCAGAATCGGGGTCCTGCTCCTGGCCCGGAAGATGGAAGAGGTGCGGTAACAAGTAGCAGATCGTGACCCGCAATCGGCGAATTTGAATACATGCTCAAGCCACTGAGATGTTGCTTGGGCTTTCAGACTAGATTGATTGGCAGCCGGCTGCCGATCACGACGTTGACACTTAGACATGGAGTTTGAGGGTCCAATGTAGAAGTCAATCGTTGTAGTTTGTCTGGGTTCAAGATTAATGGATGATTACCATCAGCTGTGACATTACATACCCTGTCACAAGGTTCCCCCACATGACAAGGTAGAACGTTTTGATCTCTCTCGACGAACCTCAATGCCTTCAACAACCTAAGTAGTCATTCTATATGACACATTTCCCTTTCTTTCTTGTCATCCTGGATGACACATTTACTATTCCTTCCTACGACCAAATTGTCTATTTAGAGACCTTCTTTTCTGCTAGGATGGATAGAAATCAAGAGCTTTATCCCATGCAACCTCGCCATCAGGTGGGATACCAGGGACCCATAGCCAGTGGCTACACAGTGAACCCTCCATTTGTGCTACCGTGAGTAAATTTCACAACGAGGCAACCCAGAGATTTCCACGCTAAATAGTACAACTGCGGCAATAGAGGGTAGTATTTGATCTTAGAGGGATTTAAGACTAGCACCATGCGCCTCAGTCGGTCTCTTGATCAGGTACAAATTGGACGATTTACCACAATTAGTCATAAGAACAGCCCCGCAAGAGAGGTTTCAAAACAGAGAGCATAGAATGAGCACTGCACGACGCGCGCATGTTTGCGGCATTTGCCAGCGCCCTCGCTCGAAGGAATTCCACCGCCGGTATCCCATCGGCCGAAAGTGCCCTCCCAATCACGCCGTTTGCCGCCGGTGTCGGCAAACTTCGCCCGACGCAAGTCATGAGCTTCGTG
>NOKP01000078.1:37329-50282 GCA_002682825.1 Neonectria sp. B-13 | reverse complement strand
CCCACCTACGAAGACTGCAAACTCACTCCCAAATGGAACGACACGAAGTTCAATAGACCGACTGTCAGCTTTGCTCGACGAGCCCGGGCACACAACCTCAAGGAAAACCCGCCCTAGGGCACACCCATACAACAGACAACATGGACATGGCCACGGAAACTGAACGCAATCAGGGGGCCGTCCGCGACACCGAAAGCATGGAGATAGAGGAGCAGCTAGAACTCGACTAGGTCGAACTCTTCGCGGCCCTCGACTCCATCCAAGTAGAGGACATCTCAGAATCGGACCCAACAGAGTTCGCCATAGACAACAGACCCTCCTCCCCTGCATACCAAGACATTTCCAAGAATGGTAGCAGCAGGAAGAGCCCCCTGAAGACACGAGCCACGTCGAAATCTAAATGAAGGACAACACAAAGAGCCAACTTACCATATGTCAAGTAAATACCCAGAAACCCGACTGGATACACGAGAACGCCATCAACTACACATTTCTAGCGAATGCCGAGGTAATATTGGTACAAGAACCATAGTGCTCACTGCGCCGAAACCATAATCTGACCAAGGGACACATGGAATACACCTGCTAAACCCCGACGAACCAATGGTCCACGGAGAACGACCGAACAAGAGCCTTAACATATGTCCGCAAAAACAAAGGATTCAAATCCAGCATTCTGCAAAGCTGACTATCACGCGACACAATCGCGGTAAAAGTAAACACATACACATTTATCAACGCCTACAGATAACCAACAACCCCAACGTCCTAGCACTGCTAGACAACCACCAAATACAACCAAGAATGATCATCGCAGGAGACTTCAACGCAAACCACCACATGTGGCAACCGGGGATCACCTCGAACGCCGGGGCCACAAGAGTAGTGGACTGGATCACTAAGAACGACCTCGAAGTGTAAAATACACCAGGCGTCATGACACATGGGGGCGGGAACACACTGGACCTAGTGATAGGGAACATCCCTCTGGTCCCTACAGAGGTTGCCCCTCACCTGTTCACCGGCTCAGACCACTACACCATACTCTCAGTAATCCCACGATTCGACATTCCCGATCAAACACAGGCACACCGGTACCTACCAGAAGATAAACTCGAAGATTTCGCGCAGGCTGTAGGACGACTGTTCTGCACCTTACCGGCATCAATAAAGAATGCTAGAGACGCCAAAAAAACTCACGACGATACTTGCCACTGCACTCAGACAAGTGGGGAAGAAAAGAAGGACCGATGGGAATGGAAACACCTGGTAGGACAAGGAGTGCCAGGACATCGGGACGCTCTGCCAACTTGCAGAGGCCAACATCCCAAACACGGAAGAGACAAAGGAACTAAGAATGGAATGGAGGGACAATATCCGACAGTCGAAAGCAAACATGTGGCGAGAATTGTTTGAGAATGCCACTGAGGCCAAAGACCTCTGGAAAATATGCGGCTGGTACAAGCCTGCCTCCCAGTTCCAGGGCTCACCGATGCAAGGTGACGATGGACCAATAACAGACCCTACAGAAAAGGCTGTGTACCTAAGAAGGAAACTCCTTGAACGAATCTCTGCGGAAGACGACCTATCATCAGCGGACCTCTCAACAAGCCTGGAAAGAACGATCGAATGGGACAGCGAAATCATGACTAGGGAAGCAATGCCTTAAGGCCCTACTGAGTGCGGGTAATACAACTCCTGGCGCAGACGGCATCACGGTTACCATGTTGAGAGCAGCTTGGCCAGTACTGGCTGAGTGCATCAGATACTTCTTCCAACGAAGCATTGAAATAGAATACTACCCACAAATCTTCCGACAGGCGGACGTGGTCATGATACCAAAGTCAAACCGAGACCCTAGCACCCACAAGGGATGGCGCCCCATCTCCCTGCTGTCCTGCCTAGGGAAAGGACTGGAGCGCCTTATCGCAAAACGAATGGGTTGGGCAACCTTAGCGCACAAGATACTGCCATTGGAAGTAGCAGGCGCACTGCCAAAGAAGTCGGCGGTCGACATCGTTGCATCACTCACACACGACGTAGAGGTGGCACTTTACAAGAAACAGGTAGCCCATCCTAAGCACGATTGATGTACAAGGTGCCTTTGACGCAGTGCTACGGAATCGGATCGTACACAGACTCCGAGAACAAGCCTGGCCTCCCCAACTACTCAAATGGGTACACTCGTTCATGACAAACAGGTCAGCGACAGTTACACACGAGGGAGTAAAAACAGAGAACGCAAGACTTGGGTCCCTCCTGCCCCAAGGATCCCCATCTCTTTCTCCTTTACCTCGCACCAGCACACACCTTCGGCACACGGGGATCTCGCTTTGGATACGCAGACGACTGCGGCATCCTAGCTGTAGGGAGTTTCATCAAAGAAACCACCCGCATCGTACATCAACTCTTGGACGAAACACTGACATGGGGAGAGCAAAATGGCATAGCCTTCGACTCAGGAAAAACTGAAGTCATCCATTCAAACGAAAACACAACTCGCCCAGTCCCATAGTCCAGCACGGACAGCGGACAGTCACTCCCCTTAGGGTCATGAGATGGCTAGGAGTGCACCTTGACAAGACTTTAAGTTTCAAACAACACATCGAGAACCGGACAGCAGAGGCACGAATGGTGGCAAACCATATCAGGGGATTTAGTAAGGTTCACCGCGGCGTCCCACCAGCATCAGTTCAAAAAGCGATCCATGCGATCGTTATACCGAAACTCATATTCGGCAGCGAAGCCTGGTGGCTAGGCACTGGGAGGACAGGCACCAAGAGAAAGAATGGGATCTGGCCACAAGTACAGAACGGATTAGGAGACCAACTGGCCAAGTGCCAAGTCACCATCAATCACCGCAATACTCGGGTGCCTTCCAGTTTGGAAGACAACCCCAACGGCGGTGCTGGCAAGAGAATCCAGTATACCACCCATCACCACCATACTCGACATGGCCAGGAAAAGGCACGCCCTCCGACTAGGCTCCTTACAACAGAACGATCCACTTGTTATATCTAAGGACAAAAACCACCGGCCACAACGAAATAGAGGAAACTCAGCGAGACGAACAACAGTCACAAGTGCAGCGGCACTAGTTAAGACCTTCCCAAGACCCAGCTTCTGGCAACCTACACATAAGGACGGACCACCATTGCGCTTCGACGGTAAGGAAAATGTGTCATTGAATTCAACGAATGGGCAGGCGCTATTGACGCAAACCACACCGTGGTGTACACAGACGGCTCAAGACTCTCTCCTCCAGAAAACCGCCACAACGCCATTGGCGTAGGATACGGATACGCCATCTTCCGGAACAAACAACTAGTACACGCGGAATGCCGCCCACTAGACCGTGCAGAGGTCTTTGGCGCAGAAGCCGAAGGCGCAGCCAAGGGGCTGGTCAAGGCTGCTGAGTTATTCCCTCAAGACCCTATTACGGTTTGCCTGGACAACTCTGTAGTACTGTACGTACTGCAGGGAAACTAAGTAAACTCTTCTAAAGCTGCCTTCCTCTCTTATTATAAGACTGCAGAGAATCACAACGCAACCGTGGAATCCCGCTGGGTACTGCCCCCGACACGCAGTTATGTCAAGAGACAAATTGGTATCGGGAACCGAGCTGCATATAGCGACTGGTGGTATACCAACGGACAACATAGGTACACCCACCTAGAGCTCAAAGCAACACTAAAACCAACAAACGAACTCCTTGAACTCAACCGGTACGATCTTCACCACCTTCTCATCGTCAAAATCAGGCTTGTGGGCGCAATTGTGGCAAACATGGTGCTAGCGAGAGCCGGCGATGTATTACTGCATGGCCCCAGCATGTGGAAAGTGTCTCTGGCAGCGTGAGCAATATGTTTGTGAGTGCTTATTACTCTTAAGATGCTGTTGAAGGAACTTTCGTGAAGGTGGACTTTCACATAGGCCTCCCACCATGTGCTCGGAGTGCACTTCGCCTTACAGGCTTGCCCGGATCTGGCCTGCTCTGCAACTGGACTAACTCTGAGGTACAGTCATGAAGAGAGTCGAGTAGTTTTCGAGACGCTATGAGTGCTTAGCCATTTGGAACACCAAGAAAATGCTAAGCTTCTCCAACTGTTATGCCTGTTTACTCTAGCTTTGTTCGCTTAACGGTTAAGTTACCATACAAGGCAACCTCTAGAGTTATCCTCCGCTTTGACGAACCGAGGGAAATATTATTAAGGCACGCGGACTTAATAGCTGCCCCCAACTTCTCTTGTGGTCAGTTGCTTTGCCTGACTGTACACATATCTGCAATAGAAACTGCATAGTCGCTGGAAAAGCTAGTCCTCGATCTGTCAACCAGGTGATTGTAGCCCTGCAGTCTCTTAAGCCAACGTTTTATTCCTATTCTCTATAATCCGGTATCTCTAGGCATATTTGGGCCATATCCTGCAGTTCCTCAAAGCTGATTGTATCCTTGAACGAGCGATCCTCATGAACCTTCAACACTCGTGGAAATCGCAGAGCGAAGTACCTAATATTCGCGGGCTTGTCGAAGCCAGCACCGACCACATCTACTATAAACAGATGCTTAAATAGCTCCACTGGTTGCAGCCATCGTGCAGGCTCGAATAAGACATCGAACTTGGTCAAATACTTGGCGAATGGTACCTGTGTGCAGTATCTATGGCAGTTGAGGTACGTGACGTTTTCTTTCGAGATGCCGACCGCATCAATTATGCGAAATTTCGGCTTGGCATTAAAAAAGCGGTAGACCTCATCCTTACGTTCGACGCACCCGATATAGAATGAAGTCCACTAGACTATAGGCTACTAATGCCGAGCCTATGCTCATCTCCCCCGTCGGAGCGTTCCCCAATAATAGCGAAGTCTACGGTGTCACACAGGCCTGGAATGTAATCTTTCCTGGACGTGATGAATGGCCTGCTTCCGTTGAATGAGAAGTAGGGTCGTCGTAACCCTCACTGAGCCGTTCCGCTCGAAAGACGAGAATTCAATTACTTCGCGGGACCCGATGTCGGTCCGGCCCGGAATGTGGCGGACCAGAGATTGAAGCCGTCGTCGCCGTTTATTATGAGTCCCTAAGCCGCAGACAATGTCATCTAGTAATAGAACATCGTAGAACATGATCATAAGATGCTCGCTCGATTCGACGGGCGAACCTCGAGCAGCTCCAAGAAACCGTCCCAATCGTTTCACATGTCTGCGAATTTTGTGGAAAGGCTTGATTCTCCTGTCGTCGTCGTTCCATACTACCAGCTCGCCCTCCAGAATGTACTGCTTCTTGATCTTGCAGTCTGCTGTATTAAGCTCAAGCTGGCCCGCAGTGCCCAATGAATTCCCATGCGGTCGCTAATTGAATCTCTCCCGCTCTTGGAGAAAATCTTGATGCTGGCTCTGGATTTGTTCAGGTCGATATGGATTTGACAGTATTCTCTACTGGTGAGTTCCTTCAGCTCATCGCAAGTATTAACGGCAGGCTGGATTGGCATATGCCGGATAGTCGGGCTGTGTAGGAGCCCTACAGCAGCTGGGATTGAATTTTGAAAACGAAGGAGGTCAGGCAGGAGAAAATGAAATCTGCTTATTACTAGTGTCTCCGGAACGTGGACCGGGCTGTAATTCTTTGATATAATTCGAATCATCCATTTGGTCTCGGAGCTCTGCAGGACTTGGAGCACTTTTGAAAGCAAGTTATCTGCGCGGGTTGATCAGCCATGCTTCGTTGTAACTCTTTCCTGTAGGCTAGCGAACGAGAACGATGATGAGGCCGCAATCTGATCGAGGCCATCATTGAATTCTTCTAGAGTTGTCTCTTGGCTGGCTCTGGATTCTCAGTCTGTTGTAGGCATTACGCGCTCGATAGAGATCGAGGAGATCACAAAGAAATCTAAAGGGAAAAGGCATGTTGAAAAATATGGTAGTTAGAAGAGTGAAGGGGTAAGCATCAACTTATTACAGCGTGCACGAGTGTGGAGGGTATTAGGGAGCTTCGCTAACATCTAGCTAGTTATATAGCTGGTCTAGGCAGATCACTCGTTGATGATTCGCAGGACTCTCACTGGCCGCCTGGCTTGTTTCTGCTACTTATCCTGGTCACTGATAGTAGGCACCACGAGGATCATGAAGCTATGGGGCGAGGGAGAACGCATAAGAAGGGATGTTGGGTAAAGACGGACGACTCGGGCAACACCAGAGTGATGATAACCAACCCGGGAACTGAGGCCATCTCAATGGCATAAACTCCATTCGAATGACCCATTGCCCCCCCCCCTGCATGCACGACAATGAGAGAGAGGCGCGACTCATGACCAGGCTGCAGGCATTGACCTGACTGAGACTGTCCAGCCGGTCAGTTCTGCCGCCTGATAACAGGGCACGCGTAGTCTCTCGAGCCTCCATCTAGATAGAGTGGGGGCAAAGGTTATTCGCAAGTTGGCTCCCATGGATGCTTGAACAGAAAGATGTCGTCTAATGTCGACGTATCATCCGCCATCAGGGTAGATATGTCGTCTACAACTCCCACGTCCTACCCAGGCGAGAAGCCTGTTCGCGCCGAATCGAATGCCCCCTCATTCCCTGCAAGCACACGCTACAGTGCCGGGCATAAATTTATGCATCGAATACATAGTAGAAGTACCGGAACCTCAATGTTCGGCTGGGTCAGGCTGAGCGAGGCTTCCCCACAATCCAGGAGGTGTGTTTCTAGAGAAATTAATTTGGAACCGTTGGACAACGGATCCTATAAAAAGGAGACCCCGTGGTAGATTTCAGCCGGATGCTAGGTAGAGTGCACACTGGAGTGGAGAAAGAGTACAGCTGGCTTCCTATCAGATACCGAGAAGACACCCCATGGCGATATTCTCTGGGTAGACCAAAGCAACCCTGGCTCTAAGTACTGGGTAGGAAGAAAAGTTGGGTTGGGGACGTTCGGTGTCGTCTACAGAGGCGTCAGGCTGTCGGATCATAAACCAGGAGCCATCAAATTCGTCAGTGGCTTTCCTTGAAACTTGGTACCGACTAGAGAGGCTTCAGTTCACACGGCCACAGCCTTGCCATTCTATTTTACCCCAACTTAAGGAGGAGTATCGAGTGTATAGGAAACTCGCGGAATGGGGTAGAACTTTCCAGTCCCAGTCGCATATCCCACAGGCTTGCTAATGACTGCGAACAGATTGAACCCCTAATGTGTTCTACTTTGGCGATCACGGTTGCCATAGCATCCTGATCATGACTTGTTCGAACCTTCCCTGGAAGATTTGTTTGATCGTTGCGGGCGGGAGTTCACTGCCAAAACTGTGGTCATGGTAAGAACACAAATGGCACGTGGAAGCCTCCAAGTGTTTAGCCCTATTCAGCTAATTATTTTAGATATCGAAATTAGAGGAGTTGCACCAAAAGGGGCTGATATACCGGGACATTAAACCAGAGAACCTTCTGATCCGAGCGGGCACAAAGTGCCCTAATGATGTCGTTATTATTGACCTTGCCACAGCGAAGAGCTACCAAGACGTCCCTACCAGCCGGTACCGCGAGCAAAATTTACTGACTGGAACGGCACGATATATGAGTGTCAACACGCACCTTAGACAAGAGCAGTCATGGCGAGACGACCTCGAGGCTGTTAGGCATGTGCTCCTTTATTTTGTCAGAGGACGCTTACCGTAGCAAGGCGTGAGAGCGGCCACCACGACGGAGAAATACGAGAAAATCGGCAAAATCAAACAGGAAACGACAATCAAGGATTTATGTGGGAGCCGCCCTGAGTTAATGGGCCTTTGGCTTGGATAGTCGTGGGTGCTTTTAACATGTACAGTACTTCAACTCTTAGATCTCAGATGGGTCGCTCCAATGTTGCTATTCGACCATGAGTCCGTTGTCTTGTCGAGATGCATCCAATCGATGGGGGACAATCTCCTGTCGCGTGTTCTCTGCAAGCTAGCTGCCCGGGATTGTTGCCGGACCTGGCTACCCGGTGAACCCCGGGGACTCTTGTGAGACAACTTGGCAGCCGCGCCCATTTCCGAGGATCGGCGCTTCGCTTGACACACAGTGACACTCGATGCTAGTGCATCACCTTGCTAGGAGTTGGCTAATCGTTGGACCCCTCCGGTGTGATCCAGACACTGTATTGACAGGGGATCGCATACAGCCCCAATCACGGAGTCGCACGAGGGAGACGCGTCGTGGCTCACCCAAGCTAAAGTAGGTGAGGCTTGCTTTATCTGATGCTTCCTTTTGGGGAGGAGAAGTCCTTTCTCCAGCAGCAGTACTCTCAATGGCTCGACCGTCACTCACGACCAAACGACTCTGGATTCCTCTGAAGGAGGGCCAAACGATCGAGAGAGGAGGCATATACATCAGCCTGTCGGTCGCCTTTCGGCAGATGATAATAGGCCGTCGAGTAGACAGACCGACGGCGACATCGACGGCGACAGAAACCTCCATCCATTCCGGCTTGAGGACTTGTTCAGCCATCACCATAGAGAGGAGCTGTTGAAATCTATATTCTTTAAGCAGCTTCTCACGAAAGCACCTATTGATCCCCGTCGGGACTGCGAGGCTTGTCTGACTATGGCATCCAAGGATACACCCAGAAGCTCGTGGAGCGCATAAGAAAGCACCTAGTTCTGCCTTATACGCCAATCGGTGGGACGAGGACAAAAGCCATCCTGGAAACAGCCCTGAATCAGTACCAAACGTGGTCTCATCCGTTGCGGAACCTGGGATTGGAGACGCTGACAGCCCTGTTACAAAACTCTGATCAAGCCAGAACAGCCTTCCAAGGGTGGAAGCAAAGACACTTTGACATCCTATCATGCTTCTACCTTCTCAGGATATTGGCTCGGCTAGACGTGCTACCGGACTTCCCTTTTTTCCCGCATTATTCTGAATGTACTGGGAAGGCGCTCACAGGTTTCTGGAAGGACTTCGCGGCCGCGACGACTGCGAAGCGCGTCGTCAGCCTGGACTGGGAACTGCTCATAGCCTGCGCCCTTCGCCATTGTGCACTGATAGATGCTAGGCGGCGCCTTGGTCACACCGTTGATGCCAAAGTCCGTTCTATTTGTTTCAATCTTAGCGCTCGGCGACTGGGTCGAGGAAAACAATGGGTCATTGGTGAGACTGAGAGGCTGTTGCCGGGATTGTATGCACCCTCTAAGCTTGGATGCGCTGAGCGTATCGAGCGATGTCAAGGGCCTTGAAGCTCCAACCCTTTACGTTGCTAGAAGCACGCTACCCGGATGTGAAATTGCCGATGTCACAAGCGCTGGCTATCAATCTATTGCAACAAATTCCCTTTCCGGTCAGACTTTCTAGTGTTGGATTTCGTGAAGGACGATAGGGGGGTTTACCATATCTTTTGTGTTTTAGCTCTTGCGACCTTGGGATTTAAACCCCCACTGGACTTGGAGATTGATCTTAACTACGTACTCAGGCTTATTTTGGAGGAGTTGGAGCGGAGGGCGATGATAAAACAGTCCTTGTTGATGCCCTGAGAGACCAAGTCTTGATCGCGCAAAGTCGAGTGCTTCCCTATATCATCAGGTAGGATAGTTGAGAAACTTCTTTCTTTGAGTTAATCTTCTCAATATAACCAGGCATCTCTGTTCCTCATAAGCAACTCCTGATGGACTTTGCTTCCTTCATGTAGCCCGCCATGTGAATGTAGGGCCAATATATACTACAACAAGCCTAAAAGTCAGGAGGTCGACCTTGAAGGCGATCTAGGGCCAGCTTATCGTGCTGCAGCAGCTCCTAAATACCGGAGGCAGCTGAACCGACCGGTGCATGGCCGTGGGCCAAGGGGAGCTCTCACCTCCCGTGTCATAAACTACAGTGAGCAGGAAAACACGTCAGGTGAAACAGGGAGCTCAGAGCTTGCTTGTAGCCTCTGACCGTTGAGTATAAGTACTTGGGCCATCTCTCCTCCTGACTTCTTGTTTGCTTGATGGTTCATAACCTTCTTCCGACAATGGCAAACTACGGCCCCGGTTTGTTTCTCTTTTACGTGTTCAAGTATCACCTTGACACGATTGACATTTATTCGCTCAAGAATCCATCAAGCGGAGAACGAGGCATAAAGATGATTGAAGATCGAGCTCCATTGGAGAGTTTGGCAGCCCTGATGCAGTAGAGATAGCAGAATCAGCCATTGGCATATCATCCTCCTGAGCCGCCAGAATGCATTGAAGATAGATTTCCTGCCAAAAAGTGACGTAATATCAGCAGGTTCCTATGTAGGACGTAGGAAGTCTGGTGTTTTAAAGAACCATCTATCACAGGCACATGCGCCTGCTTACTGTCGGCCACATCGCCGGACAATCGGCTCGCCAGCACCACTGGTTGTAAAATACGCCTCATGCTCCCCTTTCCGCTTCTCTTTAGCCCTAGAGAACGTCTGGGATATTGAGTCAAGGATTTCTTCAAGCTGGAAGGTATTGTACTTGTTAGCCTCGGCTTTCTTACAACTGTCAGCTGTCGAAACTCATACTTCCCAGACCTTAACAATCTCCGAGTTAGAAAGGACAGAATAGCCACATCTTTCCCGCCCAATGCCGTTGTAGTTTGTAAACAGGCAGATAGAAAACCGCGTAATGCTTACAACTAGCACCCCAATTTTCGCTCCAATCAGTTTCGCGTAAGACATCTCTATAAGTGACTTCTGTCCAAATTCCTTCTCCAGAACAACTTCAATATCTTTCTAGCGATAGGCAGAATTTAACGCAATCGACCGGACCCAATCTAGATCAGGTAGGCATAAGTTAACGCAGAGGGTAAAGGCAACTTATACCAGCTGCTCAAACTCAACAGCATATCTTTCAACTGACTAACCATGGACGCAAAGTAAGCATGATCAAGGCACCTGGTAGGGCGATAGATTATACATTATCTAGATAGTGAAGAAGAGGTAATGGAAATACCAGCACTGATGATATACGCTGGTTATAGTGAAAAGCTCTTAGACTGGAAGGGGAAAGGCAAGTTCCTTCTAAACATGTCCAAGAATGGCCGGTGGAATAATTCCATAGACACCACGCCATCGATGCAGGCGAGGACAGACCGATGAATTGACGCCACCGGTTCGCCACCTTTTAGGCGATCAAAGTGGACAATGAGATAGCTGTGGATGGAATTAATAAGTGCATTCAGAAAAACTAGGCCATTGGTATGGTCCTTTATGCTAGTAATATTGTAAGCACGTATGCAATCGTCCTTGTATAAGCGATCATAAACGTCTTTAGGATTGAACGCTGGAGCAGTTATCTGATTAAACTTAAAGAAAAGGCAAGATCATACGGTGTATGTCAGGGAGATAATAGTCAAGGATAATGCTAGATGCAACAGTAGGAGATGCAAAGGGGAGAAGGTCCCTTGTCATTAGCAGTTGATCCATAAATTGGTTAGGTGGTCTGACAACTGCGCTGAGACTGGAGGATCTTAGAGAGATGCAAATCGAGGGGATGATCCAATAAGGTTGATGTGAAGTCAAAAACTTTATCGAAAAGGGTTATTAAATGTTCTATATAGAAGAGGAGTCCCGTAATTATTACGCTGCGGCCGTGGCTTTCTCGTAGAGCTGAGGGCGGAAGGTCGTAAATGAGTTTGCGTTTGGGCTTTAGACGAAGCTTACGTCGGAAAAGTAAGAGCTCCACGACTGTGATGTGAGCTTCTCGATAACAGTGGAGGACAGCCCTTCGGCGACAGTAGCACCGTTTGACTGCTTCCAATGCATGTCTTCCAGAACTGCCACGAGTGACGGCTTCCAGCTTGCGTACCCCTCAAAAGGCCAAGTCGCGATCCAGGGCGCAATTTTGGCCAAGTCTACAAGATCGTAATAAAAGCAGAATGTATCAGCAAAAGGGGTACAGTAGGCGAGAGTGCACGAGTGTCTCTTGCTCCAAATTAGATGTTGTGGCCGGCATCAGTGTTTCTATCTCTGATGAGCAGAATCGGGGTCCTGCTCCTGGCCCGGAAGATGGAAGAGGTGCGGTAACAAGTAGCAGCGGATCGTGACCCGCAATCGGCGAATTTGAATACATGCTCAAGCCACTGAGATGTTGCTTGGGCTTTCAGACTAGATTGATTGGCAGCCGGCTGCCGATCACGACGTTGACACTTAGACATGGAGTTTGAGAGTCCAACGTAGAAGTCAATCGTTGTAGTTTGTCTGGGTTCAAGATTAATGGATGATTACCATCAGCTGTTACATTACATACCCTGTCACAAGGTTCCCCCACATGACAAGGTAGAACGTTTTGATCTCTCTCGACGAACCTCAATGCCTTCAACAACCTAAGTAGTCATTCTATATGACACATTTCCCTTTCTTTCTTGTCATCCTGGATGACACATTTACTATTCCTTCCTACGACCAAATCGTCTATTTAGAGACCTTCTTTTCTGCTAGGATAGATAGAAATCAAGAGCTTTATCCCATGCAACCTCGCCATCAGGTGGGATACCAGGGACCCATAGCCCGTGGCTACACAGTGAACCCTCCATTTGTGCTACCGTGAGTAAATTTCACAACGAGGCAACCCAGAGATTTCCACGCTAAATAGTGCAACTGCGGCAATAGAGGGTAGTTTTTGATCTTAGAGGGATTTAAGACTAGCACCATGCGCCTCAGTCGGTCTCTTGATCAGGTACAAATTGGACGATTTACCACAATTAGTCATAAGAACAGCCCCGCAAGAGAGGTTTCAAAACAGAGAGCATAGAATGAGCACTGCACGACGCGCGCATGTTTGCGGCGTTTGCCAGCGCCCTCGCTCGAAGGAATTCCACCGCCGGTATCCCATCGGCCGAAAGTGCCCTCCCAATCACGCCGTTTGCCGCCGGTGTCGGCAAACTTCGCCCGACGCAAGTCATGAGCTTCGTGGAAACGTTTTTGACCTTTTGGAGCAAGACCACAATGCTCAGCGAGGACTTTTACGTACCGTTGCCACCGCCTT
>NOKP01000078.1:12591-31123 GCA_002682825.1 Neonectria sp. B-13 | reverse complement strand
GCCAAAGAAATTCATTGCCCAAGTGATGATCTTCCTTGCTTGACAAATCTCGTCGCTCTCAATCTCCCCTTTTATCTTGTGCTGCTACGGGACCAATTGTTGAAAGTGGCCTCTAGCTAATGAACATAGGTTTAGTAACATCCGCACTCTCTCCCAAAGAAGAGCCGCACAATCATAAACACTATGCTTATCGTCCTAACCGGTCTAGCCTTTGTAACTTTTAGGGTTAATGTGCGTCCAATCGTCCCTGAGCTCGCACCTTGATTTTGATAGAGACTTTATGAGCTCGGCTTCCTGTGCCGGTGAGATCTTGTCGAGCGCCTCCTTGGTGAGCGGAATTATTCGGGTAGGGGGCTGCGGGTCCGTAGCCGCGTCTGCGCCGGCGTTGGCTTGCGCTGAAACGGCTGTCTCCGCCTCAGCATGCTCGGTCTCAGTGCTTCTCGATGTCTCGTCTTGCTCGATGTCTCGTCTTGCTCGATGTCTCGTCTTGCTCGATCCACGCAATGACTATGTGCCACCGCCATATAGAGTTGTATATGGGTACATCGTTCCCCCCAACAGCATCCGACTTGTCGTCGACAACTATGGCCACCTTTCTAGCAAGCTCAGGTTTCTTCTTTTGCTCTCGCTTCCGTTGCTTCTCTTTCCTCGTCCTCCGTTCCTCGTCCATTCTGGCAACGTACTCGGCGAGAGAAGGATTGATATATGCGACCCTGACACCTCCATTGCGCTCAATGACTTCCGCCATCTTTACGTCGAGGTCAGCCTTCGGTACAGATGGGGCCCAAGGGACGCTGAATGCATGGCGTCCGTCCTCGTCGGTCTGGAAGGTAAAGATGGCTTCTTCCAGCTGGTAAGCCAGCCACAAGATCCGTCGGGACCGATACTGGACCATGCCGATGGACTGGAAATTCTCGAGAATCTGTCTCTGCTCAAAGTCGCTCCTAGAAGTCTCGAACCAGCCCGCGGGGAAGAGAGGGGGATCGCGAAGTAATACTTTCTGCATCTCCGCTTCTGTCTCCCCCCATTCTTCTGCTGTTCTTCCTCCTTGCTTTGCTCTTATTCCTGTGCTTCTCTCTCTGTCCCAGAAGTCTCATGATCCGCCAGAGCTTCCGCCTGTGCCTGTTCTACGACCGCCCCTCCGGCCTCTCTGGCAAAGAAAAGCCCGCGAAGCAGCTCATCTTCCCGCAGTGGACTCGTGTAGATCCGCTGTGCGCCCTGTGTCTCGGCGTCCTCGTCCCACTTGTGTATGCCGTCCTTGGCTATGACTTCTTCCGTCGTGGCCTCACCCCCGAAGCCCTCCGTCTTATGTTGCTCCTCGTGTACTCCATCGCTGGTACTGATCCCATACCTGCCCGGCTTCTCTTTCTCATTGAGCGGCGAGCACATTGTAGGGAATTCCGGCTGGAACATCTCCTCCCAGTCAAAGTATGTTGAGAAAAGCTGCCAGGCGTTCCGCGTGGAATGCCCAACCAAATTGTTTCAGCAGGTTGGGTCGAGTCTTCATGGCGCGCATGAAGACTAGGAGCACGTGGACGAATCACACAACCTGACGCTGCTCGTGTCCGCCTGGTCCAGGACATGAGAGATCACGACTGAGACCATGGAAAATGAAGCCTTCTCAACATTATCGAAGACGTCCTTTCCACTGGTTATGCTGGCGGCAAGATCGGCGCGGTCCGCGGCCGTCTCAAGGTCGGGGGCCCATGCCGCCATCATCGGGCTCCATTTTCCATCGCCAGGGGGGATCCCCAAGACCAACTGGCAGAGCAAGAGGCCAAGCTCGGCGCTGCAAATGGGTTAACCCTCCCGAGACAATAGAATTGATATAACCCCGGCGGCCCCTTCGGCTGAGTCAGGAGGGCCTGGAAGTCCGGAAATCTTCGCCAGTGCTCTTTCGAAGACCCGAAGATGGTACTCCTTGCTTGTGACGTAGCCGTGTTCTTTGCAAAGCTCAGGCGCCTGAGCGGCAGTGGGCAACGGCGGTAAGGAAGGAGCTCGTGTCGACGGGGGAAACACCCTTCTGCTCAGTCGGAGCCACATTCTCTCGAAGAGAGTAAAAAAGGGACACCCGCGAAGCGAAGAACGCGTTTAGGACGACCAGGGACTTTGTGTAGTTGAAAAACTGGGACACATAACTTTCGAAAGCAGCATCAGGCGAGGGACAAGAGCGCTTCAGGATTGCCAGGTGGCGGTAGAGGCGGCCAGTCGTGCGTTCAACGTCTATGAGCCAGTGTACTCCTCAGACACGTCCCTCCAGTGCCGCTGGAGCTTCTCGTCGTCGTCTTCGATGGCCATCCTACAGAGTAGGCGCTATGCGTTAGTACACCTGTCGGTCATATAGAAACAGGCGCTGCACCTCCACTTACCTGTATCGGGCAATATCTCCTTTGCATTCGATCGGTGTGAAACGGAGCTTTTGGACAGTCTCATCCAGCAAAGATAGCATGGCGTTTGCCAGGTAGCAGAAACTCTCCAAGTGGTCCAGAAAGAGGGGTAGTCGAAGGCGCAAGAGATCGAAAAATCTATATATGCCGTGCGTCCACAATCTCATAAACTTGGGGTTCTTTGTTGCGAGGCGTTTCAGTATTGAAGGCGCATTTTGGTGATGTGAGGCCAAGAAGAAGTCGTAGTGCTCGTGCAATAATGTGCGGTGGAGCGCAATGAGAGCCTGCCACTGCTCGTTTTTGAGCTCCGCGTTGGGGGGCTGGGAGGCCTGGGCGTTGTGCCATTGTACTTGTCCTGTATTGTTCATTTCACAGCACGCGATACGCAGATGCAAGAACAAATAGGACATAACTTGGGAGACTAGGAGTGGGAGTAGTAGCAACCCGACTGCGAGGATGTGAGAAAGGCAAGCTGCCATCAAAGTGACCAGAGAGTGGGTATGCTTTGGTGGTGGCGGGGGACGGCTGGGAGTCAAAGAAGTCGTCGAGGCGGTGGTTCTGTCTGGCAGCATTCGTGCCGCCCGAGGTCGACCCAGGCCCGGGCCTGTCTTTGGGGACAATCCGGAGGGCCGTCCTCTTCCTCTTCACTGTTGACCATCCGTGAGTTCTTCTCAGGATAAGACCAAATTGAGAGGTCCACTTGCCACCAGTCGGCGAAATGGCTGATGATCAACTGAAGTAGTGACCGTACGACCACAGGAATTAGATGGCGGAGTAGCAACCACTGAGGCATCCGTCAAAGCTGCAGGTTGGACAGTTCTTGAGGGGAAATGGCATGGACTGTTAAATAGGTTGCAGATGTCTGCGTTAATTGAATATACGTCTGTGTACTGCGGCACTAGGTATACCGCTTAATAAACATTAGCATTCCAGTTCGTCACTGTGAAAGTGGTTGGACCGCTACTGGGTTTAACTTGCTAACTTTGCCTCTTCTCCATGACAGTAGAAAGGGTCAGACGTACGTAAAAGGCACAGTGCCACACTGGTACGCTGTGGTAGGACAGGACTTGGTTAGGCTCATTTTCTAGCTACGGAGCTCAGGAAGATGGAGCAAGCATACTTACAAGACACTGGTTTCCAGCGGGGGAAGCCTTTATTAGTCTGCAGGTTGTTGACCAACTGCTTGACATCGGTGTTGAAGCTAGTAATAGGGCTGGGGACGACAAATGTGAATACCTTCATGCTACCGTCCCACCCAACGATGAGTTCCCAGTTCTACCTGCCAACGTTGTAACCTAGAGAACACTTCACTAAGCGTTTAGCCTTTCTTCCTCAAGGCTTCACGTACTTACCAGATCATGAGCTCATAGTCGCCACGTTGGGGTCTGAGACGGTAAAGAGGTCGTAGGCGACGTTAGCGCGGATGTTGTTGTCGCCGCAATGCCGCAATGCCAAGGTCGGTATAGAAAATGTCTGGGTCATATGTCTCTTTGAAAAGATTTGACGACTAGATTATGGGTAGCTCTTCACGTTGTCCTGGCCACCGGACCAAGTCCAGTTGACGTGCCAGCTAACACCGCCGTTATCAAACCAGTCAACGTGGATGCACTGGTTTCTCTGCCCGGAGCCCTTGCCACAACCATTATTATTGAACTTGT
This sequence comes from Neonectria sp. B-13, assembly GCA_002682825.1. NCBI lineage: Eukaryota > Fungi > Ascomycota > Sordariomycetes > Hypocreales > Nectriaceae > Neonectria > Neonectria sp. B-13. The sequence goes on along the minus strand of NOKP01000078.1, from coordinate 27,078 downwards.
AGCTAAAGTTAGCAAAGTAGTCGTACTGACCGCAGAGGGACTGAGCGAGGGCCACGGGGGCGAAGAGCTCGGCTAGGAATATCAAAGCGCTCTTCATGTTACAGTAAAGCAAGCGTGGAAGGGATGAGCTTGGCAAGTGAATATTTGGGCTGCGAGGCTTGCTTTAAGCTTCTAATGGTTTCACGCTGGCTTGGTGCTAAGACGCGGTGTGTTCTTGGAAGGCTGCTGGCCTGTCAGGACGGTGCTTACGATCACTGCACATCACCTCCAAAGACCAACGATCTCCAGCCTTCTAGCGCTGTACAATCTTGAGCTTGAAGAGGCACCCTGTTTTCCGCGTTGATCCCTCGTGCTTGTAGTTACTGAGCTGGTGATATACAATCGCATAGCCATGATCACTAGCGTGAGGTTGCGCAGAAGCAAAGGCATCCTCATGTGAGTCGTATTGGGAGCTTCCTCCTTGGTCTTCGCCCAGATGAGACTACAAGAAGCACGAGCAAGTCGGGACTGCCCAAAATGGTTCAGAGGAATGCAGGACGTTCCCAGATAATAGGATTTCACACTTGTCCCCCTTCCTCGCTGATGCGTCACGTTCTGTTTGTTCTTGCAATCCGCGTGCTGCGTATCGCGTGCTGTACACGGCGCGCTGCTTGCTACGGACTGTTGTGCTACGAGAAAAAACAATACAGGAGCCAGACACAGACCCTATGCGCATCTCTATACTCATGTTCATGCCCGTTTCCCCTATGTCCATGTCTATGCTATGCTTGGTGGCGGAAGCGGACAATTTTCGAGTACCTTGGCCATTTCGTTGCCCTGTCCTGGGTCTTTGGTGTCATTGTCTTTGGTCGAGCAAGTGTTGCGTCGCCGCTTACATATACGCTCCTCCCTCTCGTGCTTGTCGCGTCGTCGCCGCCACCAGCACGGCCTCCCGGTTAATGCAACTTATTACATCTAATGGCCGGGATCAATTGGATAAAGCTCTTGCTTTCTAGTTATCCTAGCGAGAAAGGAAGGTCTTTAAATACATGATTTGGTTCGTAAGAAGGGATAATAATCGTGTCATCGAGGATGACTAGGTTGTTGAGGGCATCAAGGTTCGTTGAGAGAGGTCAAATTGATCAACTTTTGTAAGACCTTCGGGCCTAGGAAGTTTGTCATATAAGGGAACCTTGTGATAGCCAATGCCATGTGACATTTGCAAGAGGCCCAGACGCAGCTAGAGCACTTCAATGCGCACATAGCCACATTATGATCACTACTTCCAACATATTGCTTCACGGCAGAGATTGGTCAGAAGATTTCACCATGCCAATTCCAGTAAGTAACCCCTAGGTTAGGAATTTATTATTTAATGACCAGAGATGAACGTCATCGATGGCCTCCATTCAGATATCAACTAAACCCCACCTCGACAACCATGATCAGGTTTTCAGCAATGGGTCACGCCTGCAAGAGTGCCTGCAAGAGTCACGAGGAGAATAATAGCTCAAAGAACAGTATTGAGCGCTGCCTCCTTTGTTGAGGTACTTATGTGAGTCCTGTGATGGAAGACGGAGGACTTATAGACAATAAGCTGAGGCATAATTAAGAAGGCATTGAGGTTTGGATCTATACTCGTGTCATGATGATGAGGATGGTCATGAGGATGGGCAAGGGATGGAAGGGAACATGTCCAAACCGATTTCAAGTATCGTTTATAGAAAAAGGAATGCAAGGCTTAATATATAGGAGGATGTACTGAGCCTTTTGTTCAAATAAGCATTTTGCACTGTATCTTAACAATGCGACTTGCAAAAGCCAATTGGTGTAACAGAAGCATAGCCAGTAACCCAGATATCCCCTCGTGGCTAAACCAGTCTGCGCCAACGTCGGTCTTTGACGAATAGGACCTGATAGCCAACGAGATATCTTGAATCTCGGACGAGACAGAGCAGATGCTGGGCTATATCCACAACAGTCTGCTCGAGGCGGTAAAGTGGGAGAAGCAATTGCGCATCAACACGTTTTGGCTCATTATTATGCGCGCCCAGTAGCAGCAGTTTGAGACTGCGGGTAATGGGAAGCAGGAGGGACGGGACAGAAGAACAACCAACGACACAACGGGAATAAGGGAAAGGGTGTGATAGGATCCAGTGAATAGATGGCTGTGGTTTGACTACGGCTGCTTGGGGGGGCATTTACTATTTGTTGACTTAGTACTATTGGGGAGATGAGTAGATAGTTGATTAGTGTAGTTCTACAATATCAGGGCAGTACTGACTTGGTTTTTTGTCTTGCCGTTTGCCCAGCTTGCCTGCCTTCTCTGTTCACCAACGAACACCCACTCACAATGCTCTGTTCACCACCTCAACAAATATCCTGTTTGTCCTCACTTGATTCCTGCCAGGCTAATTATGATATGTCGCATTGCAGCGGCGGTGGCTGGCTCCGTCTTGCTGCCAGCCGCGTCACGCCGTCGTCAGCTCACACTGGTGTATCATTTATCATTCAGCGGTACTCTCACACTTGTCAATAGCTGTATCCAGTCCCATCGCGTCTCTGTACGCTCAAGAGTTTCGCGAGGCGGTTTGCTCAAAAGGTCCATGACCTGTTCGACTTTATTCTCATCGGCTACACCCTCATTACTACTCCCAATCGTCCATCTATTCCACGTCCCGCCAGCTGTACTGTAAAGCTATCCAAGTTCCCCCCGCGCTAAGTCATCCCTGCCGGGCAAAAAGGTATTCTTTTTATCGACTCATGCCTCCCCAGCATTCCCAACTAACAAAGTCCTCGCTCAGTGCCCGCTCAAACAGCCATGCCCTCTATCTCCATCGACTGAGGCATGCGAGCCCGCCAGGCGCACAAGTACCTCGACCACATTTCGATGACGGATCCCGACGTCTACAGGAGCTGTGTGGAAGGCATTGCCGATTTTAAGAGAGTCAGGGCTTGTCTCGGGGTGTTGTCTCATCGGTCGGTGGCGCTGGAGGTGGAGGAAACGTGACCGCCGTCTTGGAACAAGAATGGCCATTTCAAGACTTGGGTGAATGGGGCCCTCAAGCGGCGGATTTTGGATATGCCTCCCTGGAAAAAGGATATGGTGGACATAGCGCTAGCGCAGGGAAAGAAGGTGAACACGAACAGCTCCGATAGAGGCCACCAAGAGGGCTACCAATATGGTTCCCCAGGGACAGCACGCAACGACTCTGGCCAATCTTGCCGAGCAGAGATGGCGCTGTGCCCAGCCGTCTCTCCTGGCAATAGCATCACGACCGAAGCCGGCCATGGCAAGACAACAGCCGTTGGAGAGCCTGCCCGCCAATATCAGCAGCTTTCGGTTCTGTCGCATTGCCGACTATGGCAAAAGGGAATGCGCACTCCGCTAATGCGTAGTGCAATGATAGCCTATATACTGGATGTGACAGGTTCCTTCTCCAGAGTCGCATGCGAGCCCGCAGCCACAGACAGACTTGCTTGGGCCTGAAGATGGCATCGCACAAGACTGGTACCGCTCATATCAGGAGCAGCACGGAAGAGACTGGAAGCAGATGCATCCGCTTGAACCCGATTACGCGGGTGTTGTCATCACGGCGGAGTGATACACGTGGTACAGGATGGAGCACAGACGGTTGCAAGCGTTGAAGCGTGAAAAGGCGTTGCAGGGGCCATTTGAGATGTGACGTTTATATTATTATGTAGAGGATAGGAGTTAGTATCTTGTCATTTTAGTCCCTTTTCAAGTCAAATTTCCTCCTCACTCACATCCTCCTTCTTTGATAGCCTCGCCGCCACCAATTTCACCGCTCATCTTGGAGAGACATGTCCAACGCCAACAAAGAAACCAACATCCGTCCAACTCATTGGCTTCTCTAAGGGTCAGTCTCGCACAAAAGGCAGACTGCCCACTTACTTACCAGCTCGACCATGCTTTCTGCGTCACCATGCCGAACCTGATGTCGGATGACATCCGTCGGATCCTGCACGAGGCCGAGGACAGAGTATGTCAACATCCAAGAGAGTGGGATTGGTTTGCTAACGGGTGTGAAATAACAGTGCATGTGGCGAGAGCGAGATTGCTCTGAAGCTAGCGAGACTTCTTCGCGGGCTGGTTCTCGAAAGCCGACGCCTGACAATAGCCCCCTTTACGCAATTGACGAGCCTTCTTCCCCTGAAAACGAGGCCGAATCTGCTCAAGAAGTCATCGCCACCCGCTCAGAGCAGGCCCTCCTCCCCCCACGCATCCGACCGGCCTAAACCGCCCGGCGCCGAGGCAAATCTCAGGACCAACCAGTCCCTCCAGGCCAACAACGCTACTACCACAGCCCCGTCACCAAATACAACATCAACTGCACCGGTGCCAGCACTGCGAGGCGTATCATGAGAGGCAATAAGCCCGACTCTCCTGCTCAAGGATGGCTCGTCCTTCGCCTTCTGGGGACGTTGTATTCCTGCTTTCCATTGCTCTACTATCTCGTCCTCCTAGCAGCTGTCGTTCTGGTGGCTTTCTGTCTTAGACAAGTCGTCCAATTCCTCAAGCATCCCCAGGCTAATGCGGTTTGGCTGTACTCAGGCTTTCTCTCCCTTGTCAGACTCGGGACCGGGACCGGGATTGACGCAACAGAGCCGGGGGCCATGTTGGAGGACGTGGACATAGACCACGCAGCGCTCGATCCTACAACTCCAGAGGATATGCAGCGACGAATCGGGCGGCTGGTCCCCCGTCTCGACGCCCTCCACGGCAGCCTCACAGCCATACAATCCGAGCAGGCTAAGACGCAGGCTCGCTTAATCAACAAGTACCAAAAAACGCCCATCTCACACTCCATCTCGCGGGGAGAAGTCGTCTGTCGCTGGGTACGTTTCTTAGGGCTGTGCACCCCCCACCGACTCCTCGAGAGATGATGCAGGATGGATGGCAGACACTGGAGAAGGCATTGGGCGAGGCGATAGCGCATTTGTACAAGGTCCACGAGAGCCTGTTGGTCGACAAAAACAGCGTACCCACCGGTAATGGCCTCAGCGCCGAGGATACTTGTCTCCACGTTGACATCTCCATGGTGCTTTAAGACATGCTCCAAATCGACGGTACAGCCAGCCAAGCCATTAAGCAAGTGTACAACATGCTAGACGATGCCGCAGTCAAGAAGAAGATGCACAACATGGTGGCTCCCATCGGGATAATTTTATGTCACGTTATAAGGGGGGGTTGCTGGTCCCGCGAGGGACGTTCGTCTTTTTGTGACATTTTAGGTATCCACTAGATACGTAATTAGCTCTTTTGGGTCGCCACTAGTTCTTTTGAGTTGCCACTAGCCCTCTTCAGTAGCCGCTAGTCTCTCCCGGGAACAGCTGCAGATTCTGTAGAGTCCGTAATGTAACGCACTTCACAAGCGCCTATTCATTGCCGTATTCCACTGTTGCATCTGATAGGAAGGGTGCATTGTGATGTGAATAGAAGCTCTTGCTTTCTATCTAACAGAGGGCTCGTAGCAGCTCCTATATACAAAGATGCCCTTGTTATCCTAGGGGCTGCGATGAGGTCCTTGAGACAGAGAAAGTGACGGTCTTCAGGCCGGATCCAAGGGATCCGGGTCATTGAGACCGGATTGCTAGGGATCCGGGTCTTCGAGACCGGATCCTAGAAGGCCGGTATCAGCGAGCATTTGAGTTCTATATGAAAAGCAGGAAAAAGCAAATACGTCTCAATAGCGGTCTCAACAGCTGATAGATGTGACATCCACTATCACCAGTAGTGTTTCACATAATTGTGAAAGCAAACAGAATTTTGAGGGAGTGAACGGAAAATTCAGATGGTATCTATAGACTCCTCTGTCAGTGTTGTCAGAAGACAGACAGAGCAGGATACTAATGCTTGCCAAACCTGAAGGGTCCAGAATTATAGAAATCCATGTGCAGATGAGAGCAGGAGTGAGCCAATTGGAGGCCTTGCGAAGTCTACGGAAGAGCAGAGAGAGAGGGTGAGAGGGAGGGAAAGTCGGTGAGTTCAGAGCGCTTCATACACAAAGAACGACGCCAGGGCATGACCACCAACCAGCCCAGGGTCGCCGTCACTTGCGGCTGGGCATGACCATGCCTCAAGCTCATTTGACATGTCGTCAAATTATTCGTTAGACAAGGGTGCACCAACTGGCCCTGTTGGTGGTGTTCCATGACGACACCGCATTACAGCCGTGACTTCAGCCTTGGCTGTTCAGCCCTGTCAGTGAGAGATGATGGAACCAAGGCTGATATTTGTGTCAAACAGTTTTAGTTCATCAGCGACTGGCTGGTCCGTAAGTGTTTGTCGCTAGTAATAGCATTTTGTGGCGTTAGAGCCGGTTTCCGCCATTTACAGCCTCAATCAAGTGCGAGAGGAAACTTATATTCTACTGTCTGCATATACCTCCTAGCCATCAGAGAATTTCATCATCTTCCAGGCGTTGTTAAATATAAGGCTGCGATGAAACCAGCTTTAGTCATGGCCGCCCATGATGTCGTAGGCTGGGCTGCCTTGTAGACTTGAACTGTGGTTGAATGGCCATATGCATTGACTTAAAATGTAATATATCATATATGACTATCATACGTGGCAGACTCCTGGTAATGTAGAGTCTTATCATATTCCAACAGTTGTACGCCCAACAGCAATGTAACAGTAGCCAAACTCATCTTATATAACCATCTTTATACAAAGCATAAAGCTTGACTTCCCTCCCTCCATCGATTCACTTCTCGTTCAAAGACACTCTGCCCATCTTCACTCCTCTACTTGAATTTAGAACCTCCTTCGCATAAATTTTCCCATCTTCAGCCTTCTCAATGGCAATCTCATGGCCTCTTCCATCTGCTAGCCTGAGCCAAGCTAGCAATAAGCGCGGTTCATTTGATCCATCCGAGCAACAGACAAAGCACACCCATCTCCTCCGGCGTGAGTCTCCAAATCCCTTTCACCATGGCCTTGGCTACGATGCCACAGAAAGTGAGATGGATGACATGGATGACATGGAGAGTGTGCCGGCTTGTCCGGCTTGTCTGCCCGGCGCTGGAGAAAACACCACGCCAGCTGAAGTCTTAAGCAGCCGGGTCAGCGAGACTTCACCTCCTGAGAATCGGCAGCCCTCTGAGTCTCGAAGTGAACCATCTACTACATCTGTCAGCGAGGAGGCTTCCTTTCCCAGCCCTCTTGTTGCTCAAGATGATGCCTCGTCTGATAATGAGGCTGAAGAAGCCTATACTCTCAATCTCCTTGCTACGCGTGCACCGACTCCCGCCACCTCAGCTGTTACTCCCACTGTCGTATGTCAGTTGCAAGCAATCGCGGCTTCTTTCAACCGGCTTCTACCGCCCAACTCTAGTCACCAAAGAATAACCAATGTAATGCTTTGCAAGGCAGCCGCCGACCCTGAACATCCACTTGGCACAACTCCGAAGCCCAATTTCAACATCGGCATAGTCACAGCAATGCTCAAAGTTGCCATCTCATGCCGTAAGTCTACCTTTCCTGTCTAGTCTCCTCCCACTAACAACGTTTTAAAAGACTGCGATAACTCATGCTTCCACGAGATCTGCGACAACGACTTTGAGTCAACATCCATTCACGTCCGCGCGACATTCTCCTTTGCCGGCCAAGCACTACCGGTACCTTGTCGTCACCGATCGTGAACGAGCGGCCGTCTAGAGCCCAGGTTAAGTTACCCCGAGGACCTTCCTGTCTAATAATACTTTTTCCGAAAGCCTTTAGCTCGACTATCTCGCTAAGAGGGGAATGACAACCTCTTAGCATGTACTTTGCCCGGATCGCCTCAAGACGTTCTGGCTGCGATGGGTAAGTGCGTCGGGCCGGCCAGACATACGCGAGGGTGTCGTAGCTATATAGCGGCAGGCTATACTCGAGGAAGAATAGCCGCCCTACCCATATGAGGGCTGCGAGATCCGGTGTCGAGTTATATGCGTCACGGTACGCTAGAGAGGAACGGTGGACTCCCATAACCGCTGTGAAATGTATTATTGTCGACGAGGCCATTATCCCGTCTTGGCTTTGGTACGTCCAGAACATCATCGAGAGCTGGAAGAGTGCCTCGGATAGCTCGAGCCGAGTACCTCTATGAGGGCGGAAAGTAGACTGAGCCGAGCTGTGATCCTCCTTGTCGTCTTCCTCTTCGCCTTCGTCCTGTGAGCCGTCTTTGTCGTCGCCATCGCCATCAGTATCTTCATTATCTTCGTCCTCTTCTTCCTCGTCATTGTCGCTCTCGTTGTCGCTCTCGTTGTCGCCGTCCTCCCCTCCCTCCGCGAGCTGCGATGCGAGGCCTAAGATATAGCGCATCATCTTGATGTCATCTGCGCGTAACGGTACGTTATATATCTGCCGGCGTTGCCGCGGTTCTAGCGCAAGGACCCGGAAGATGTAGCAGATGAAGCGCTTCCACTTCGATTTATAGCCCTCCTCGGTTCGCCGCGGCATGATACGGAGCGGGCGGTTCCAAAACGCGCCCATCCGGTAGCTCGTGAGCCAGCAGTGCGACTGGTAGGACGTGGACGCCAGGGTGGCCTCGGCTCGATCGAAGACGTCGTCGACGGCACGCATTAAGACACGCAGCCGCGCCTCCGCCGCCGCGGGGCTCCGAAGCGCCACACCTCGCCAGGCCCCGAGCAGATAGTCCTCGTTGTCCCTGTTGGGGCCTCGAGCGGGCTGCCTCGCGGAGGCTGTGATGATGTCGAGCGGTCGGTTCCGGAACAGCTCTGGCCACCTCGTATGCTTCAGCCAAGGCGTCGTCTCGTTGTCTTCGGCGCACGAGTACTCTTGGCTCTCCCGCCACATCCGGTCGGCCCTAGCTTGCAAGCGACGGTCCTCAGCCGTCTCCTGCGCGAGCAATACATCGTTATATCTTCGTATAGGCGTGGGCGCAGCTGGCCATCCTCCGGGTGGGCCGTCCTTGAGCGGCGCGTAGGCAGGGCTCGTAGGTGGCGGAGTCGATAGATACGTCGGCGGTGGCTGCTGCACTTGGGCAGGCCGAAGCGTAGGTAGGGACATAGTGTCCATATATTTATAAATAATAGTAGATGATAGAATAGAATATATATGCACCTAATAAAGTACTATACTATGTAGGAGTAGTAGTAGTAGTAGTTGCAGCGGTGGTGGGAAGTCCAGTCTCCTTGCAATGACTCTGTTCTTTTTCCTCCTATTCTTTGTACGATTCTCATTTCCCTAGGAGGCGCGGCGGGCAACCTGTGCGCAGTTTATAGTTGCGATGCCGGTGAAGAATAAAATTAAGGGGCTTTTTCGATGAAAAAGGAAGGGGTAAGGCGAATGGCGGTCCTTTGGCGGGAACGGGGTCGGCGCGTTAATGGTACGTTCCCTTTTTGGACGAAAGAGGAGGAAAATAGACGTTGATTGGGCGGCGGAGGCTCTTTGGAGGAAAAAGGCAGGGTGACTACAAACAGTAGACCTGGAGGACCTTCTCCTCTGGAGCATTGGATAGAGATGACCCAAAAGACCAGATGCAAACTTTGGCAGTTGAAATTGGCTTGAAACACTTGAGGGCTTGATCAAAACTTCCCTGTACACCCACACAAGTAATGTTTTGAAATAGACCGTTCAAAAGTGGTATGTGTTCCTTAAGGGAGTAATTGTTGATGTCCACAGCGATATAGAGAATACGTCTTTCATCCCTGTTTAGCGCGTCTAGCAGCACCTTGGTTTTTGTGAAGGTACTATCATCGTTAGTGTGGTATTTTTGCTCTGGCAGGATTCGAGCTTACCCAGGCCCGAACTCGACAATAATGTTTACATCTTGTATTCGGGATACAATCGTTCCCAAGTGCTTAGAAAGAATCTCGTGTTTGCTCTGAGTCTGATTGGACTCTTCACCAGCATCTTTCCAGTTGTCGCCTAGGTAGAAGACTTCTTTGTCCAAGGAGTTGCTCTCACCACGTAGGAGTAGTTCTAGACGCTGACGGACAGAAGACTCGGCTTGGCTTCCACCAAGAGGAAACACTTCTCCAGGACTGGGTGTACCGGTGCTAAACAACAAAAAACAATCGAGAAAGCCAAACATTATGCAGTGTTCAAGNGAGGGCTTTCCGTCGTGAAATTGGCCAATTCCCAGTCACTCTCCAGCCTGAGAGTATATTTTTCTTAGTCATTCCCACTTCCCTGGCTTTGGCATAAGCCTTGATGAAGTTGACCTTATCCACCGGCGCAGAATCAGTCAGGCTTGCCAGTTTTTGGAGTTCTTTCCGATAAGCAGTCTTGGAGGCATTTAAAACGCCATTGTCTAGCGGTTGTAGGCCATGAGAGCAATGTGCCGGCAAGTAACAACAATACACGTTGTTCAAGAAGCACGTAGCCATCCACTCATCCTGGATTTTGAGTCAGCGACATTTATGATTCAGACTAGGTAGGTACTCGCAGATACATGACTTCCATGGCCATCTAATATAATTAGTCTGGCATCAGACTCATCTGCGGGCTGGGTTTGAGGTAGATAGACCTCTTTGAGCCACTGAACTGCAATGTGGTTGTCTGTCCAGCCATTTTCAGAAGTTATATAATACCAGTCAGCTATCTTCTTAAACTCATTGATAAACCACTGTTGCTGAAGTTCTTTGCCTTTGAAAATAATCCCTGGTTTTAGAAGACGGCCATCTGCAGTCACGGCTTCAATAAAGCTAGTCCAAGCGCGGGACTGGGAGCCTTTGAGGAATGCCTTCCTCTTAGGATCGCTATTGCCGATAACCAAGGAATCCAAGCCTAGATTCGGAATGGATTAGTGAATTCTATGACAAAAACGATAATTACTCACAAAATCCAGCCATGATACCGCCCTCGTCAACATTAACTGTGTTCTCAGGCTTGATCCAGCCATACTCGCTCTCCCGGATATCGAAGTACCAATTGACGGCCATCGGGGTAAAATAATTGAACCTTGAGGCCTCCTGCCATTTCCCTATCTTTGTCTTTATGGTCGGATGTCGTTTCATGAACCTGGCTACCCAGTGTACACCAATAGCCCTTTCCCGGTCTTGTTGTCTCAAGAGGGCAGCGACAGTGGCGCGAACTTGACTGTGGGAAGGAGCATAGCCTAAGGCCTCTTGTCAAAGTATCCAGGTAACTAATCTGTCCTCCTGAGACTTGGATAACAGCTGGGCAGGCTGGGTGACCTCAGACTTTGACGGTAGGCCTCTTAATCGGTCAGAGAGAGTGGTCGGAGGCATCCCATGCTTCTGGGCGGCCTGGTACTGCGAGAGGCCGTTATCTGTGACATCCAGTACGGCTTCAATAACATCATTCTCTGTATAAGGCGTTCGAGGCATTTTCAAGGCAATTAAGGAAGACTGGTGTAGATACAAATTCGATCAATCTTCAAGGAGGCTGAGTGATAAGGAGGCATTTCGAGACATTTTACATTAGTGCCATGCGACCATACCACTTATGTGATCAAAAAAGCAATGTGAGAATATCAAACGCCATGAAACTCTTAATAAAACAGACATTGTTTCATGGCAATAGCTTCAATTTTGGCTGAGTACCGTGTAAGTGAAGATGAGCACTTTGTATGGGGGAATTTGTTTTTGATGTACGGTGGGTGGGTATGACCGGTAGGTGGGTACTGCATGGTATATATGTTTATGTACACGCATGCACTATATACATACTTCTAGTTTGGTGTTAGACACTCTCCAATATGACCCTGACCATCGGGTTGTCGTCTGCCGGCCGTGCGGGACATGTCTAGTCCCCAAGGCGGCAAGTTGGAGGAGTCACCTGCGGGCCGAGCCGCACCGAATGAGGGGCGACGAGCTAAGGACGACCATTGAGCTCTTATTGAGTTACGACCTGCGCCCAGTAGAGGAGCTCCGGCAGTGGAGGCCAGATAGGACGAGACCCTGCCGGCCGATCGAGGGTCTCGCCGTCTTTACCGGCTACTGCTGCACGCGCGATGGCTGCAACTACTGCACGCGGAGGCTCGCCAAGATGCACCAGCACATGCCAGCACATGGTATGAAGGCCTCACAGCACCGGGAGGCCGTCCCCCTCTGGCGAGGCTGCAGGCTCTAGACGAGAGGGCGAAGGGAACACCAGCCGACGAGGAAGATGAGGACGAGCGCGACGCAGAACTGAAGCACGCCATTCGCAACTTCTATATAACCCTAATCTGCCAGACGGTCGGGAGCAGGCCGTTCCGGTCTGCCGTACTAAGCTTTTGCGCCATGCTCAGCCGGAAAAAGGCATTGATACGGCGAGAGGCGAATGGTGACGAGCAGCGCAAACGGGCCGTCTGGAACGAGCCAGGCAACTTCAACAGCAACTTATCCGCACTTACGTGGACTGCCCAGCTCGTTCTGTTCGACTTCGTATGCTTCCAGAAGCAGGATGACGAGGACGAGATACCTGAACTGCTGGATAAGGTGTGCAAGAAGTACTTCCAGCAGATGGCAGAGACGCCCTTCGGTCATATCTTGCAGTGGCGGCTCTACCTCTTCGCAGCCTCTAGTACCGACCTTGCTAAAAACCAGGCCCTATCTTACCTTCTCGTTAGAACCCACCATCGGAGAACGCATTTCCGGCAAGCTTGTTCAGTGATGCCAGGACCCAGAGAAAGCGAAAGTTGAGTTTCAACTTGGAGTCTGAGAAAGATCCCAACGGTTCTTCGGTTACCATTCTTCGAAATCGCGTCGTCCATACGCCCAATCTCACGATCAATGTTCACAACCAAGTAGGCAGGGGAGAGCTGTATGTGGTTGCGGTGTTCAGCATCGTCCTTCAGCTTAGTGTCATCGTTTACTTTGGATTCGCTACCTACCATCCCAAGCTAATGTCCCAGCTCCTCAAGGATGGAAACCCCGTCGCGGGCTATGCCTTTCCGTGTTCCGTGACTGGCACGCTCCTCGTGGTAACTGGCATGCTGACTTGTTCCCACGTTGTCGAGAGTCAGCGCTGCCGCCAAGTCAAGTTGGCTTAAGCAAGTCGGCCGAAAAAGCTTCCAAGCCGAGTCAAGTCGAGCATCTTGCCGAGCCGAGTCGAGTCAAGTTTGAAGCTATCACGACTTGATAAAAGTGGATCTAAGTCGGATTTGTGGTGTTTTGGTGTTATTGTAATTAGATCATGAGGCCTTAGTGGGTTGTAGATGGGGAAATCGACCTTTTTGGGTGTTTTGGACCGGATTACCCCCTAGAACAATAGAATATTCCGCACCGACCGAGTATAATTTCGCCTAAAGCAACAGATTCAACCCCTTTTACCTGCGATAAAATCGTCAATTGACTCGCTGTTGCTATTGCTGTTGCTGTTGTTGCTCTCCGTTGCCTTCTGCCTCTCTGCCGCTCTTGCTCTTGGTCAGTCGTTACCAATTGAAGCTATTCACAAGCTGACCGCTAACAGGACGCTTAAAATGACGCCGCTCGCGACCCCTTCGCCCTTTGAGACCCCGATGAATACCCCGTCGAGTACCCCGTTGGCTTTCGCGATGTTGCGGCGCGGCCGGCAACGCTCCGTCGCCCTACAGCTTGACGAGATCTCTCGCGCCGGCAACCTTCATGTTGACTGTATCGGGGACCTCCCACGCGTCATCGTCAAAGGCCGGTCTTTCGTGATGGAAGAGTGGGTTCACAAGAAGGGCCAGAGGGCTCGGACGACCTGGATCAAGGATCACGGCGTCTTCATGACCGAGATCCTCGCCAACGGCACGACGAAGGGCACATATTGGTTTTGTATCCTTTGTGATAATAAGGGCTTGGCTGAACTTTTCTCAATGTCTGCTACGACCGCTGCTCAAAACCACCTCAAAGAGTAAGTATCCTCCTATATCTAGGGCCTTCTAACGGGCCAAAGGAAGCACAAGATCTTGCCGGGCGAGTCAGCTTCGGATGCTACAGACGACAACTCCGTCCTTGCCCAACAAGTGGCTGCTTCGAAACGCCCTCGAGTGACCGAGCCTATACCTAAACACAAGGTCCAACGCGTCAGAGAGCTTGCCCTCGCCTTCATCATCGATACAGACCAACCGTTCTCGACGTTCTCGAATCCCTATATTCAAGAGATGCTCAGCCTCTTCGACCCGAACCTCGCGGCTCAATTAGCTTGGGGTAGGACCTCGTTCTCCGATGATCTCTTCAAGACCTTCAAGTCGAAGAAGGAGGTCATCAAGGCTGAGATGAAGGCCGCTATTTCGACAATCCACATCTCCTTCGACCTCTGGACCTCACCGAATCGGCATGCGATGATCGCGGTGTTCGCGCATCTTATTCACAAGCGCGGGCAGCCCCAGGACCTGCTCCTTGCCCTCCGGCGTCAACTCGGCGCCCACAATGGCGATAACATCGCCGTTACACTCCAGAGCGTCATCACGGACTGGGGGCTCGATATGATACGTGGTGTTGTGGTATAGGACAACGCGTCGAACAACGATAGCTGTGTCAGCGCCCTCTACAAGAGTTTCGACCTAGGGATGAGCGACAAAGATATCAAGGCTCGTAGGATCCGGTGTTTTGGTCACATCT
>NOKP01000078.1:798-11769 GCA_002682825.1 Neonectria sp. B-13 | reverse complement strand
ACACTCGCCTCGCGGAGTCTCCATTATTCGCTGCCTCTGTCATCCTTCATCCAGAGTATAATATACAGTGGCTGGAAGAGTTGTGGGGTAATACTGAGCAAGAGCTTCGATGGTTCCGTGATGCGAAGCAGGGTCTCAAGATCTACCTCGACGCGTGGTATGACGATGATGCTGACGAACCCTTCGAGGTATCGCGACCCCAGCTTCCAATGAACATGAAGTTGACGAAGAGGAAGCACGAGCCGAGCTGGTACGACGGCTGGATCAAGAGCAAGCGGCGGAGGATCCAACAATCTAGTTATATAGGCGGAGAGCTCGAGAAGTACTTCGCCCTTGGGCCGAAGGCCGCCGACAACCCTATCCAGTGGTGGATGGACCACCGGACTGAGTATCCTCGGCTGTCACGCCTTGCCCTTGATATCCTCGCGATCCCACCGATGGCGGCCGACTGCGAGAGGGCTTTCAGCCTCGCGAAGCTCGCGATGACCTCACAACGCCAGTCGATGGAGCCGGAGACCTTAGAAATGCTCCAATGCCTGAAGAACTGGCTACGGCCTGGCCTGATTCGTCTTGGCAACGGGCTCATCAATCCACGGCAGCAGAACGGCGATGAGATATTCAAGAAATGACAGGCTGGGCAGCTGGGGTCAAATTAGGGCCGATTGGGCCCGGATTACGCTGTGAATAGCCTCATCTAGCAGCCGCTGCCAGCCCTGCCTGCCAAGTCTACCAAGCCGGCTTAAGTCGAGCCAATTCAATCAAGTTGGGCTGCTGAGGATCCAAGCCGAGTCAAGTTGAAGGCCCGGCTTGACTTGACTTGACTCGGCGGCAGCGCTGCCACTATCCCACCGCCGTAAACTTTTAGTCCATCTCACCGCTATGGCTTTATCCACCCCACTATCCTTCCCACCACTATAATCTTGTGGTTTTATCCATCCTATTATCCATCCCACTGTCCATCCGGTGGATAAAACCATAAGATTTGGCAGTAACCCCGCGGTGGGACTGATAGTTGTGTTGATAAAACTACTAGCAGTGGGATTAATAGTGGGTTGGAGCATCTTAGTGCGATATGCAGTCCACCTTGTACATCGGAAGAGGAAGTGCTCTACCGTCTCTCTCATTTGTCCGCACGCTCCGATAGAGGTATCCGTTCAATCTTGCCATGCCCATTCTGAGCTGGGCCAGCACACTGGTTTCTTTCCATGACAGCTGGTCGTAAAGACAAGACAATTTATTACGCCCGGCGGCTTAAGCCGAAAGGGCACTAGTTAGTAATATTTCCATACATTGCCCAAATTGTGTCCAAGTCTCCAGAAGCCCATACTGCATCCTATCCTTACAATCTTGCCTATTAATCTCATTTGCTCTCGTCCTTTCTACGGATGCCCGTGGGTTAGTCATATTATTAGCGGACTAACTTGAAGCCTATTCTCCAAGTGTTCAGTGTCCTATCTACGGCGGCTGAAGCGGTGTTCGCTATTTCGGCACGGGGTGAGGGTGGGGTGAAGTTGAAATAGTAGGGTTATAAGGGAGTTAATAGGGAGAAGCCTGTCTCCCTAGTTAGCTTGCATCGAGGCGGCCTGTGGCCAATGCAAATCGGATTGTCGCTCGAACGGCCTCCATGTTCGGCGTCCATTTTTGGTCATCAAATGGTGATTTTCCTCCAAGATAAAAAGAGACATTGCTCCTCTGGGTGCTAGTGCATTGAAGCATCTCTGTACGGTATGCTGTCCACTTTCGGCATCGGAAGAGGAAGTGTTCAACCGTCTCTCTCGCTTGTCCACAATCACACTGGTCCGATGATACCGCTTTGATGTGAAAGAGGTACGAGTTTAGCCTTGCTATGCCTGTTCTGAGTTGCGTAAGCACACTAGCTTCCTTCCATGATAGCTGGTCGTAGAGTCGTCTCGTGTGTTTGCCCGGCAGCGCGGCGTCTACTCGTCTGGAGTGTCTGCCGACGTTTTCAGGCAGTGCCCTATCCATATTAACTTTCGATCGTGCAATGCTGAGTGTCGTCGATTGCATGCTAGGGAATTGTTTTCGGAGCTG
Organism: Neonectria sp. B-13; assembly: GCA_002682825.1. Lineage (NCBI taxonomy): Eukaryota > Fungi > Ascomycota > Sordariomycetes > Hypocreales > Nectriaceae > Neonectria > Neonectria sp. B-13. Next base: position 9,717 of record NOKP01000078.1, on the reverse strand, counting down.
GCTCCTTGCTCTGTTGCCTTCCGGGCCTCCTCTTTGGCATGCTTGAGAAGCTTGTTCTCGCCGCTTGAGGGTAGCCACAGAGCCTTTACGACATTTCCATCGTCCCGCAGCTCTTTAATCGAATCATAGATACAACGTATATATTCCTGCCCGGATTGCTGATTGGGTTGCCTAAGGGAGAGCGCAGCAGCTTTGTTGCTCGTGATCAGTGCGACGCTGCGATATCTCAACCTTGGTAGCGATCGCCTCAAGGCATATGCCATTGCTGCGAGTTCTCCACTGTACGGATTCTGCTCCGCTCTCATGCCCAGCGTAAACGAGAAGGTCTCCAGCCTCGGGCCGCCTCTCATCGACACCGGAAATTTGACTACTCCGCCCACCCCTACTACATCGTTCCGCGCAGAGCTGCTCACCGCGATGCGTATGGCCCAGCCTGCTTTTGCCTCTCTTGTTGCTGCCTTGTCGGTGATGGTTTCCACTCGTTCTTCCCATGGCGTCAACGTGAGTGGTTGAATGGTTTCCAACTGCTCCATTGGTACGCCTCTGAGTGTTGTCGCTACCTGGTAGAGTGGTGACCGATGAGACTTTCTGAACGCTCGTATGCGAGATGTCATCCTGCGAAGAGGGTTGGTGTTGGGCAATGTGTGGATATGCGTCCACATCTTGATTGCCCTCTTCCAAAACCGTTGTTATGCTGAAGCGATATGAGCTTCTGCTTCCGCTACGCTCGTCGCCACTGAACTAAACGTTCCAACGATCGCCTGTGCTCCCGCTTTCTGAACCCTATTAATTGGTCCCATGAGTCTGTCCTTGAATCTGTGCATCCACACATTGGAGGCGTAGTCCACGACCGGGGCGACAGTAGCTGTGAACAACTGTCTTGCCGTTGCTGGCGATAAACCCCTTAGCCTCTTCAGTTTCATTGCTGCTTCCAAACCCTTGGAAGCTGCCCTTGCGATGTGTTCCCTGTACTTAAGCCCGGCGTCCATGATGACTTCCAGGATTTTGATATGATTTTTCGGTTGGACTGTCTGTCCCTTGATGGTGAAGGGCTCTGAGTCGGTCTTGTACTCCTTCCGGGTGAAGTGTATGATAGCGGTCTTGTCCGCCTCAAATGTCGCGCCGCTTCTCCTTTCCCAGTCCAAAGCCTCTTTGATAACTGCTTCGACTCCCTTACGGTTGCTTTGTGCTGTTGGTCCTGTGACCCAGGCTGTGAAATCGTCCACGAACGCGATCGCCCCTCCGTTGCTGTTGATCCGCCGTTGCACCAAGTCTGCGTTAAAGAAGAGAAACAAGATTGGAGATAGAGGGGAGCCCTGGGGTAGGCCCGCTTGCGGTAGTTGTCGAGCTTCCGATGATTCACCGTTGATTTGAATCGTTGCCGTGCGATTTGAGCAAAATGCTTCTACCCATCGAAGCAGCTTCTCTGGGATGCCACGTGCTTTCATTCTCTGAAGCAGTCTTTCCTTATACACTCCATTGTAAGCCCCCTTGACATCGAAACTGACAAGGCTCACGATCCGTCGACCTCGCCAAGCGATATAGATCTGTTCCTGCAGGAGCAGAAGCGCTTGCTCCGCTGATCGCTGTTTGCGGGCGCCAAAGTGATTCGTCGGAAGCAAGCCGTATGCTTCCACCGCATGTGAGATACGTTCTGCGACCACCGATTCCAATACTTTGCCGAGAGTAGCTAGAAGTGAAATTGGTCGCCAAGCCTTTGCAATTGTGTAGTCCTCTTTGCTGGGCTTTTTCAGCGGTATGATCTTTGCATGCCCCCATTGATCGGGTAATATTCCCTCGGCTAAGGATGCCCGGAAGATGGCCATCACCCAACGCTTCACCACTGGCCACACCTGTTTCCAAACAATCACGGGTAGCCCATCTTCCCCGGGGGCCTTCCATGATTTTGCCGCAGAAAGTTGTCGTTCTACCTCCTCTGTTGTGATGTCGGGCATCGCTATAGGAGCTCTCTGAGGCCTAGGGCCTTCGTCTTCGATATCGTTCGGCAGGGGAGGAAAGAACTTAGACAGCAGCTCCTCAGCTTGTTCTCTGTGGTTAGCTGTGACTGTCCCATCCACCCTGACCAGCTGCGGAACTTTGCCGAATGCCGTGTTATCCCCAGACTTCAAGTACTTAGCCGCCTGCCAGATGTTGTCGTTGTCCGCCAGAAACTCGTTCCAGTGCTTCTTCTTTTGTTGTCTGATAGCATCATGATACTGCTTCGAGGCCCCTTTCGCCATTTCTTACAGTTCAGTCCTGGTCCGCCCTGCACGCCTCTCAGCCCGAGCACGGTTTCTCCAGTACGTGTATATTTGACGAAGCTGCGTCAGATCCGTCGTCCACCATCGTTTGGCATACGGCGATGGCTTGGCTTTTGGTGTCAGGGAGTGAACTGCCTCCAGCACCACTGACATCAACCTGTCAGTCTTCTGCTGTATTGTGCCTTCCAATGGCGTTGACTCTAGTGCGCCTGCAATTCTTGCGTTGATTTCTTTCCAAGGCGCATTCTTCAGGAGAAGTCGATCCTGCTGTTTTGGTACGGGAACCGAGATATCGAAGATCGTGTCAATCGCACGATGATCAGAGCCGTTTTCCGTCCCGTGTATCGCGCACTTGACGGTTGAGGCCGTCAACTCTTCTGAAGCCAAGACCAAGTCGAACGTTGTTTCAAAGTCCCCGCCACTCCACGTCTTCGTTCCTCTGGGGAGCAAGCTGGTGAGGCCAAGCTCGTACATAAGGTCAATGATCTGATCCGCTTCACCCTGTCTCACTAAAGAAACATCATCCCCTCCCCATAGCTGGTCGTGTCGGTTGAAGTCTCCGGCAATCACCACATCCACCACCCTGCCTGCTTCTCTTCTTGTATCTGTGATAACCTGGCGTAAGGTGTTGCAGGTGTCTCGTAGAGCCTGAGCATCTCCTCCTGGTACGTAGGTTGACATTACCAGGACCAGCCGCTCAGGGAGTCTTATGACGGCTGCCGTCATGTCTGGCGTAAAGCTTAGGAGCGAAATTGGTTTCCTGTTCACACCACTCTTTTTAAGTTTTTGGGCGCATGGACCATGCCGTATACAGCACCTATCAGCTCTTATTTACTATCATAAAGGTAGTCAGCCGAGATGAGGTCATGCGGCAGTTGCATTTAATTACAAGGAGAACCTCAACGTCGGACCACCCAGCTTTGATACTGCCGAGAACTTCTAAAAATCGACCTGACACACGAACGGGGGCCGGCAGGTTTTAGAGCCTCCTAGTGACAGGATGGACATTTTACAAAGCTCTTATTCGACCATCTTAGGCTGTCGAGGGCTATCTACATCTTGAACAAACACCCAGGATCTCGGCAAATCGTGATGTTTCTAGGGCTGACCTCACACGACCAAGGTTTCTTCCCAGCAGTTATCATCCAAGTTGTTTGAGTTAGTTGAGTGACGAAGCAGACCACCCAGACCCCTAGATCCTACCGAAGCGTTTACGTGCAACTGTACCTGAGATGTCTTGGAGGCAGTCATGTTCCTGACGTTGAGTTTTTGGCTGTCTGCATTCGCTGACGTTGGACCACTCAGGTACGGCCTCAGCGATGGCAAACAAGCGATGACGATACTGATGTTGCAGCCAAGACTACTCCATAGACCTAGAGTTGCGACAAATATTGTGAAACAGTTCGTTCCAAGGCAAGCGATAGGTTTTACTGGTTGCGAGAAGGAGAACAGCACATACCAATTGTACTGATAGAAACTTGGTCGTTAGTGGCAGAGGTTTTAATTGTGACGAACCGTATGGCATCAAAAATAATATTTATGATACCAAGAAGGAACGTGCAATAGACTCCAACCTTGAGTGACCTCCTCATGTTCAATCCGGGTACAATAAGCCAAGGCAGAGAGAATACTGCAACGTTGTTATTGCTCTGCTCATCGGTTGGCCAAGTGTGCCAAACATACCTAAGAGATCTCCGATAATGTGCAGAACCCAGCAGATCACAAAGACCATTTCAGCATAACTACTCGGACATGTTGCTTGGGCAGCAATATCTATAACACCATGGCGTTAATATAGATCTCTCAAGGCCATCGTTATCGTTAGAAGGGTGATGTACTAACCAATTGGTCGAAATTGGGAGGTAAATATGGCATGGCAAAAGGATGCTGGCCGCAAAGGAGGCAAAAACGTAGAAAATCGTTGTCCAGAGGAAGGTTCTCCGTTTACGCATTAAAACAGGGAATATTTGTCGATCCATGGAAAGCAGTGCTCCCTTTGCGAGGTACAGGGTCGTTAAGAAAGGAATGTTGCACATCCAGAAGATCTAGAAAATATCCATCAGTCTCCATGCTGTCTAAGTTCCTCCACCCACTTCATGCTTAGGTCAGGGAATATTACCTGAAAGATTAAAGGGAGGTCTTTAAGGTCTCCACGATATCCCTTCATTGTGACCTTGACCTCGGGCTCAAGTAAACCCTTTTGTGTAAGGACGATGTCGAGGGAGGAAACCACGACAGCAGAAATCCACGCCCCGCACATTAGAATACCGTCGATTAACAATCTTCGTTTTTGAATCTTGAGGCGGGGGTATAACCGGGCGATTATTACGGCTGTGGCGACACTGATGAGAAGCCATCCCGAAATCTGGAGCAATGCCGAGTCAGCGAGAGAACTAAACGACAGAGTTGTGGGGTCAAACTAGAATGGCCCCTGGCCTAGGTGCAGGTAGTTGCATGACTATTGAGCTGTTTTTTTATTGATCCTTTGAAACTGAGAGAAGAGAAAATGAGGCTCGAAACCCTCTGTGTGTTTCACTGGGGATGGCGCGACCGTGGAGCGAGATTGCGGGGACCATATATGAAAAGTTGGGGTCTACGTTCCGCTGATGTTCGAGACAGGGAGGATTGTATCTATACACTTTCGTTCGACATTCGTGACCTATATGGCTTGTGTAGCTTTCTGGCCGGGCAATTGCGTTTGTTGACGTGTTCCAGGCCCGACTAGATGGTAGGTGGCGCCTGAGGTAGCTTCGCAATCAAGATCTAGAACAGTCCATTCTAGATGCGGTCTCGGTCTCAGCCTCTTCATTCCTGCCACCGCCCTGCACAAAACCTCATGATACGGGCTAAGATGTTTAGGCCAAATGTTCAATGCACTTATTTCTATATCTTAATTTCTTGTTTGTCCTTCCCATCTCATACCTGGATAGGCTTACTTTAAATGGCCTAATTATAGGTTAATGTCCCGCTTCGGACCAGGCTTTCTAACCATACGCCATACGCCATACGGACCTATATGGTTTATGGTGTATGACTTATGGTGTATGGTTTATTCTCGTATGGCGAACTAAACCATATATTGCCAATACGACAAATGACGTCAAGGACCCATATCTTCCTCTAGAGCGCTGGTGCTTCCCTCCTTTGCCACGTACTCGTACTGTTCGACCTCCTCTACTTGTAGCCCTGCCGTTATGCCGCTGCAAATCCAGCTCTTTAAGCACTCCCCCTTTTCAATTGTAGATGCTCCAAGGAGCATTCGATTCCATGGGGTTGTGCGCCGTGCTCCAGAGAATGTACGCTCGGGGTCAGCAGACATGGCGGGTATTGAGAGAATGCAGCGATGGCATCAGTTCAAGCTATCTGCAGATTAAAACAGTCAGATTCAGTCAAACAAATCAGATAGGCGAATCTTTCAGATCAGTCAGATCAGATCTAGTCATTCTTTGACTGCAGATATCTGAATGCCTTCACAACCCGGTATATATGTTATTCCGGGTCCGGACTACGTGACTCCGTGATTTTCGACCTTGATACAAGCCTCAATTGGGGGGCTGAGAGCCCAGCAATGACCCCTGCCCATAGATCCTGGCCCGGATCCCTTGGCCAGGTAACGGCCGCAGGCCCCTGCTAGGGGGATCCGGTGGGAATGTGAAATCTCTAATTCATTCTGCTGACGGCTTCTGAAGGGCTGCTGCTGCTGCTGCTGCTCTCAGTGCTCTGATGAAGCTATTCCCAGCCCTCGACCGCTCCCCATTACGATGTCCGACCCCAAAGCCGATCAACGAGGCCCTGTCGCCGATGCCTTCACTCTTCTACGTCCCGAGCCCTTCAGCTTCATCAAGCAGGTCGAAGCAGCTGTTGCCATCAATCCTGTGGGCTTCCCGAGCATCCCTGACCTTCCAAGCATCGTCTGGAAAAGCCGACGCTTCGTCCTCGAGTCACATCTTGACCGGAAGCGCTCCAAGGGTCGCCGCAGCTGGATCACAGCCCACGGGGACTTCCTTGCAGAGCTAGGACCCGGTGACGGCGTAAAGGGCGTTGTATGGTCCTGTAGGATCTGCGGCCAACGTAACAGGCCACAGTTCTTCGTTGCACAGTCGACATCCTCATCTATAAGACACCTCTGCGAGGAGCACTCTATCCGAGGGGACCCTAACGAAGAAGAAGCATCTCTAACGGTTCTAAAGCTTCAAGGGACAGCAGCAGCAAAGCGACCGGCCGGTTCGACGATGACGAAAGCCCAGACGACCCTGATCCACGATCTAGCCATCGGCTACATCGTGAACTCGAATCTTCCCTTCTCTACGTTTAACGACCCGTTCCTAAACGCAATGCTCTCCCGGTTCGATCCTAAGCTAGCTCGAGATATCTCCTTAGGGCGTCATACTCTGACGAAGGACCTCGAGAGGGTCTACCAGTTGGCGAGGGCTGCCGTTAAGGGCGAGCTAGACGAAGCCGTCACATCGATACACATAAGCTTCGATTGCTGGACGTCCCCGAATCAACTAGCGATGATCGCCGTTATCGGCCACTTCCTCAATCAAGACCTCGAGTACCAAACCCGGCTGCTAGCCCTACGTAGGCATCGAGGGGACCACAGCGGCGAGAACATCGCGAGGACGATCGAGAAGGTCATCCGGGACTGGGGAATCGAGAGCCGGATCGGCGTCAGCATCTGTGATAATGCCTTCAATAACGATACCTGTTTGGCAGCGCTATACCCTCGTCTGAACCCGAGATTCAAGCCTGACGACGTTAAGCATCGACGGATGAGGTGCTTCGGCCACATCTTGAACCTCGTAGCTAAGGCCTTCCTCTATGGGGACGATGCCGACGCCTTCGAGCTTGATGGCGATCATCTAGAGCAGCTAGATGATCAAGAACGAGCTCTCAGACATTGGCGACGCAAGGGGCCCGTTGGAAAGCTTCATAATATTGTCAGGTTCATCAGAGCCTCCCCACAACGGATGGAGGCGTTTAAGAAGGCAGGCATCGAGGAGGAGGCCGGCCAGGAGCCCGAGATCTTCTCTATTAGCGAGCCATCAAGAGCCGAGCTCGAACTAAAGCAGAATAACACTACCAGGTGGAATTCGACGTACTTAATGATTAAGAGGGCCTGGGAGAAGCATGCCCAGATCCAAACCTATCTGAATAGTCTGGAACTTGAAGGGCCGGCATCTGGGAGGGTCCCGGCCGAGGATCATCTATATCCTGATGACTGGCGGGTTCTTGGAGAGATTCAGCAAGCCCTCGAGCCTATCTACCGTATGACGATGTGGGCAGAGGCCCGGAACAGCAGCCGGGACGGTAAAGGACAGTTATGGTCACTTCAGACGGGCATCGAGTATGTCCTCGAACATCTTGAACACCTCAAGGGCCTCTATCATGACGAGTCAGCCGATCAGATTACAGCATTGGCCCAAGAACAGACCCGGCCACAGCCTAATCAACCTACCCGACGTCGACATCGTCAGCCTCGCCGGCATAACGAGGCCGCCCTCCCAGAGTATATCAGGGTAGCCTACACAAACATTAGAATTGTTAACATGCAGTCAAGGGAGAGGGCCTATATGAGGGCATCAATCAACAACGCCTGGGTCAAGCTTGACTACTATTACGCTCTTCTTGCGGAATCTCCTCTCTTTGCTGCAGCCGTCATCCTACATCCCGGCCACGGGTTGCCATTCCTCGAGGAGGTATGGTCTGACCAGGGCCAGTGGCTTGTTGACGCCAAACAGGACCTCGAGGCCTACTTCAACCGTTGGTATCGGCATCCCGAGGCATCTAGGGATCCCTTTAGCCCATCACCATCTCCAGGGTCCCAGCAGCAGCAACAGGGGCCGCAGGAGGAGCCAAATCAGTTCGAGCAATGGTTCAAGAGCCGGAAGCCTAGGCCACAAGGCCCTGACGATGAGGAAGGGGAGCTCCAGCGTTACTACAGGCTCCGCATTGAACAGGTCGATGATCCCGTAAGGTGGTGGGCAGACAGGAGGGCTGAATTCCCTCGTCTGAGCCATCTAGCCCTGGATATCTTAGCCATTCCGGCTATGGCAGCTGACTGCGAGAGGGTCTTTAGCATCGCGAAGCTGATGATTACGAGTCAAAGGCATCGCCTCCAGGACTTGACGATCGAGATGATGCAGTTGCTGAAGCATTGGATCGGCGAGAGGGCAGTTAAGATCGGGAACGTCGAGGTCTAACGACGATCAGGTCATCGAGGGCTTGGGAATAGCTTCATCAGGGTCCCGTTGGGGAAGGGCTTGGCAGATATCTGCAATCAGATCAGTCAATCAGCCGTCGGGCGTCAAATATAGCAGTCAGATCAGATTTAGGGCCAGGATTGATCTGATTGAACTGATTCCATCGCTGGACCTATCAGCTGGCGGGTTATGATTTAATTCATCCAAGGAGACAGTAAAAAGGTCTTACTGTTGAGCCCGCCGCAACTGAGCCCGCCACTTCCCCACGGGGTTTTCCTTCGGCCCTGTTCTCATGAACAGTCAGGACAGGACACATGAAGTTGCGGAAGGGACTCGTAGATTCCGAGAAGGCATAATATCAGGGAACAAAAGGGGAAATCAATACTGACCTCCAGGGTTGAAAATGCGGAAGATGTTGTTGCTCATCGGGACTTGTAGGAAGTGGACGAAGGGAC
>NOKP01000077.1:85620-111231 GCA_002682825.1 Neonectria sp. B-13 | reverse complement strand
ATGAAGCCGTTACCCCCACCTATTTCACTGATAAGGAGGAGATTCTTCTCGTGATTGTGGTAGTATTGTTAGCTTGAATGACTTTGCTTCAGGGTAGACCTCTAGTTGAGATAGCCTCCTTAGAGTACCTGGGCATCCTTCCCATGCCTGTATTGCCTAGATGCCTAGATTATTACCTCCCATTACCTTCATCATGATGAAACTAATATATATGAAGGAATCATCAGTCTACCTCTCACAATCGGGATCTAAATAGAATCTAGCCAGTTTCGAGACGGGGGATCCGTCGTAGCGTCTGCGTCCAAAGAGTTTGACGGGCCAGTGTTTGATGCCCAGTCCAAGAAGCTGTGCCCTTTCCAATCGGCCCCGGATTTAAGCCCCTGCAACAGGGTCTAGACCCAGGGAGTGGGGTCTGCGATCCCAAAAGTGGGCCCCTCTACGCACCTCAGCCCAAAGCTCAGCCCGGCTCAGCCCGAGCTCCAGGATCCTCAGCCCAAGCTCAGCCCGGCTCAGCCCGACTCCAGGATCCTCAGCCCAAGCTCAGCGACAGCTCAGCTTAGAGCAGCAGGAGCTCAGCTCTAGAAACGGAAATGGCTTTTGGTGTGCTTGAGTTTCGTCTCCGAGTATAGTGGTATCGAGTCCTATGCGACAAGGCAAGATAAGATTCTGGGCTGTAAGCCATAGGGCCTAATGCGAAACGAAAACCTTCGTCCTTTCTCTCCTCCCAAAGGGCCACCTAATGCTGTATACCCTTAATTCATATACCGAGCCGTGATCGAAGAGCTCCAGGAAATCGGGGATCCGAAACGCTCGTTCTGAAAGGCATTGGCGGGCCCGCAGGGACCGGTCTGCTGTGTGACATTGTCGGCTCAACTCTTGAGGTTCCAACATCTCTCGGCCTCTCCTAGACCCACTGGGCGTTGTGAAAGGCGCAGCCCCATAATTTGTCGTAGGCTTGAAGGGGAGCAGGGTCCGAGAGCGGTTTGGGAAGGAGACTCCGAGGTCTGGGAGGGAAGGCCGAAGCGATCTTCTGGGACGGAAGCTCGAGCCGAAGATTGACAAGGAATTTGGGGATGTAGTCGCCACGCCTTTCACGTAGAAGACTGCACATAGAGGTCAAGTATATCAGTTGTACCATAAGTACTACGACAGCTGATGATGGATCGATGACTGAAAATCTGCACCAATGCTCCGTGATGCGGGGTTAGATGTGTCACTCGGAAAGCAAGCTGTCATCTGCCGTGGGTATCCGTTTGAGGGACTGCCTAGTCTATAAAGTCCGACCGTATTATCAGATTGTCGGCTTTCTTGGACTTCAATTTCAAACAGAAAGGAATCTTGACTTACACTTTCCATCAACTTAATTCATTTTCACCTACAACACAAACCTCTAAGATGAAGTACGCTCGTATGCCAATCGAGATCGAGTCGCCAGAGGAGTACGGCTACGACAAGATCAAGAACAACCTCTCCGAGAGCTCCGTCACAGACCAGACCCTCGAGTCTCTTGGCATTCAGATTCCAAACCTCACCCTTCTCTACAACGAGCATCGAGGAAGCTCCCAGCTGCGAAAGTTGATCGTGGGGGATTCAGGCCTGGATAAAGATGATGTTCTCATCACGTCGGGTGCCGCTTGTGCACTCTTCATTATTTCGACCTCGCAATTGACTCCAGACGACCACCTTGTCGTTGTACGACCTAACTATGCAACCAACCTCGAAACCCCAAAGGTCATTGGGTGTAAGATCACCTACGTCGATCTCCAGTTCGAGTCCGGCTTTCAGCCAGACCTCTCCTTCATCGAGGCAGCTATCCAACCCAGCACCAAACTCGTCTCTGTGACCTGTCCTCACAATCCTACCGGCACAGTCATGTCCAGGGACACGTTGGACCGGCTTATTGCCATTACCAAGGAAAAGAACTGCCTGCTTCTGGTTGATGAGACCTATCGCGATGTCCATTACGGATCTCAGCTACCGATTGCCGCGTCTCTCGGAGACCATGTTCTCAGCGTCTGCTCCATGTCCAAGTCATTCGGAATCCCTGGAATTCGCCTGGGATGGGTCATTACTCAGAACAAGAGCCTACAGAACACGTTCCTCGCAGCCAAGGAGCAGATCAGCATCAGTGGCAGCGTTATTGATGAGTACATTGCCGAGCAGGTTCTTTCCCGCAAGAGCTCCATTTTGGAAAGCACTTGCAAGGAAATGAGAGCTCGACTGGAAATGGTTGCCTCGTGGATCGAGAAGGAAGATTTGTTGGAATGGGTCAAGCCCAAGGGTGGAGTAGTTTGCTTTCCTAAGATGAAGAAGGAACCCGCCGGCGGAACTGCTGCATTCTACGAAAGACTATTGACAAAGTATCGCACGTATCTCGGGCCGGGACATTGGTTTGAGATGCCCGACACCTACTTTCGTCTAGGATTTGGATGGCCAACTAGGGCAGAGCTTCAAGCTGGCATGGAGGCCATCTCGAAAGCACTCAGGGATGAGAGCGCCTGAACTTCAAGCGCAAACTACGGGAACTAGCTTGAAAAGGACTAGATGACGAAATTAACGGTGGAATGATGAGTATCATATAGCTACAACACTTGGCTCGCACTCATGTCTACTTCAAAATGCAACGAGGACATTCAACTAATCTCTATAGAAGCTGGAGCCTGTCCCGTTCAATCTTGGATATCTAGCTTCCAAACATCTCCGAGTCTCAAGTTGTCCTCTGCAAGACCACCGTGAACGATGATTGCATCTCCGCCTGCTTCAAAGTGTCTGCATCAAACCATCCCCTTGCTGGCGGAAGGCCGTCTTTGCCACTGACCTTGACTGCGCTCTACGTTTGTTTTTCCACATCAAAGGCCCACACATCAGTGAGCATCTTTCTCGCTCCACCGTGCCCCAACGCGGAGGGATCTCGCTTTCCAAACATTGTAACCAGAACATCGCGTCCACCCGGAGTCTTGACGGTCTGCAGAGTCGCCACACTCCTTGCCTCTAGGCCTTCTTTCCCATCTGGAGCGTATACGATGCTCATCCAATTCTTCTCCACGAGATCATATACGTCCAATATTCCACGCTGTTCGGTCTTTCCATCGAAGCCACCCATCTGGTACAATTTACCGCGGCAGAAGGCAATTGACGTTCCGCCACGCGCAGGTGCAAGAGCCTCTGGAAGCTCAGTCCATGAACGCGAAACAGCGTCAAAGGCCCACAGGTCCGAGAGTCGGCCTTCGGCGGGACACCCAGCGTAAACATAGAACGTAGAGGCACCGTCTGAAGCCATGGCGTGGTAGCTGCGGGGGATCGGATGGGAACCTGACTGCGGCTGGATGAGTGACTATTGATTGGAGTCTGACGTGTAACTCCAGATGCCCCTGTTTTCGTTGATGGCATCCATTGCGAGACCCCCTCGTCCAGAAAAGATGTAGATAGCGTCGTTGATGACGGCGCTCGCTGTGCCAACTCGGGGAGAGGGGGCGTTTACCGGTGCCGGGAGCGACTTGGCTTGAACTGGCAAGCGGGCAGTTAGTTTGTTCTTGTTCTGATGAAGTATGACCAAGTAATGATGGCAGGTTCTTACCAGATGTATCTCCAAGTTCAAGGGTGTCAACTTGGTTGTCAACAGGTTGCCTGGCAATCAGTTCGCCGCCGAAGATCCACGCCTTTGAGCCGCAAATGGAAAGACTTTGAGAGGAGCGCTGCAGCCACGCGCTTGACGTGAGCCGAAGCCAAGATCCTGACAAGGAAGCCATTTTGAGGAGAGAGTTCGAGTTGATGTTTGACTGAAATGGAGAGTAGGTTAAAAGGAATTACAACTACTGCTTCGTATTTAATTGCTTCAGTGATGCTGAGATATCACGGCGACTTACGGACTACTCCCCAACCTCGACTGGTCTATACGCGTATCCACGGGATTAGCGGAGACGGATTGACAACTTCCAGACCTTAACGTCCACCAGGTGTGCAGACTCGGTGGCGCGGGATATCACCACGCACTCAACCGGCATAGCCATCAAGGTGCCGGTCGCATGAATAAAATGACGTGTTCAACTAAGTTGCGCATTATTGGCTTACAACATGCCCACCCAACAATTCCCTCTTGGATCGTTGCCTACCTCATCAATTCTCTCGTTGAGAAGCCACTAGTGATCACGGAACAGACCAACTCCGGATCAGTCCATCTCAGTCCCACTTCACGTTGTCGATACCGATTGGCTCCTGGTTAGCATGTTGCAAGTCCGGTTCCTACTCATCGCATGCCGCGTCTGGAGATAGGGAGATGGTCGAGAAATGCCATACTCTGTTTTGTTACCCGTGAATCTAATCTATCTACTCAAATTACAAGGCAATGACTATGCGGGCCGAACCACATTGCTACAGGGGCCGTGTTGACCAGCCATCAGCTGGAAGGGTGGCAGTATCCAAGTCAGTTGGGTGGGTCTGATGCCAGATTTGGAGGGATCAGCCACACGGCCCCCGTAGCAATGTGGTTCGGCCCGCATAGTCATTGCCTTATCTAAATACATCAGCGAGTTGACGTTGGAGTCGGAGCCATAGCCCCAGGCTCTGTCGTCGCCCATGGAAGGCTGGTTACCATCGCAAGAGCTGTCATCTCCGTTCCTTTGTTGCTAAATGTCAGGGTGTTCCTTGCAGACTAGAAGGGCAGAAGGCGTGGCACTTCACTAGAAGGTTGCAATACTTACGCTGTCACTGACAATGCAGGGACGAACGCCTTTTTTCCTCCTATCCAATGGTTTGGCTGTTGGACAGAGGTCGGTTAATGATTAACCATCTCTGCTTGCGAGTCGGGGACTCTGAGAGACTTACTCGTCGTCCATTTCATGGTATTGCATTCCGAGCGCTCTTCGAAGATTCGAGTTAGCACAATGGCCTTTCAGTACATTTCAACCAGCCACCCAGATGAAGGGATGGATGAAGGGCCCTACGTGACGGTAGTGCTCACATGCTCACACACGTCGCAGGAGCAAGGCCTGGAGACGGGAAGAAGCCCCAAAGGTGGTCGTGAACGTTCTGTACTGTATCGACATCTGTTCCAGTCAGCCAACATTCTCTAAACCATGATAGCTTAACAGAGCACGTACATCGATAATGGAACCTCGAAGAGGCGAAGCTTACTGAACAAGCCTAGGTCGACCATGAGACCGAATTTGAAGTAAGTGCTCAGTGCAAACCTGCCACCGTCGCCCCCGGAGTTGCAAACAACGTTGTCGTTATCCATGGAAACCTTGTTGTCGTCACGCTCGGCGTTCATGCTGTCCAGCTTATCCTTTGGGTTAGGCGGGAAATTCACGCCGAAGCCTCCAAAGTCCGACTTGACGCGGGTGCTGAGCTTTCCGTCAAAGTAGGGCGCGCTGTGCCCGCTGGCACCCCCATCGGTGTCGTTGAAGGATGCGAGCAAGTAGTTGACTTTTCCGTACGGCTGAAAAGTCATCCAAGTGTTGCCGGATGGGTTCAGCGTGTGCCCCTTGAGCTTGGTGGGCTTGACTTTTGTGTAGGCTGGGTTGCTATTGTCGGCGTTGTCAAAGTCAACCTTGCCGACGCCTCCGACGGAAAAGGTCAGCTCACATTCTCCCTCTACGTTGAGCCAGCGGTTGGCTTGTTCAACTTTGAACACGTTGTCCATTGAGGCCTGTGTTGTCCCACCAGATCCTATTCATATTTGCACAAGAGCGAGCGGGCAGTCTGTGCCATGGGACTTGCGGCTTACAATCATGGAGAAGCTGTAGGTGAAATCGGCTTTGTATTTACCCTTAACATGGGCTCCAAAGCCAAGTTCGCAGTCCTCCCCGTCGAACTCACAATTTTCGACGGTGTCCTAGAAGAGGGGAGTGTCGACTTCTTTGTCAAGGTGTCTGTCGCCTTCGCTCTTGCGCGTTTCGGCATTTTTGTACATGTCTCGCCAGCCGGCCTGGCGCTCGGCGAAGAATCGCTTTGCGATCTTGCAGACACTCAACCGATACTCGATCTGCAACCACTCAGTCAGTAAAGTTTGGCGAAAGCAACCCCGACAAAGACGAGTGAAACATTGTCAGGCAGGTCGCACTTTGGCCTGTTCTCTACCTTTGCTCGAGAAGCTGCTTCAGCTGGTGGAAATGCTGCAGACTCAACTGCTTCGCATTGGTCCAGATTTTGAATGGACAAGGGTCGGATGTACAGATCCATGTCAGTCGCCAATTGAAACTGGATTGCGGGTTACACAGCCTGTTTCTTGTCTACTCGCTCTCTGTGTATCCCAAGTGCGGAGAGCTTCGAGGCGTCATGCTCAGTGCCGATTCACCCCATGGTCCTATGACGAATCACAAGCTCGGGAATCTTGATGACACAACGAAGACGAGGCTGGAACAACAATGTTCCGCGAGACACGCCAATGGCGTTCACGGCCAGCCTCGGCAACCGTCGGCAAAATACGGATCAAGGTGACGAGAACTTTCTTGCCTGCAATGAATCAATGAATCTATGAGAATGACTATGCCTCTGTCTAATCGACCAAGATCAACGAGCCAGCAGACCGGCCATTGTCCGCCTTTGCAACAACCACAACCATGAACTGATCCCGCGGCACCTTCGCCGGCGGCGGGTATCGGTCGTCAATCTTGGGCCGAGTAAGCCGAGCCGTCCAGGACCAGTTGTTCCCTTCCCAAGACACCGGAGAAGATGGCTCCCCGTTGGCGAAGACGCTCAGCGAGCTTGATGCTCCAGCAGAGCTTGCCAGATGGCAGGTTCCAGTCACGGTCACCACGCGGATATCCAGGCCAGGGCCATCCTCGCTGACTGCCTCCGTCGACACGATCTCCAATACCGGCTTGACAGAAGAGTCTGGAAGAGAACTCGTGTCTGAGAGCGTGATCTGATCCGAGGGCAATGGCGGTGCGAGAGGTGGACTTTTCCGGCGCTTTGACGCTGCCTCGTAAGCAAACGCGTATCTCAAAAGGTCCGGGTCCTGGTACGCTCTGCCGCAGAACGAGAGGCCAACGGGCATCTTCTCCTCTTCGAGGTTTCCCATCGGGACTGTGATGCAAGGAACTCCGAGATGCTTCAGCGACCGACCGCCATTTGCGTATTTGACTCCATCGCGTAGCGCGTCCAGCATCGATTCGTAGTTCTCATCCGAATCAGCCAACGCGACATCGCCATTCGTTGGAAACACCACGACGTCGTACTTGTTCTCAGTCATCCAGTCCTCCAAGTCTCTCTTCCGCATAGCTTCCAAGGCTTTGAGTGCGTCCTCGCATCCAGGGAGGTCAGTGAGACCGGTTTCTCCCCGCTGTTTCACGACAGCCACCATGTCTTCGTAGCGGACCTGGTTCTGCGACTCAGTGTGCTGAGACGGATCGTCCATTGGGGCAATATGCGGGTGAATCTTCTCAAGCTCAGCAAAAGTGAAGTTCGGTATCCTGTCATCACCATTGCTGCGGAGGAAGTTGTCCCAACTCAAAGCAATCATGTCGCAGCGTTCACGCGCCGCCCATTCCTGAGATAGGCCGGGGACGTTCATGCCCTGGCCGGGGAAGTCCTGTCTGGTGTAATTCTCGAAGAGAGGAAAATCAGTCTCGATGACTGTAGCGCCCACAGACTCGAGATCTTTCCGTGCTCTATCCCATAGAGCCCGGACGCCAGAGGAACAGGCATTCTCCGGCTTGGCACCCTCAACGCCAATGAAGCACTTGGGAACAGCGACTCGTTTGTTTCGAAGGGCGTCTGAATCAGCCAACGAGAGATAGTCCGTCGGCCGTACGTCACTCGCCTTTGGGAGCGACACATACGGTTGCGAGCGCCAGAAATCAGCGTCGCCGGCAGCAGCATCATCTGCGACGACGACATTGAGTACGTGAAACAAGTCTGTCATGGTCCTTGTGTGAGGGGCGACCTGATCGCAAGTCGGATACAACGGCCACAAGCCCCGGGGAGGAATCACACTGCGGGAAGGGGTGTAGGCTACCAGCGCATTGTTGGACGCCGGCGAGCGACCTGAAGTGACGGCTTCTCCGGCGAAGCCAAATGCGGCCAGGCTTGCTGCCGTGGAGACTCCGCAGCCAGAGGAGGAACCAGAGGCATAAGCAGTGCACATGTACTTCTGGTTGTACGGGCTCTCGGAGCGTCCGTAGAGTCCGCGCTGGCAACCACCGTCTGCCATCGGTGGCATGTTGGTCTTTCCCAGGACCACTGCCCCGGCTTTGCGAAGCAACTCTACGATCGCCGCATCAGAGGATGCTGTGAGGTCGGAGAAAGCGGGTGATGCAGCAGCCACAGTCATTCCTTTGACTCTGTAGCTATCCTTCACCGTGAACGGGATACCTTCTAGAGGTCGTGGTGGCTTTCCAGAAGCACGGTAGTCGTCCGAGGCTTGGGCTTCGGCGAAGACATCGGGGTTGAGGACACAGATCGAATTGAGACGCGGACCCCGACAGTCATACTTGCCGATGCGATGTAGGTAAAGTGAAACAAGCTCAACGCTTGTGACGCCTCGGGCGTCTAGGAGCTGCTTCAGGTCGCCGACGCTGGCCTCGAGTAGGTTGAGAGTTGTCTTATCGGACATGATGAACGAAGGGGGGCAGAGGTAGAGAGTGAGATGAGATCCTGATGCCACGTTGATTATAAGAGTCCAGACATTGCCCGGAGCAATAGTTAGTACTTATAGAAGTGCAACTGTGATGTTCACGAGCCGAAGGTAGGGCACAGAGTCTTCTCAACCAGCTCTCTGTCCAGCATCTCCGTAACACCCGGCTCGACATTCCCTCCGAAGTTAAAATTGCGTGCGTCTCGACTTTCCTTTCCGCTCATCAGCCGAAGGTAGTCATAGGTCCATGCAATGCGGTCAGCCCGCTACTCGCAGGACTCGCCTTGAGCATCTTGTCGCTACCAACACTTGATCGTCCACACTGGATCATCGTGTGAAAGCCATCGAAAAGACCGTGAAAGATTGGGTCTTCCGAAGTCCCAAGACTGGAAAGCCGTGGCGGACTCTGTTTAGGAAGTTCGAAGCGATGAAACTATGACTAAGGAGACCCGCCCTGACGGCGCCCTCATCCCCTCCACGCTTGTTGCTTGTCTGGTTGACTCGTTCCCGAACATCACGACACACTCCGAGAGTTCCAAAGTTTCAGTAGAAGCAGAAGTTCGAACCCGAGAACAGCGGGCATACTAACTTCGGAGATTGATCGGCAACAGACACTGTGGGGGCCTGCCTGCCGATATTCTCCTGCCAGTTACTGTCTGAATCGGACCGCAGTATCCACTGTCTCAGCAGTTAATAATGGTGAATACCGAGAAAGCTGCGTGCTGTTGGACATGTAAGATCAGGCATGTCAAATGCGACGCTGCGACGACTGCTTGTCTGCAATGCACGAGCCGGCACATCCACTGTCATGGATATGGCTCGAAGCCACCGTGGATGGATGGGGGAGAAGAAGAGGAGCAAGAAAGACAGCGTATCAAACGTGCCGTCAGGAAGAACTTCAAACAGAAGAAAAAGCTCCAGCATCGTCTATCTAAGGATCACCGTCGTCTGCACACCCGAAACCAAAGCCCAAGCCCGCCAAGGTCCGCCTTGCAGGACGAACAGTTCAGGGACACTGTTGAAGGTAAGCTCAAGTCCCATTACTTCTACGTTGGGATCTGTTCGAATTGGTACATGTGTGCTTACTCTACAACCCGCAGTAACTTGTCTAGATACCGCATCATCACCGATACTGACCGGATGGCCCTTGCAAAGCCGTGTGTTGTCCGGTCGCTCATTTCCAGAGCCTCTGCACTATGACGAGGCCAGTCTCTTGATGCACTACCTGGACCATGTCTTCCCCTACCAATACCCATTCTTTGTAAAGGGAAAATGGCCTCGTGGCTGGCTCCTTTGGCTTCTCAGCAAAAACGGCCCGCTCTATCGAGCATCCATGGGCCTCGCAGCGCTGCATCAACGATCGCTCTTGGGTGGGACAGAAAGCCATCACCTTGAACTCGAGTTTCACACCAAAGCCCTAAGGCAGCTCCAGGATTTTATCGCTTCCTTTAACTTTAATGAGCTTCAGCCCGAGAACGAGAATCTTGTGGAGATAATTACTTGTGGCGTGGCTCTAATCAGTTTTGAGGTGAGTGAGAAATCTGCTCATAGTTGGAGCTTCTCAGGCACCGGCTCGAGTTCTAAGAAATAGCAGGTTCTCAGAGGAAGTACGAGTAACTGGCAACCCCATCTCTGTGCTATGGGTTCCATTGCCACAGCAATACATGACCAACGCCAACTACCACAGTCACCAGATCAGCTCTCGCCGCCTCTCTTTGAGAACAAAACCACAGCAGCCATTGCCTTCCACATCCCAGTATTACTCTGGATGGATATGTTGGCCTGTGTGGCGACGCAGCAAAAGCCGAAACTGCCCTATGAGGAATGGCTAGGCCCGAGTTGCAGCTTTGAACTCGTACGTATAATGGGTTGTCATAACTCGGTCATGAAAGCCATAGGCGACCTGGGTGCCTTGAACGAGTGGAAAACTGATGGCTTTGCTACGAATTTTCTTGACCTCGATGAGTTTCAGAGGAGAAAGAAACGCATCGAAGACAAGCTAGAGGACGGCATTGAGGCTATACCGATAAGCCTAGTAGAGGTTCGACAAATGCCACCTTGATCAATCAAATGTTCAACAGCTGACACACAAGAAGACACGATGCCAACTCGGTGAAGGCTGTGTTACTCGCATATTTGCCGCCGCAGCGTTGGTGCAACTTCTCGTCGTGGGCGCCGATGTCTCACCACATTCCTCACCAACTAGGATGAGGAGAGCAGTGAGCCGGGCGATCCTGGAGATTCAGATGGCTCGCAACACTGTTTCCCCTCGGCAGATGAGCTGGCCTATCTGCGTTGTGGGCTGTGTGGCCGATCCAGATCAGAGACCCTTCTTTGAGTGTCTGCTCGAGAGCGTGCTGATTGAAGGAACTAGCATAATTGGAAACTGCGGTACAGTATTGGATATTCTGCGAACCTCTTGGGGATACCAGACCGAGCAGCCAGATGTTCAATGGGACTGTGGCCGGACAATGAAGGGAATGGGTGTATGTGCCCTACTGATATGAACATCAGATAGAGAATAACGACCACACTGACTTGTTAACTCTTGGCCGCTCCCTGAATTGAGATTCGCCGGGCAATCTTTCAACATCACATTGGAGCTTCAAACAGGGTTGCAATCCACTCCACTGAATCCACTCGTGGATCCACGATCCATTCCACGAGGCTGGTCGGCTAGTGGATTTATAATCCATCCACTCCACGAGCGCTTCGAGTGGAATGGATGGAGTGGATTTGAAGTGGAGTAGTTAAGGGCTCCCTGCCAAGGTAGGTGTGTGACCTTGGCTCTGGCTGACAGCTACCCTAGAACAAAACCATCATGAACTCTCTTGACAACGCAGATTTTACTTGCATTTAATGAAAGCAGTGCCGTTAGAACCGCCGAATTTTTCTCATTGGAATTGTATAAATCACAATATGCCGGGTAAAGCTTTGCATGATAAACAACAAAGTGAAGAAAACAGTAGGCCACCATTCATTCATTTTTCAATGGCAGTGTGGGGTGGGTGAGCCAGAAGGGATCTCGACTTGCTCTCGCGACCGACCAATTAATTAATGCAGGTCCCAAAGACCCACGTAAGCTTGAGAGCTGCAGGAAGCCCCCTTTTTTTACTCAATAAGTCTTGACTGGAACGCGCCGCGTTCCATACGCCATAATCCCAATTGAGTTATAATGAACACTATTATCCCTTTGACTATCATAAGCCTACACTTACGTTATGAGAAGGGATTCAGTCCAACCAGAGAGCAGCAAATAAAAGGTACATTCAACCCCACCTAATTTATACGGTGATAGAAGTCCCAGCAATTCCCAGATCTACAGCTAGTGAAACGGCGTTCAATCGTGGTAACGGAGGACCCGAAGCTACATCTTATGTAAATTCACAATCTTATCTTTATCAAGCCGCTCCCACAATACATCAGCTTATATACATTCTAGAGGGACTTCCTCTACATAGACACTATAGCGCAGGGCGTAGGCCACGCATTCAACAAGCAGCGCTAGGCTACCTTCGGACATACTACCATCTCATCTAGTATAAGTCCAATCTACACATTGCCCAGGACTCCAACTTATATCTTGTGCCGGCGAATGTCACCCAGGAACAGTTCTGCAATTTCACATCTAGCCTTAGGGCTATCGCAGACCGGGACGTTTCCTTGCAGTACGCCTACGGCGAAATTCGCCTAACACATCTCAACTTATATACTCCTATCCTTCTGGGCAAATCGCACTTTCAAAGAGTTAAGTACCAATACAGGACGTACTTTGCGCGCTTCTACGGGCTGATCCTATTCGTTATCGGTATCGTGTCTGTGGTCCTAAGCAGACTGCAGGTCGTGGTGTCAGTCAGACAGGGCAATGGGGGCGGTTAGATAGAGGCGGCGCGATGGGCTAGCGTGATAGCAGTCGTGACCTCATGCAGCCTTCTCCTTTATCTCGAGGTCCTATTCATGTACAAGGTATCAAAGGAGTGGAAGTTTGCGATCCAGGTCCGCCGTGGCCTGGCGAAGGAAAAGCGGGCGGTGGTGTGACATTGTCTTATGTGCCTATATGGGCATTGCCTCGTCTACAGAGCGGCTCTGACTTCCCAGGAAGTCGCATTTAGTCTGGTTTCTCGTTATTTCCACAGCACCAAATGCGTGTTTTAGATGTACCTATGGCTGGTCGCGATCCTAGGACCACTACTCATTGAAGCATCACTTCTACGGCTTTAAAAGCAACAATCCTATCGTTTTTGCCCTTACCTGGACTTTTAGGGCCATTTTGAGGTGAATGTTCTATACCAAACGTTTTCCAGCCTGCCTAGTGGCTTGCCCACTAAGCACCTGCGGCTACACGCAATTAGCATTAATGAGAGTATGCTTTCCAGTTTTTCTTGCCATGGAACGCCTCGGTAATTCTGATGCAGTTACTGCTAAGTGTAGCTTACTTTCTATAGTTAGGGCACGAGGTCAGCCACAGCAAAAGTCAGCCTTGACCAGCTAAGACTGCGCCTTCAGTTCACTGCGTAATGTTTAGGAGGTAGGTAACGGCGAGGCTTCCTGGCCTCAGTGCTGAACTACCAAGTCAACTGCACTGTGCTCGTCCAATAACTAGGGACCCACCGGATGCTCAGGCTGGTGGTTTGGAGGGTACAAAAGCAGAGCATGAGAGCCCACAATGTGAGGTTCCAATGGGCTTTCTTTTGCGAGGTTGTTGAGGTGGCGGTGGCAGCGCCAACTGGTGGTGGCAGTGCGTACATGGCCTGGCAGCGACACCATCCCTAGCTACCTGATGCGCCCTCGATCGTCTCTCCCCTCTTCTTCCTTCCATACCTAAATACAAATCGGCCGAGAAACAGTCAGTTGGGATAATTGCCCTTCATCGGACGCCTTTCAGTACATCATTCCGCCTTATCTCCCTCTACCCTACCGATGCTTATATCCCGAGCAAAGTCACGCCTGTGAATCATAACCAGATCGACATCTCGCCGAGATAGATGGGAGCCCTTGGCACGAAGACCAGGCTGAGACAAGCTCCCCTCACCCTCGGCGATACCTTACCCACTCGTCTCGGTTGTCATGCTTTGGGGAGGGGAACATGTCTGCTAGCCGTCGCAATGCCTTCTTGGCTGACGTATTCCATTCCTGCCCTTGTTTCAACCAATTCCGCGCGGACACCTGAACAAGTCGGTGGACATCATATGAGTATTGGCCAGGAGGCTATCCGGGATTATTCTGTGTCAGCGAGGGTTACTGAGAAATGCGAAAGCACAGAGCCGAGCAGGCCGCTTTGGGTTCGGTAGGTTCACTACGGGGTTTGACGTGGATGTTTTTTTATTGGAGGTTATGTTGATCATAAACACATGCGGCGTAATCATCAATTCAACGTTGTGGAGGACGATGACACAGGCTGGGCCAACTCGGACGAAACAAGCGACAGGCTCGCGAGTGAGCTCTTCTCAAAAGATATGACGGAGCTGTCATCAGGCATAAGTGTTTTGACATTCGAAAGCGATGCAAGCGGAAGACCTTCAGGGAACTCGGAAGTTTCTCTGGTTAATAAGGGGCAGTAGTGTTGAAAGCCAGGTGAGCAGGAGTCTTTTCCTGGGTAGCCGTCGACATCTTGAAGCACGCCAAAGACCATGGCCGCCAGTGACATGATGCCCAAGGAAGCTACAAAGGTAGTAAGGTCGTTATAGTATTGCAGCAGTCGATAGAACACGGCCGTCGAGCCCAAACGCGATGACTTATGCCTCGAGGAACGAAAAGGGGTGGCTTCAAGATCGCCGAGACCTCTTCCCCTCACCCCCTTCTCATTCGTCCAATGTCACATGATACTTGTCACGTTACTGGCTACAGTGGATGCTTGGAAATTCCATAGATTTTGGCTTATCTTCCGTCAAAAGAGTGAGCAGAGGAACTGTTCCTTTTATGCTCACCTAAGCCCTAGCCCTAGCCGAATCTAGCGCGTACAGCTGGGGCCTAGGGTATCTCAAGCTTCCTTGATCTGATGTTCCGAGCCCAAGAGCTCAGTCTCCGATGCGTAGCCGAGCGTAGCTTTCGTTGGTCCGTACGTCCTGAGCTTAGCTAATCCATCACAATCCACGTGACTATTGGCCTTTTCTCGCGACACTTGCATATCCCCCGTTAGATACAGTACCAGCATGTGCATAGCGGCCCGCGAGGCCTAACGCCCCATTTTTTCCACCCCTATTCTTTAAATACATCCTCAGGCCGCCCAAACATTCCTCACTTTGCACATACGGCATCTTCTCGAAACAGGTTACGACGGCACTGAATATGCCATTGCGACTTTGGCTTTCGCGATTCTCTGGATCTCACGAATTTCGTTTCTGATCATTAGAAGTGCTCAGTTATTTGTTGGGCATGGCAGCTCTGTCTCGAAGCAATGGTCATGTCGGCCTCCGGCCGCATTGCGGCATCTGTGGCAGCTCAATGGAAGTCACTGAACGATTCGTCTTGCGTAAGTTCGCAAATAGTCACTACCATAATAGTCCAAAGCCCCAATTCTAATCCAACACAAACCTTCAAGTACTCGGTAATATTAACTCGACGACCTTTTGCCAGCGCCTCGGTCCATACATCTTCCCTGGATACGGCCATCGAGTTCGAGGCAAGAGTGGCATATCCCTATGTCGAAAGCCGGACTGTAGCCCCTGTGCCGTCTCACCCGAGGCCTCGATTACGCATTCAGATTGCTTTGAATTTATCGCACAACGCTGCAAGTTGGACGACTATTTGGACTACTTGTGGGTTGTCACTGCCTGGCGAACTCCATGGCGTCAAGCTCCCCACTTTCGCCTTGAAGAAACAGTCGTCAAACCGGACTGGTCAGTGTTTGACGATTTTGACATCTCGAGCATGAGATTGCTTCCTCCAGAAATACTTGGAATGATTCATAGGTATTCGGCGACGAGTATAATCTGGCGGTTTAATACCGCCTCTAATCTATCTCGAAGATTACCTATTGCTTTATCAGACCACCTCTTGTCGATTCCTCTGTGCGCAGTCTCGGCGTGGAAACGTGGTAGCCAACCAGTAACTGAAGAAATAGTCCACCAACTACCAGTTATTCGCTTGACTATTGACTCTTGGGGTATCCAAGAAGTCGAAAGATTGCCTGGGAATCCACAGTTCAGAGGATGGCGGACTGATAGTCTTGTATTCATCATACTAGACCAGAGATCGCTCAAAGGTGTTACTGCACACTTTAAGGTAAGAAGCCCACCCTTCGCGGATGAATAACTAAAGATGAGAGAACTGCGAGACTGACGCTAGAATTTAGTTTGGACTCTTACGTTTGGAGTTGCCCAAAATATGCCACGGGCTCCAGAGTTGGGACACACCAACTCCTCCTGACTTACAGCGATGCCTTTTCTACCCAGCCAATATTAACCGCTCCACGCGGTTTAAGACGATCGAATTGTCGCATACAAATGGAATCACTTTCTTCTTCTGTTATGGCGAAATTTACGCCGTGCATGCTCATACACAGATAGCTCCTTGCGCCCAGACAACCTATCAACACCTGTCTCGTCGACGTCAACAATCAGTCACTTGGGTCTATATCCCGTTTTCACAAAAGGATTACATTACTGCACTCGGGTCAAGAATGTTACTATCTGAGAGGACCTCCTTTGGGAGTACCTGTTTACTTGTGAGTTTAGTATGATGAGAATACCAATAAAGTCTAATCAGTTCAGTTCCGTATGAAACTAGGTGGTGATGTGTCGGTCGGCCTTACTTCTTCAAAACAGGCAAAGGATTTGTTACTAAGCCAGTCACCTCCCACGACGATCATATATAACACACAAGAACTGCAACCCGTTTCTGTTATCGGCGCCTATACCATAGGAGAGGAAGACAGCTCACCGATAACACCATTTTATCACCCGTTTATTGACGATCCTCCATTCTCAAATGCTTGTTTCTCATTAGCACCCCTGGAAAACATTATCCACATCAGCATTTTCAACAATAAACTTACTGGCTGGTGCATGGGTATTTTGTTCCAATACCAGAACGGTGCGCAACGGTCACTTGGGCAATGTCGAGTAGGTGTCGATCCTGTTGAAGATTATGTAAAACCAGTTCGTATATGCTTCTGTCGTCAGGTTTATGTTCGATCCGGAACCTCGGTTCAATTACAGGCAACTACGGTCAGGGCCACATGTAAACAGGAGCATGATCACAATGAACTAGGCTGGACGTGTTTTGAAATGCAGGGCGAGCTGGAGTTCTGGTTCTCCTGTGAAGAAACCAGGTTGACAGCAATTGTGGACTAATAAAATTAAAATAGACCTAGTTTCGGACAGGTCAAGTGGCACCTTTCACATCACTTTCTCTTCTTGCTCGGCCTCCGTACCGGCTCTAACGACCAGGTATAGTACTGCCTACCTGAGTCGGCCGTGTAAGAGTAGCCAGGGTAGACATTCCCGGAGACCTGAACGGCACATTCAATCCACCCATGATCAGGTATATGGATACGGGCCTCGTCAGAAACCCTGATGCACTTGTACGTGTTGTTCTCGTACTTGTCCACAGTAGCCTCAAGGGCACCACTCGCATCCACTATCAGACCCTGGTATGTGCTCTCTGGCTGGAATTGGCTGCCGGCTGCGTCGCTCGATGGTTGCTGAACTGACCTGCTCGAACTGGGACCCGCATCGGCTTGTGATGGCACGGTAGGAGGGATGAAGCGAACTTCATTATCGTGCCAGCCGGGAGGAAGGCTGGCGGAAGCTGGTCTTGGTGATGGTGGCCTCTGGAAAACATCCATACCCGGTGTGGGATTGTGCTTAATAAAATCGAGTTTGCGAAGGATTTCCTGCCCCTGGGTGGAATATTCAGCATATTCGCCCTTTGCCGAGAGTCCGTCTCCTGATGGCCAGAATGGTGTCATGTAATCGTCATTGAACTTATAGGCCCACAGCCTAGTCTTGCTGCCCACGCATGTCATTGCCCAGATGGATGGCCTCCCTGTATAGTAGAGATGCGCACAGCACGCGGTGAATGCCTGGTATTCAACCTCGTCGATTAGATCAAGAGTGACATTGGCTCTCTTGGCCTCCATGAAAAGCAAGGTTGTAGTGTTCTCATTGTCGTCAATGTTTTTTACCGCGAGGTCAACGCGCCGGAGGTCGCCATCGTCATCCGTTGGTGGCTGCTGTGAGGCGATAATCCAGTGACGACTCCCGAAGACGTTTTGTTTGAAGATGTACTCCCAGAATTGAGTCGTAGCCCACTCCGGCTTACTCTGGACTTGCTGCCAGAGTTGCTTGAGCTGAGGTGTGTTGATTTGAGACATGATGTGGTTCTTGTGAAAAGGTGAATAAAAACAAAGGATGTGTTTGCGTCTGTGATAGAGGATATGTTAGTTAATGGGCTACTATCGAAGCTATATATATACATTCGTCTATGGCATTTGTAGATCCGTCAGTCCGTAATGAATCCATTTTGGGAACTTGACTCTCTATAAGCCGCGCGGTTAAAGAAGATCCTTTCAGTGGCCACAAGTGCATTAACGTCAAACAGTTAACAGGATAGATTGCAGGCATTTTAGACAGATGAGCAGGCAATGGTATGATAATCTATATTCGTACACAGTATATCTAATCAAAGCTCTCCCTGAGCCGCGCGGTTGGAGAAGGGCGCGAGTTTCAACGAGTAGAGGTTGTAAGAAAGCATCCTTGCGACCTGTTTTCTCAACCCGCACGCAGGAAGCCGTTACAAACGCCGCACTTCGCTTGCCCACGACTCAGGATCTAAGTGGGCGCCTAAAATCTCTGCCTCATTGGAGGCCAAGCGCTCAGACCATCTGGCCAACCTGGAAGGGGATCCTTCTTTGTTTCGAGTCTGCACAGCCTCACGATTAGTTACCCCGTCGTCGCTATTCCTGGCGGTTATGTTTTGAGCGGCTAGTGGTTGGCTGATAGTGTCCCGAGGGAATGATAACGTACGAATTTGGGAGTGGTTTCGCGCCAAGACTAGGGTTTTTTTCTCCAGACGAAATGGGCTTCGTATTCTTGTCCCCATACATTACCAATCTCCCTCGATGATCTTGATCATGTCATCGGTTCTGTTGGCTTCCTCCACCTCATCATCGGTATCGGAACTCAAATCGTTTTCAAGGTAATAGGCAAGTCCTTCGCTGCAAGAATCTGAATCGTCGTCATATTTCGTATCGCACCGTTTGTCGAAAACTTCAATTTGGTTAGCTTTACACAAGTCCAGCTTTTCCCGAAACCCACCTGACAGATTGGCCATGGCATCTGAAAGACCAAAATCGCATGGCGAGACGTTGGCCATGGGTTTTCTCCCAAACTGCTCGAACGCAGGCAAGACAATATCGTCATACCAGTTGGGGTTGCTACTAAGGGAGTTCCATGGCCAATGGCCAATGATTTCTGCTGCTGTAACCTCCCATAGACAAACGTAGTGGTCTTTGTAGTATTTATTTGATCTGCCGTATGGGTTGGGTATACTGTAATGGTCCATTTCGGCTCCGACATCGAGGATGGACAACCTCTTCCTCCTGAGAACGCCCGGATGTATGACGGTGAGAGTATGCGGCCCTCTTTTCGGCCAACTTCTCAAACCCGCAAGCTTTTCAATGGCTCCCGGTGCGCTTGTGAAAGAGATGTAAGGCGTTGGCTTCCAGATTCTGTTATCGATATGCGTGGTCAGGGAATCAATGCGGGATTCGGCTGTGTCAAGTCGTTTCTGAGGACTTGAAATACTCTGAGTTAACAACCGGTATATCCTACAGGGTAGGAGTGGTTAGTGGTTAGTGATCCTTCTTGTGTATATGGGCGCAATTATCTCTGCAGTAGGCCAAAGTGTAAGTTCCCAGTGAAAATGCATAAAGTGGGCTTATCCTAAATCGAGCTTTGGAAGTCTCCAGAAAGTGAGGATGTGTGCATCAAATTGTTGAGGAAATCGCAATCGACTCAGACAGGGACTTTAGAAAGTCGATGGTTTAAAACGGAGATATACCAGCGCAGTGTGATTATTTCGAAGTGGTCGTTGATCAAGGCCAGGTGCAATAATTTCATGTCTCGTACCATCCTCCAGCGTCAAGAGATATGAGAAGCAGCATACATGTATATGTCTTTCATCAAGGGAAAGCCTTACACCCCATTCCCCACCTTCAACTGGGTAACGGGCGCCAGTCACCCCAACTTCCTATGCTTAGTGCCACTAAGCCAACCTTGCATGAAGATCGATCTTGAGAATCGACCCTCGACAGGCAACGTAGATACATCTTGCTTCGTTTGCAGGATACGAGCAACTGAAATCTACCACCTCGGCATCGTGGATGACGGCTGCTTTACTCTCCTGTAGCGCCACCGCATCGCCGACGGCAAGCCATTCCACAACATAGTTCAGACGTCCGGAAGGATTCTCGATTGAAGCCGAATCCGCCTGCGCTGAGTATTCGATCTGTAATTTGAACGTCCCAGTGCTGTGGACGAGTGATGCGTCGCTGGTTTCAACACTTCCCGGAAGCGGCTGCCCCATCGTCATAATGCAGGTTCTCTTTAAGTCTGACTTGGTACATGTAGGTGATGGTTCAACTGAGCCATTTTGCTTTGAAGAAGTAGTACGTGACGGAACATTCGCAACACCGCTCTCTTCACATGTAGTCCTTGTTGGCTCCACGGGAGTGACATGGCTCTTTGTTAATGCCCGTAAAGTATTATTACTTCCTATTTCCCTTGCGATGGATTCCGGACTGTTGGCTCTTCGGTATCCTGCTTTGGAACTCTGGCTTCTGTTTGCATCCGGTATTGACGAAACCACCAATGTCGATGCCGATACTGGCAGGCTTGAGAGTGTACTCTCCTTTGGATCTGGATACACGGTCTTTTTGTTTCCCTTCAGTAGTATTCTGATACTCTCCCCAAGGTTCTCCTCTAGGCGTCTATTGAATTGTCTGGCAATCTCGTCGAGACCTGAGCGGTGTGGCAATCGCCATCCGGGATATAGTCTTCCGTGGCACCGCTGTGTGTGAATCTTGCCATACATATGAACAAGCGCAAAACATAGATAGCAGGCATCTTTACTCGACGACACCGTCCGTGGGGGCTTCTCCATTTTATGAAGTTCAAGGTGGAAGATGAGCTGAACCTCGGCGTGAATCTTAGCCTCGCTCAAAGATTTCAGTGTTTGCTGATTGAACTGCGTCGCTGCATCTTGTTGACTGGTTCTTAATAGGTAGCACATTCGGGCGAGGTCCGGCTTTCGCTTTGCTCCTCCATGGACCCTCGCAACCGTGGACTCCAAAGATGGTCTGTATTGATTTGGGATTACATCATGAAACATGGCCTGCGGCAAGTGAACAGGAACTAGCCTTGCTTGTCGAACCAAGGAGAATTTCTTGGCAGTGCGGTGTAAGAACAGGGCAGCCTCTCGGTACCCTGCAACCTTTCTGATGATATTCAGGAGATTTTCCCTTGAACTCGGGCCCATGAGGCGGTTTGGTATAGTTTCGAAGAGGGCACAGAGGTCGTTCACTTGCCTTAGGTCATAGACTCCGTTAACCAAATCCTTGAGTCGGGTCTGCGTCTGGTGGTTTGTCCAAGCATCCACTAAGGTAATTACTACTTTGGCCCTCTCCATAAACAAGGACAATGCTTGTAGCAACCCTCCCTTCTTAGGCAAGTTTGCTTGGACTGAGCGGAGCGAACCTAGAGCTTCTTGTATGACTTCTCTGAATGGTTGCTTTGATTTCTTCCTGTTGTTGCTGCGTAATCGAAGGCGGCAAAGAATTCGCTTAGAACACATAGAAACAATTGCGTCGAAAACGTCATCCTCGGTGCTAGGTTTGTCTTGTACGATTTTAATCAGTGGCGGACGGCATGAGCACGGCGATATAGTAACTCACCATCCACCACGCGAGAAAGCACTCCAAAGACCTTCTGAAAGCCGAGCTCTATCTCATGGAGAGCTTGGTGGCCATCTGCCCAGTTCGCTTTATTCACAGCTGCCAGGACCTCTAATTGTCCAGAATCAGAGATCTCCCGGACGCAGACTGCAGGAATGTGGTTGGGATCATCCTCGACGCTCGAGAGGAAGGCTAAGACCTTTGTAACCGACCTCTCCCTCTCAAATGACAACGTATACCCTGCCTCACGTATCCGTGGTCGATCAATGGGCACAGATGATGGAGGGCAGGGGACTGAGTGCAGAAGGTACAAGAGACTAATATTTTCGGCGGAGTGAATGAGTGAAGTGTCCATTATAGCAGGTTCAAAAGGCCTGTTGAGCTACTTGAGGTCGTAATTCGACAGCGCGAGCATCAAAATCAAGGGATGGAGAGACAGCGCCGCTCAATTAAATAACGCAGCCTCCAACCCGAGGACGTTACACAGACGTTAGGCTGCATTTCTCAAATGACCTATCATGATTGGTCGCCTCCTATCAAATGAATGTCCAGTCACGAGGGGCAAGATGGTTTCACGTGGTTCGTGTGCATCTGTGGGCAATTCATGTAACATATGGTGCAGGATCTAACTCGTACCCACAATAGAATGTTGTCCTTATTGGAATTAATCAAAAATGTATCTAGGCCATCGGGAACCAGTTGTAAACGTATCACCAGCGTTCCCGTAGGCGTGACAGCGAAAGCGTTCCGGGGACAGAAGAGTCCAGCACCCCGTCCTGGGACTCAATGGTTCTGTCACATTGGCGGTCGGTGGACATCGGCGGTCGTGGGACATCGGCGGTCATGGGACAAAAGCAGTTATGGGCTAGGCGGTTTTGGGACGGAGGCACTTTGAGGGCGTTGGGAAATAATAGCAGGACCTCCAAGGGATCCTTTGGCGCTGGTGTAGAGTGTTGCGAGCAGAAATTAGTGAGCGACCGTCGGGATTTACCGCCCGTGCACTCCTGGTGTCAGCACAGGATGCTTCTGACTGCAGTAACGTAGCTCTCATAAGATGCGACTGAAAGAAATGGGCACTTCAGCACAGGATAAGAGAAGGATCTCACGTGCCATTCGGCAAATAGTATTATGAGTACATTTACTGCACCTACCTGGGCTTTTGTGACTGTTGTACGACGCGTGTGGATGACGGGGTGGGAACTGTCCACCACGCTCCAGATGAACGCTCAAGCAGCTTGATGGACAGAGCTGCATAACTGGGGTAGGAGCCGCGGCCATTGCTTCGGCTTCTGGCGTCGGAAGCTTCTTTGGACATTACGCTGGTGGCCTGGTGACCATTCCCTTCGCGTTCACAGAAGGACTTAGAAACGTGCCTCGCTTATATGGCGAAGAGGTCCGAGATTATGGGGCCATTTGCGACTGGAAGTCGGGGACTGTGGCTGGAGCCAAGGTCCTGGCAAACGGGGTGGTCGATCGAGTGACCGACGTCTTTGTACTACCGTGTCGAGGGGCCAAAGAAGGGGGAGCAACTGGAGCTGTGAAGAGAGTCGGCAAAGGCCTTGTTGGCATCTCCAGCAAACTTTTCACAGGTAAGGATCTGCGTCTGCTCAAACCTTCTCTTTGAAAGTCGATTGCTAACTAGGTCTCGGTTATTGTTAGATTGGATCATGTACATATTCTCAACAGAGTGGTCATGTGACCACCTTCGTGGTCCACAGACAGGTCGCCGAACCTTTGCCGGGCACAGCCCGAATAGGAAAGCGGCCAAGGAACCAGACATCCCCTGAACACCACAGAGATAGCCCAGGGGGACAAGGACATAGACAATACAAGTCATCTGAGTGCCACGCTAGCTTTCCGACAGCTGTCCCGGCTCAACACGCTATACCGGTTTGGCGCGGCCAATTTCTCACTGTGAGACGTGGTACACGGCTTTATGCCGTGGCCGACACGCTACACAAACTTCTTCGAACAGAACTTTGGCTGGATGTTGGCTGTTTTCGTCTACATTACTGTGGTTCTGTCGGCCATGCAGGTGGCATTGGCTATGGAGAGATTTGGTGACAAGGCTTGCTTCCAGCAATTTTCCTATGGAATGGCTCTACTGTCGATGGCCTTCGTCTTGGCGGCAGTTGTCATCATACTCCATATTAGTCGACGCTTTTTCAGTTCCACCTCCTGTCGACTGTTCAGCCTTGCAAACAGATGGCGTCGCAGCGACAGGACAGGAGTCGCCCCGGGTGATTTAGGATGGAGAGACCTGGCCGTGGCAATTATTGGCGAGCTGATTTGCTTCTCTGTATGTATTGCACCGAGATGTAAATGCGTGTTGGCAACCCCATCACCTCCCGGCAGTCAGATGTGACGTGGCCGCCACAGCCTGGTCAGACCGACGGAGTTAGTTGGCCGTTGATTGGCCCAGATGCGTGGCAATCACTTGCTGTTGGTTGCAGAGCTTGCTTCAGCCACAATCCCAGAGGCAACCCAGGCGCCTTTCCTCTCCCCGCTGTTCCATTTTTCCCTCCCCAACTCTCATCCGCTCCTCGTCACTGCGACTTTACCACTCCATCCAGGATAACAAAGGTCGCCGCTACGG
The DNA here is from genome assembly GCA_002682825.1 of Neonectria sp. B-13. Lineage (NCBI taxonomy): Eukaryota > Fungi > Ascomycota > Sordariomycetes > Hypocreales > Nectriaceae > Neonectria > Neonectria sp. B-13. The sequence continues at coordinate 87,165 of NOKP01000077.1, read as the reverse complement.
TGATCCTCGAGCTTGACAGAAAGACACAGCACGACAGCATCCGCATACGATCAAAATTGGTTGCACGGCCGTTTTGAGCTTGGAGTGCAAGGTAAGCTCGCCCGCGCTATGAGTCTGCCAGATGCTGGCCAGTTCAGCCTTCTGGCCATCATCGCGATCTTCACCCTCTTGACGTGCCGCTGGATTCTCGGCGGATGCGCACCCTAGGCATCCAAATCCTCACCTTCAGACAGCGAGCCACCGAAAGATGGCAGGACATTCTGTGCCCGTGGTGTGCCTCTCGGCTGGGATGACGACCGTTTACAATCCTTTCTCGTAGACCGCGAGAGCTCTGCGGACCCCGTCGTCAAGTCCCTCGCCCACGAGATACACGGTCGCTCTGGCACGGCTACGGTTACCTTTCAGAACACCCCCATTCCACTCCAGAAGTCTCGGACCGGTAAGACTTGGCGCGTTTTGTTGCCTAGGACGACCGAGAACCAGCCCGCCCGCGGCCAATACCTTGCGCTCGACGATGGCTTCCTCGGCATCACCACCCTCTACACCCCGCCCCCTGACGACCATCGAGTCGAGTGAGCAGACCAGCCGGAAGAGGCAGCGCGTGCTGATTGTCTTAGCATCATTGCAGTATCCTTGTTAAGGCGGCCTAACTAGATCAACAGGTATCTCCATAAACACAACAAAAGAGGCCAAGTTCACGGACGGACCGAAAGCATTGGGAAGATTAGCAGCTAGGATCCGCAGAATCGTCAAACTTCTGTGGGAGTCCTTCAGGTGCGCTTTCATTGTAAGTTATGGAGGAAGTAGAAGCAATGAAGCTAGGCCGTTGACCCTAGCTAGCTGAGTGTAGCTGCGAGTGGAATGCAGTGCCTTAACATGCGATGTTATCCTCTTGCTAGTTGAATGCTCGATAGTGGCGGCCAAGCCAACAGTATGATGGGAATTATTGTCGATTTAGATAATCAGTGGTCGCAAATCTTGATAGAATCCAGATTCCATAGACAGTAGTGAATAATTCAGAACAAACTTGCTAAAGATCGAAACCAGGATCTAGGTCCTTCGTAAACAAGCATAGCACATACCACTGATATAGCCAGAAGAGGTCTTCTGGGCACTCACCGGAGCACTAGAACGTGAGAGCTGTCACAACATCGGACACCTCTCTCAAAGCACTCCGAGCACAAACGAACCCCTCCCATGCCACACAGGCTGCAAGAGTAGCCGCAACCGTCCCGGATGCCTAGCGTACAGGCGTCGCACCAAGCGGCCTCGGGATCAAACGGAGCAGAGTCCACCCATCATCATCCGCGACTGTGATATCAGCCCCCTTCTCGAGAAGTAGCTTAACGACCTCAATATGGCCGTTATTTGATGCTGCATTCAGTGGCGTCCATCCATTATCGTTCGCAACTGTAACATCAGCCCCCTTCTCGAGAAGTAGCTTAACGACCTCGACGTGGCCGTTATTTGATGCTGCATTCAGTGGCGTCCATCCATCATCGTTCGCGACTGTAACATCAGCTCCCTTCTCGAGAAGTAGCTTAA
>NOKP01000077.1:50314-85520 GCA_002682825.1 Neonectria sp. B-13 | reverse complement strand
ATCAGCCCCCTTCTCGAGAAGTAGCTTAACCACGTCGATGTGGCCGTTATTTGATGCTGAGTTTAGTGGTGTCCATCCACTCTTGTTCATAACTGCAACATCAGCCCCCTTCTCGAGAAGCAGCTTAACCACCTCGGTATGGCCGTTATCTGATGCTGAGTTTAGTGGTGTCCACCCATCATCATCCGCGACTGTGATATCAGCCCCCTTCTCGAGAAGTAGCTTAACGACCTCGGTATGGCCGTTATTTGATGCTGCATTCAGTGGCGTCCACCCATCATCATCCGCGACTGTGATATCAGCCCCCTTCTCGAGAAGTAGCTTAACGACCTCAATGTGGCCGTTATTTGATGCTGCATGCAGTGGTGTCCACCCATCATCGTCCGCGACTGTGATATCAGCCCCCTTCTCGAGAAGTAGCTTGAGCACGTCGACGTGGCCGTTATTTGATGCTGCATACAGTGGTGTCAATCCAATGTTGTTCGCGACTGCAACATCAGCCCCCTTCTCGAGAAGTACGTCAACAATGTCTCTGGTCCCGTTGGCGCAGGCGATGCCAAGAGCTGACCTTCCCAGGCTGCTAGTCTCATTTACGTTTCGTTCAGTGATCAAGGAAATTGCCACGTCCGTCAAGTGCAGTTTTATCGCGTAGTATAGGGGGCCAGGTGGGATTGTCTCAGCCTTTTCGTCCTGTCGCTTTGCATCCTCTGACTCGACCAATGTCGTCCAAGCATCCCAGGCTGAGTTCTCTCTGCTGAGAAATCCAACGGAGAGCCTGGTTAACTCCGCGTTATTGCGCAGGCCCGAGTTGACATGTTGATGCCAGGTTGTTGCTGCATAGCTTCGAAACGACACGCCAAGACTCAACGAAGAGCCATGGGGTACGTCTACCCAAACTTTGTGCAAGCCGATATACTGAAGGCAGGCCTTGGCGAGCACGGTGTTTTGGAGCTGCTCGTGGGAAATGTGCAAGCGATCATTCTGTTGAATCCAGTCTGGCGTTGGGAGCTTACAAAGGAGGTATTGCCGGATGGAAAAGTGCGGTAGGTGCACCGTCTGTCGGCCTGCGGAAGGAGCGGTGGATTCGTTCCTGACCTCCAAGAGAGGGCCGCAAAGACCGATTATTTCACTGTCGACATAGTCGTCATCCACAGCATCGGGGAGATCTTCCAACGGCAGGTCTCCGAATTCGTCGATGAGTACAGCTTCAGTGATCTCGCAGACAGTCAGAGGTCGTAGTGCGAACGCCGCCCAGCGTAGGAGAGCGAAGGCTCGCTGCTTCTCCCGTTCTCGGAACCCGGTGATTCTCGTCCAATTATGCTCGTAGAGATGGTCAAGCCCAGTCGGCGTGTCTTGGATAGTGTGCTGAAGTTGCTTCTTGTTCATCCCTTTCCTAAGCGATTCCTCCTGCATCTTGAGCCAGAGGAACTGGCCTTGGCATCGAACGGTCATTGCTTCAGAGAGGGTCGATCGGACATCATCGCTCTTGTTGGGTAGTTTCCTGTTGACAATGTCCTGGGAGTAGGCGGCAGTGTCGAATCGGACGTCGTCAGGCATGATCTTGTACTCGGCAAAACTCTTGCGTACGTCGTCTATGAGGGCGTGTCGGATCTCGGGCTCGTCGCGACTGGCTACAAGGACTCGCGTATCCGTCCCGGCAACCGCATCCGTAACATCGTGGAGAAACCTTGTGATTGAGGTGGTGCTGTGATCTGAATAGATACATTCGTCTAGACCGTCGGCAACGAATGTACAGCCAGGAATGACGCGGAGGAGCTGCGTGAAGAGCGTGATGACAGTTGCGCGCGTTGCGACGGGATCCGAGTCAGACTCACATTTCTGGCGGACGTGCTCGAATGCATCCTCATGGCGCGACACGATCTGGGAGATCCATGATCGTAGGGCAAAGAAAGGGTCGCCGCGGCTCTCGAGGTCGGATGAAAAGAAGAAATGGGTGACGGGTGTCTCGAGGATGGACGAAAGGTGTTCGACGATGCGGGCGCAGAGGATCGTCTTCCCGAAACCCGCAGGCCCGTGGATCCACAGCAGCTTGGGTCCTGCGGATAGCTCTGTCGCCAGCCAGTGCTGGAACACAGGCCGGTCGAGGATCCAGTCGCAGGTGCCGATGAGCCGCTTCTGAAGGGAGTCGTGGTAGCGTTCGTTTGGAGAGCTGCAACCGAGCCAGGAGTGGAGTTCCCGTCGCGTCTCGGCTCCACGGCGTTAGCTCGGGGCTAGGAAGTCCGGGTGTAGTACTTTACCTCTCAACCCTCCGTCAATCCGAGCCAGGATCCGCTGTATCTCGAGAGGCCACGCGTGGCCCGGGGTAGTCTCTGCTCTTAATTAGACGGCAGTCTTGTGTTGATAGTAAGATCCGTACCAAGTGCAAGCGTGTCAGTGCGCCCTGTGTTCGGTTTGTGTGCCGGTCGCGTATGCTCCCCTGTATCTGGGGGTACCAGATGGTGTAGGTCCTGCACCAGCTTTTCGAATTGCTCGACCTGCCCCGTGCGCCCTCCCTTGCCCCAGAGCGCCCAAGTCATCTTCCTTCTCCTCGATTCGGGCGCAGGGTGCCTCGGCCGGTGCGTGCCCTGGTCATCGCCTGGCCCCGCAAGCCGAGTCCGACGTAGAGGCGTGTTGCTCTCATCGCAAATAGCCTTGACGATGATATCTAGCACCCCCGCCACCACCGTAGTCGTGGCTTGGTCGTCTAAGAGAGAGTGATGGTCGGGCAGCAGCCTGCCTTGCTCGATCCCCACACCCGGGCCCCATCGCTCAAAGCGGGCCTTGGCAACCTCGAACCGGGTGTCTAGAACGTGCGAGTCAGTTCCAAATGTCTGGTAGGATTGTGCCTTATCGATGGCCTCCAGGCAGGAGGTGAAGAGCCCGGCGAGGCCAGCGACCCCAATGGCGAGGCCGACAGTCTCCATGGCGATGTGTCGTTGATGTGACAGGTTTGAGCTGATGAGGGGTGCCTCGCATTATATCCCACACTGAACTCATGGCGAGGCTGTTAGTTAGGCGTACAGACCCTGCAGGTAGGACTGGGCTACCTCAGCTTCCTTTTGTGCCTACTGCATCACAGCCCACCATGCCAGGCTGGAGACTGCAGCGTCTTGCGGAATTTCTGGGCGCATGTTGTGAGGCGCATGGTGTGAGGCGCGTTGCGAGGCCAATAGGATTACCCAGGAATACACATCTGCATAAAGCCAGCGGCAAGGGCTTTAGGCGTAGGAAATTTAAAAGACAAACTCAACGATGGATGTGCAGTTTACATATTGAAGTTGTCTCCATCCATCCAGCTACATGAATCCACGCATAGCGCTGTTTTATTGACGTGCGAGACCCCGGAGAGTAGTCGAAATGCTGCCCGCTGCGGAACCCCAGCGGTGTCACTTGAAGGCGCGTGTTCCGGAACGCCACATTGCCTTGTGGGCCTTGCCCTGACTCAGCCTGTTTTGCGAGCGCTTTACCATCCGGACCAGTTCTGGACCCCGCGATGTCGTCCAACCGGCGGAGTACTGGAGGCAGAGGACGGCGACTTTGGCACACAGGTCGATGATTGCGATGACACTTGCAGCGAGGCCCACAGCCTCGGTCATGGTACGTGATAACGCACTGATGGTCAGCGAAGTAGTTTTGAGGGAGTCCCGCTTGCGCCTTAAAAACCCGAGATCTCTGAGAGGGAGGGGTCCAGTAACGGTACTGAGGTGAGTGCCCAGCGAGGCTGTACCATGGCTGAGTTACGGCTTAGACGTCCGTCGAGGAGGCAGAAGCGCTTTCGTGCATTTCGCCATGATTGGCCTGACATAGTACATCGCCTTTTTGGGAGAGAGGCAATGGTTGGTAGTGAAATGAGCACAATAATCTATTCGATGGAGGTGCTTGCTCCTGTCTATGTCTACGGTCAGCGGGTTCCTAGCGCTGCTATAGGGTATAACGCTACTCTGTGGGCGACTGGAGGGTGTGGCATGGGGCGGGCCGCTAAGCCCTAGACTCGTCCCGGCTACTAATCAGCACGAGGTGTTCAGTATCGCAAGAGTGTGCCGACAAAATAACCAGCTGAAATATAAGAATAGCCATAGCGGTAGTCTGCAGATCTCGACAAACAATGGGTCACGACAATTGTATCATCCACCTTAACTGCTACATCTAGAACAGAGAGCACAAGGTGTCTGTTTTGAAACGCATGTGTCAGATTGAACACTAGACATCCGTTTGGACGAAGCAGCATACATAAACAACCGTAAGACACTACCAGCTTCTGCCACAACCTCAGCCATGTGGCTGAAATTCCATTGGCTGGGTCTCTAAAGTTCCCTCCCAGTCACTCTTTCAGGCCAACCGAGTCAGACCCACGTGCGGCTGACCCCGTGTTGCCTCAACGGCAGTTCCATCGCCTGGGTCCTCTATAGCCGATGCTGGTGACTCTCCAGCTCAGCTTTCGGATGACTACGAGCGATAGAGATCATTCTGTCTCGCCAAGTTTATAGACACTGAACCGCTCACCGCAGCACCATGCCCGATAATGACATTCGGCTACTCGCCCTCGACGGCGGCGGAGTCCGCGGCCTCTCCTCGCTAATGATTTTACAGAATCTCATGTCTACCATCGTCCCCGATTCCCCGCCCAAGCCATGCGACTACTTCGATATGATCAGCGGCACCAGCGCCGGCGGCCTGATCGCCACCATGCTGGGGCGCCTGAGGATGACCGTTGACGAATGCATCGCTGCCTACACGTCCTTGTCCGACAAGGTGTTCGAGAAGAAGAGCCACAGGGTCATGATGAACGGCCAGTTACAGGACAGATTCGATACTGTGGCGCTGGAACAGGTACTTGGACCAAGGCAAGTTCGAGGAGGCAGAGGAGATGTATGAACGGGCGCTAGAAGGCTTTGAGCTCAAGTTATTCGCATTCTTGAACCCCTTGACAAACTTGCGTAGAAAGCCTTGACCTTGGGGTGTACTGTCACCTTGCTCGAATCAAAGTTCAAAACCTGCAATCCCCCCATGCTCGTTGCACGTGAGACTGCCACGTAGGCTTGGCCAGTCTCGAACACGCGGTCAAGATCTACCTTCACACGGTCCAGTGTCTGACCCTGTGCTTTGTGTATGCTGAGCGCCCATGCGAGGAGGAGAGGGACTTGAACACGCGTTGCCAGCTTCTCAACGACCCAGCCATCTGCCGCCCATGGTGCGGGTACCCATCGCTCAACAGCCCATTCCATAGGCTCGCAAAGATGAACCCGGGTGCTACCATCTTGCATTGAAAAACGGACCACCGGATAGAGGCATTCGTCCAGCATCTCATCGAACGCTCGTGACAGTATGACGCTGTCCTGAAGTTCGCAATCCTCATCGTCCCATCGACTGTGCAAGAATGTATGTCTATTTGCGAAGCCAACAATCTGGCCCTGAGACCCGTTCACGAGGCTCTTGTCGATGTTTTGAGTGAGCATGACTTGTGCTCCTTCCTTTAACGTCAGGGACTCAGGAGCTATGCAGTCGCTTAGGAGCATCTTGCGGGTATCCGGGTTTGTGATTATTCCGCCATCTTCTGCAGTATAGCTACAGGCTACGCCATTGATGTTTTGTAATCGTCTTAAGTTCGCCCGGTCTGCTTCATGGCGCAGGGGGAAAAGCTCGGTGGCCTCTGCGCCCGCAACAGGCCTGTCGAGTTTTCGGAACTTGTCGATAGTAATCGGTGAGAGACAGCCTTCTCGAATCTGGTTCAGCATTGCGGCAAATTCGGGATCTCTCTGTCTGTAAATTTGAGTCAGGCCGATGGTATGCTGTATTGCGTGATTCCATATCTTAGACTCGAAGCAGAACTTGGGACTGCCATCATCAGATCCCTTCCTCACTGGCGGAAGCTGGAAAAAGTCGCCGGTAATGACGAGCTGTATGCCTCCAAATGGGAGATCTTTTTCTCTTACCGCACGCGCGATCGCATCGAGCTTGTCGAAGAGGACGGAGTCAATCATAGAGATTTCATCAATAATTAAGACATCAACGTTCGACCAGCGCTGCAACTTGACCTTGGTTTTCAAGATATCCTGGATGAGCTTCACAATAGGCGCTTGACCAAGGCCGATTCCCGCAAACCGGTGAAGCGTCATGCCGCCAACGTTATGAGCTGCAAGGCCCGTAGAGGCTGTCACGCCAACGCGCTTGCTGTCTCCGAGGTACTTTGTCGCTAGGCTTCGAATGATCTTCTTGAGAAGAACTGACTTGCCGGTGCCTGCGGGGCCTGTGAAGAAGACACTTCTTCCCTGCTTCACCACGAGGTCGAAGACAGTCCGTTGCTCTTCGTTCAGTCCCTCCTCAATTGAACTTAAGTGCTTTTCCGGATGCTCACGACTTTCCGCATCTCTAGCCAGTCCAAAGCAAAGCTGAAGTGCCGCTTTATGTACTCGCTTAGTGGACTTCTTTGCCAGACCACTCGTGGTAGAGAAGCACGTAGACGGGGCACGAAATCGCCAATGTGCTGTTGCCCAGCTTGATACGAGTGAGCCCATCTGCGCAAGCCTCTGAGCATTGTGGCCTGTCATAATCTATCAAATAGTGCGTCTAGTTCATGTGGCAGTGCACTTACATGCATGGACTTGGCTTGTCCAAAGGTATGACATTGTATTAGAAGAAGGTGGGGAAACCTATTCAATATGGAAACAATAGACCGATGTAGAAAGGTTTTCGTGGGCTTCATTGTATGGAGGGGAGGGGCGACCTTTTGAACAAGATTGCACGTGACTCATTGAATGCAACGTCCTATCCTTTGACTGTCGTAAGGCTGCACCACCTTCGTATTGTCAGGCGGAGGAAACCGGCGGTCGCGATGACTAAGGACAAGATGGCCGGATCAAGCCGAAAGGAGGGGATATCCTGGGGACAAGGAACAAGCAGATGCATCATCACAAGGCAGAACAACAGCCCTAATTACGGCTGTAACGATCATCGATTGATATCATCGATTGGTATCATCTATTTAACCCCTTAATCATCATCAATTTCCCTAAAACACCGCAATTCCGCCTGTTAGACCGATTACAGCCGGCCGCGTGTCAGACACGATCCATTCATCTCTAGTAGCGCAACAGTCCGAAGCTCTGAACGTGCTCGTCAATAGAGGATTGAAAGAGGCCAGAGAGCAATGCGTTGTATGGGAGCATTTTGATGAAGAAACTTCCACTCGATTTAGCCAGTTCGCATACACGGGAAGCTACGATGGAGCGGAACCTCAGAAACGGAAGACAGAACAACAGGCGCCCGACCCGAAAACGCCAAAGAACCGGACGATGAGATAGCAGCGCCCTCGCTCGTAAGACGGAGAGTTAAAAAACACATCAGCCCTCCGTCACCCGCCTTCGATATATGCAAAAAGGATATGCTGTGGAATAAGTACAGCAGCCTCTTTCCAGAGCCCATTGTCAAAGTTGCAGTGAGCGAAAATTGGACGGACGAGGACGATACCGAGGTTTTCCTCTCTCATGCGCGGATGTATGTTTTCGCAGACTATCATGGCATTGGAAGGCCTGCAATACCTTGCACCTCGCAAGCTACGGCAAGCACTGATGCAGTATACGCTTTACGAGGAAGGACCCCGCGACATAGTCCAGCTCGTGGACTACTGTTTCAGCAACACAGTGGACAAGAGAGGACAGCGAGATCCATTAAGAACATTAGTGTGCATCTATACTGCGTGCAAAGTGGAAGATCTACGGAAGAATGACGAGTTTGAGGAACTCATGGATACGTTGAACGAGTTCCCCAGTAGTTTGTTAACGGAGTTGCTGCATCGGGTGGATTAGGGTTCACGGTTGATGGGCGACGAAGAGGGTGTACTTGGGTTTAATAATGACTGTATGATACTACTAGGCACTATATTGCTTCCTTTCGATACTGATATACTTTCCGGTACAGCATTTACGTGAGAGGTCCTTCCACGGAAAGTCCGACGGGACGAAAATGACCACTAGCACTTGCCTGTCGAAAGCCTATAATCCCGCCACCCAGCTCTGAGAGTACCGTTGGATCTCTAATCGCTGAGGATTCGTCCTCACTGATTGTCGCGTTTTCATCAAATTCCTGAGCTCCGTCATCCGGACGGTCGAGACGGAATGAGGCGTTGTCATTTGGATCCTCAAGTCCATTGCACTCAGATGACCAGTCTGTGCTTGGATCCCTGTCTTTCCTGCGCTCTTTGGCCAAGCCATTGTTTTCAGGTCTTAAGAGAAGGCTTGGCTGAAATCATGATCGGGGCTGCTCTTGGAACAGCAGACACCGATGGGGCTCGCATCACCATCATGACAGCGCTGGGTGAGCCTGGAACAACACTCGTCGTGAGCAAAGGGCAGGGCTGACCTTGACAAAGTGTTCACAAGATATAGGGCTGGATCGAGAGGTCGAGCAAGTCTCTTCGAAAGGACATTGCATGATTCACACACGATGGTGCCATAGCATGGCTGGAGAAGAGTATGCACGTATCTATTCGTGGGGTAACGCTCCAGAGAGAAAGGTACGTCAAACCCTCCTTGAGTCTATCCTAGTCAGGTGTGCAGCCCATCATGGCTTCCCAGTGCGATTCAATACGTGACTCGAATTGTTCGTCAAGGACGAAAGTACTGGCCGGATCACAGCAACCGTCCAGGATAAGATCTCCAACATAGAATACAAGATTCGAACCAAGTATCTCTTCAGAGCAGACGGAGCACAAAGCCAAGTCATGAAACAACTCGATCTACCCTTGATCTGCAAGCCTAGACATCACGCGTGCACAAGCCAGTTTGTAGGTTTTATGTCGTATTGCTCGCAGTAATGATTGGAGTAGGGATGCAGTAGAATTCTAGCCGCTCACTTCGCTGACTGACCACCCATTCAGCCGGAGCTTCACGAAACGGTCTAGCCCAGTAGAACCATCTTCTCGAACGCCATGTTCCTCCAGATCTCGGAGTATTCTATCGATGTAGTCCCCTGCCGCAGAGAGGTGAAGGATATGAGAAATGGCTTTGTGGATTGCGAGTAATCGAGCCGAAGGAGGGTCTATAGTTTTTAATTCTGTGAGATAGAGCGTTCGAGTGACAGGGAGAAGGCCCCCCAAGAGCCCCGGTGGGAGGAAGGTATTGATTCGGTAGGTACGCGCTTGCTGGTCAATGGACTCGAAAAATATTCGGAAGTCGCCGAACCATAGATGCAGGCTATGGGTGAGGGTCATGGCATTGCGAGGTCGATCGATGTCAGTGCCTTCAACTAGGAATGCAGCCCCGCTGTCGAACATATTGAGAATCGCCAGCGCAGCTTCCTTAGAAGGGTCCTAGAGGAAAGTACTTAGCCAGGAGGAAGTTTTGTCAAGTGAGAGTTCATACTAATTGTAAGTTTGCGTTAACCTGTGTAAGTGAATGTGGCAGGATATGTGCCACCTCGAGAGCATCAAAGCTTGCCCTGCAAAAGAGATGCCATCGTCGTCCCGAGCCTCATCACCATAACTACTCATGCGTTTAAATGCCTTGTTCTGGTCAAACCTGCGTGATATTACGCAACGATGGCGATTGCGGATCAGACAGGCACTGCGGAGAGCTGACACCCGTTCTGGCGTTCCAGCAAAATTTTGCCCTTCTGATTGGGTTTTTTGGACTGCAGAATGGGATGTAGGCGAAGGTTGGGGAGTCTTCTTACTAGAAACCTTCACTGTGAGAGCAAAGATGGTTAGAGATCAACGGCAGACGAAGAAAGGTCATAGGACCATACATGGCAAAAAGAAATTGTCGAACAGATACTCGGCAAAGTTGAACAAGGAAGTGCGGAGCTCGGCCTCCAGGTCTGCGTCACCCAAATCGATGGCCTCATCCCCATCAATGGGAAGAGCCGCGGACTGAAAGAACGCACGCAGGAAGTTGCCCTTGGATTCTTCAGAACGCACATATTCGTAGGTGAGGCGGACAAGTTTTATACGGTCGTATTCACCATTGCTGCCGCTACCAGAAACATTGAAATGGTTGACTATTTGGTAGAATCGATGGCTGGCTGAGAGGCGCTGACCCGGTCCCAAGGGAGGCTGTGCAGAGAAATCAATGATGCTTTCGAGAGATGATTGATTCCACTTGGACACTTTTTTCGGCAAACTTTATTCCTTTGCGACCGATAGCTGCAGGCGGCAGGCCCGAGCACACGAGGAACCTGACGCCGGGCATCAATCAACTCTGCTTTTTCGTAGTGAAATTTTCTACTAGTCTAATCAATGCTGCTGTCGCATAATAAGCAATGCGCCTGCTCATCCCAGAACTTCTTACCGCCCGAAACGTTTTCCCGCAGGTCTTGAATCATCCACCTTGTCGGGCCGTCAGCCAACCTCAGAGTCGCCCCAAAGAGCCCAATATATGGATTGAAGTCAGTGCTCTCTCTGTGGATCTTCACAACTTTCTTCGCTTTGGTGTCTGTACTTAACCCCTTGGGTCTCACGGCTAGTACCTCCGGCGTTTGTGCGGTCGCTTCCTGGATATGGACTTCCGTACTGACCCTATCGACCGGCTGCGCCTCTTTCTCCATTACGTCTTCGGAACTGACAGGAGGTGATATATCACAGCCACCCTTCTCTTCTCTGTCCGTCGTGGGCTCGCTCTGCTGGGGCTTCTTGATACCTAGTCGCCGGTATACCCTGATGAGAACGTCATGATGTAGGCATTCCTCATGCATCCATTCCCCACATGCAGTGCTTGTGCACCCTATCGATGTCCTATCGGGGTTTATAGGAGTTCTGCATTTGCATATCAGGTCGGCAGGCTGGAAGTGTGAGCCTGGGCGGGAACAAGCGAAGTATGGAAATCTCTTACTGAGAGCTGGGAGTTCCGGCTGTTGAATATCTGCCGCCAATATAGCCCGTCCATGATTCTGTCGTCATCCAGCTCGATCCATTGGCTGACAGTTGCCGGCTCGGTAACACTAATAACATTGATGATGTCCACTTGTCGGTAACGGTCAACACTGGCGCACTCCACCGTGCAGCAAGTAGGGACTTACTATGATTCGACGCAATCAGCTCGTTGCAACTGTGGTATGGCTGACGTCCCTGTATTCTTTTGTTGCCACAAATCGTTCCTGCTGGCAGCTCGTCGGGCGAGTACATCCACAATACGCGTGCATAAACGTGGTGTTCATCAGCAGCCCGAATCTCCAGAATCCAAGCCACCCAGTCGTATCCTGACTTATTAATCGGCTGATCTCTGGCTAAGGTCATTGTTGCTCGTTGTGACCGGATAGACCACTCGTTGGCGACATGGACGAAGCTGTCCAGGGAATACTTAACCCCGTTGACTGCCAGGCTGTCAGTGAGCCTCTTGTTCGTAGATAAACCGTTTCATACTTACGGACGAAGCTATTGTACCGCGTCAATTGTCCCCAATCCAGTTCAGGCTCAACAATATAACCAAGTTCCGGGGTGGTGTGCGTGTTAGATGCGTCGGTGGAGGAAAAGGGAAACTTTTGGCTCTGCGTCCCCGCTCCTTCTTTTTGACCGTCAGGTTTCCTCTTTTTCTTTTTTTGTCCCTCATGTCCCGCCTGCGACGGGTTGTCCATGAAAGTAACGACGAATGGACATGGCGCACGGTGTTTCTCCAGGACGGAACGCGCGCGCTTCCTAGAACTCATGGCCAGTTTCGCGATTGAACCGGAGAATGTGATCAAGGATCGAGACCAAGGATCGAGACCAAGGATCGAGATCAAAGGATCGAGGATCAGTCGTGGGGATAGCATGAAATAGGATGGGTCCTTGCATGACCTCACCATAAGACAAGACGCTTGGACAGACTCCAGATCTACCAGTCACTGACGTACCAGAATCTACCATGTTCGATGCTCAGATATGATGATATTTTCCATGTCGCGAAGCCAAGGGCAATTTCAGCGCGCGTATTGCGTGTGCGCGCTAGGACGCGTTGAAATTGCGGCGTCTACATACGGTTTAGATCATCCGCGAATTTCATCGAGGCTGCGCAGGGTAGTAGTAGTAGTAGTAGTAGATTTATTACGCCCGGGAGAACGGATCTCATAGGGCCATGGAACACGCTATGCTATTTACATTTCTGTCACCTTCAATCCTGACCACAAGTAAAGCCCCACTTTCTCTCCCTGGATCGCTTTCGCTTGGCCTCGCTTGACTCTCTCTGACAGGCCTGCTTGAAGGCCAATTTCTCCAAGTGTTCAGCATCCTATCCTCAGCAGCTGAAGCGTGGTCTGTCAAAATGAGGCTGTATTGTGTTAGTATTGTGCCACTGTTTCCTGGTTCCGGCTGTTAGTATGTCCCATTCTCCTACTTCACTCCCAACCTTCCTGTCTTCATCGCAAATTTGATCGTTGCTCCCACCGCCTGTAGGTTAGGTGACCACTTCGGTCCGTCCGATGCCGACTTTCCTCCCAGAAAGAATGAGAGGTTTCCCATCTCGCTTTGTCCGATTCGCCGCATGCCTGCGCGTTGTGCATCCCACTTGCTGCAGCGAAAGAGAAAATGTTCCATCGTCTCGACTGCCCTTCCACAGTCGCACAAGTCTGATTCCACTGCACCGATCCTCGACAGGTAGCTGTTAATCCTCGCCATTCCCGTGCGCAACTGCGAAAGCGTATCTGCTTCGCGTCTCTTCAGTCCGCCGTATAAAACCTTTGTGTGTATGCCTGGTAGCGCTTTGTCAACCCTCTTGGAGAAGCCGCCCACTCTGTCCGGTAGTGTCTGGTGCTGTTGTAGTTGCTTTCTCGCTAGTCTTATCCGCGTCGATCGGGCTTGGTACGGCTGTGTCTCTGGCATGCGCCCCGATTCAGTTGCTCTCTGCGCCTGTCTCTTCGCCTTGGGCCCCAAGGGGAACGCATCATCCCGAGAGGGTACCCAAATCATCTTGACCCTGTTGTTGCCTTTTCTTAGCCGTCGGATGTGGTTGTAGATTTCTCGGATGGCGCACTGTCCCGATTGTTGTCGTGGTCGCGCGATCGCCTTCAGTGCTGACTGGCCGCTTGACAGTATGGTAAGCCTTCGGTCCCGTAATCCGTCAGGCATGCATCGCAATGCCATCGCTATCGCCCCTAGCTCGGCTGTGTAGGGGTTCTGGTCGTCTCGCGAGCCGAGAGTGACCGAGTACCTGGCCATGACCCTATTCTCTCGCCCTGCTGCTTTGTGGCTGATGATGCCTCCCATGCCCGTCATTTCTCCTCTGTCGGAAGCGCTGGTCGCGATGGTGATGTCTTCGACACTGTTGGCTGCCGCTATCGCCACCTTCCGATCTGCCTCACACACCAGCGACACGCGGGGGTGCCACGGCGGTGCTGCATAGGCTTCGATTGTTTCCATCCGCCCGATTCCGCTCTCGCCGAGGGCAAGCGCCAGTCTCTTCATCGGCGAGATGTACCTTCGACTCGCTGATACTTTGAGTGTCGCTAGCGGGTGTTTCTTTGGCAGCGTGTGCATATTGATGTACAACTTCATTCCAGCCAGAGCATGTCGCTCGTGTACTGTTTGGATGCTGGCTTCCGCTTCAGCTACTGCCCTCGCCACCGTCTGGAAGGCTCCCGTGATGGCCCGCGCTCCTATTTTCTGTGCCCTGTTGAACTCTTTCAATTCCCTTTCGCCGCGCGCATGCGCCCATACGACAGACGCGTAGTCCATGGCTGGGGCAACGGTTGCGACGAAGAGTTGTCTGGCAGCTTGTGGTGGCAGCATCCTGAGTCTCCTTAGACACATGGCTGCCAAGAGACCTTTCGTGGCGGCTTTGGCCATGTGTTCCTTGAACCTGAGCTCCGTGTCCATGATTACCCCTAAGAGTTTGGCCTTCGTTTTGGGCTTGACTTCCTCTCCATTGATCGTGAACGGCGCCTCGCTGGTGCGTTCAGCTACGCGCGTGAAGTGGACAATTGCTGTCTTGTCATGCTCAAACGTCGCTCCACTGCGTTTCCCCCACGCCAGTGCCCGGTCAATGGCTTGTATGCCGTCCCTGTTCGCCTCCGCCGTCGGCCCCGTGACCCAGGCCGAGTAGTCGTCGACAAACGCCATCGATCCGCCTTTCGAGTTAATCTTGCTTTGCACAAGGTCTGCGTTGAAGAACAGGAAAAGCACTGGCGAAAGCGGCGATCCTTGGGGAAGGCCGGCTTGCGGCAGCTCCCGTTGCTCTGACGTGTACTCGTTCACCACGATGCTGGCCGTGCGATTGGAGCAGAACGCGCTTATCCATTGCACCAGCTTCTTGGGGATACCTCTTGCTTCCAGCCTCTGTAGCAGTCTGTCATCGAACACGCCGTTGTACGCGCCTTTGATGTCGAAGCTGGCCAGGCTGACCACCTTGCGGTTCCGCCATGCTTTGTACACTTGTTCTTGGAAGAGCAGCAGAGCCTGCTCTGCCGACCGCCGCTTCCTTGCCCCAAAGTGGTTTGTGGGCAGGAGCCCGAACGTCTCGGCGGCGTATGAGATCCTGTCCGCCACTACCGCCTCGAGGATCTTTCCCAGCGTCGACAACAGCGAGATTGGTCTCCATGCCTTTGCGAGTGCGTAGCCGGCCTTGTCCGGCTTCTTGAGCGGGATGATCTTTGCGCTTCTCCACTGGTCTGGTAGCTGTCCTTCATCCAGCGAGGTGCGGAACAGATGCATCACGCGTTCCTTGACCACCGGCCACAGTTGCTTCCACACCATCGCCGGCACGCCGTCTTCTCCGGGTGCTTTCCACGCCTTGGCTGCCATGACTTTCTCCTCCACCTCCTCCAACGTCAAGTCTGGCATGGCCACTTCTCTCCGCCGCGGTCGTGGACCTTCGTCTTCGATGGTTGCTGGCAGCGGCGGGAAGAATGCCGTCAGCAGTTCTTCTGCCTGTTCCGCCTTGTCCTGCGTTGCCGTCCCGTCCGCCCTTTTCAGCCGGGGGATTTTGTCGCCGACCATGTCGCCACCGGGTTTGAGGTATTTGGCTGCTTGCCAGATATTGGCGCCGTCTGCGAGGAAGTCGTCCCANCACCGCGTAGTCCCGCAAGTCTCCGTCGTTCATCATGCTCAGTTGCACTGCATCCCTCTTCCCCACGTTGAGCTGGAGGATCTGGAGGTTAGTACACATTGTTGCCATGCATTTGTCGCACTCGGCAGTTGCGACTGGGCGATTCGTGTGGCCCTCCGCAGAGAGCGCACTTCGGCTCGATCGCCTGGCACTGTGTGTGACGGTGTTCCGTCTCTGCACATTTGCCACATCGCTGGGGCCTGTTGCAGGTGAAGGCCTTGTGACCAAGCTCCCAACAGTTGTAGCATTGGACCGGGCCTTGGCGTCGCTCGAAAACGTTGGTGCTGGCCGACTCCCCAGCGAGGTGAAAGTATCTCTCTTCTAATAAGCGTTGCGCATCGCTTGCCTTCGTGACGTAGATTACAATCGAGCCGTAGGATTTCCCATTCTCCTTGTCGCTGAGCCAGTGCATCTTGGCAATCGTCACGCCATTTTCCTTTCCCAGCGCCTCCGCCGCGCCTGGCAGCACGTTGCCAGCTGAGTCCAGTACCACTGTCCTGTTCGCACCGTCAACTTTGACCGGATACAGTTGGTCCCTCAGGACTCTTTAAGCAAGTGTACAACATGGTGGCTCCCGTCAGGATTATTTTAGGTGTCCACTACGTAATTATTTCTTTTGGGTCGCCACTAACTTAGTTCTTTTGAGTCGCCACTAGCTCTCTTCAGTAGCCGCTAGTCTCTCCTGGGAACTGCTGCAGATTCTGAGACCGTGGGACCAGTGGGGTTTCTGTTAATGACCGCTAGGCCAAAAGTAAGGCGCCTACACTTAGTGTCACAATTCCTTAGATAGTGATCACGCGGTGATTGTGGGAATGAGGGTGCTCGGGATCGGACTTCGTCATAAAGCCGACTCAAGTACTGTTATCAAGTGCCGAGCTTTGGATTGAGGCGTTGGAAGCCTAACCGAGGTTACCTCGGGTTATTACAACAGTCCGAAGGATCAGCCGAGCTTTGCTGCAAGCAAAGCTCAGCACACATAAAGCGGCAACAGCCGCCCCTTTCCTTTGTAAGAGATAAGGCAAATTTACTATATTATTTACCCACATCTCACTGTAGCCCTGTAACGTGACACTTAGCAAGGTCATGTCTCTCTCATAATAGGTGGTCGCTCACCAACAGTTTCTATAGAATTTGTAATGTAACCATGCATCAACGCACTTCACTAGCGCCTATTCATTGCCTTATTCCACTATCACCAGTAGTGTTTCCCATAATTGTGGAAGCAAACATAATTTTGAGGGAGTGAACGGCAAATTCAGGTGGCATCTATAGACTCCTCTGTCAGTGTTGTCAGAAGACAGACAGAGTAGTATACTAATGCTTGCCAAACCTGAAGGGTCCAGAGTTCTGGAAATCCATGTGCAGATGGGAGCAGGAGTGAGCCGATTGGAGGCCTTACGAAGTCTGCGGAAGAGCATAGAGAGAGGGTGAGAGGCAGGAAAAGTCGGGGAGTTCAGAGCGCTTCATACACAAAGAACGACGCCAGGGCATGACCACCAACCAACCCAGGGTGGCCGTCACTTGCGGCTGGGCATGACCATGCCTCAAGCTCATTTGACATGTCGTCAAATTATTCGTTGGACAAGGGTGCACCAACTGACCCTGTTGGTGGTGTTCCATGACGACACCGCATTACAGCCGTGACTTCAGCCTTGGCTGTTCAGCCCTGTCAGTGAGAGATGATGGAACCAAGGCTGATATTTGTGTCAAACAGTTTTAGTTCATCAGCCACCAGCTGGCCGGCAAGCGCTTGTCGCTAGTAATAGGTATATAGAAGCATTTTGTGGCGTTAGAGCTCATTTCCGCCATTTACAGCCTCAATCAAGTGCGAGAGGAAACCTATACTCTACTGTCTGCATATACCTCTTAGCCATCAAAGAATTTCAGAATCTTCTAGGCGTTTTTAAATATAAGGCTGCGATGAAACCAGCTTTGGTCATGGCCGCCCATGATGTCGTGGGATGGGCTGCCTTGTAGAGTTGAACCGTGGTTGAATGGCCCTATGCATTGACTTAAAATGCAATACATCATATATGACTATCATACGTAGTAGACGCCTTGTAATGTAGAGTCTTATCATATTCCAACAGTTGTACGCCCAACAGCAATGTGAAAATAGCCAAACTCATCTTGTATAACCAAATTTATACCAAGCATAAAGCTCGACTTCCCTCCTTCCATCGGTTCACTTCTCGTTCAAAGACACTCTGCCCATCTTCACTCCTCTACTTGAATTTGGAACCTCCTTCGCATAAACTTTTCCATCTTCAGCCTTCTCAATGGCAATCCCGTGGCCTCTTGCATCTGCTAGCTTGAGCCAAGCTAGCAACAAGTGCGGTTCATCTGATCCATCCGAGCAACAGACAAAGCACGCCCGTCTTCTCCGGCGTGAGTCTCCAAACCCCTTTCACTATGGCCTTGACTACGACGCCACCGAAAGCGAGATGGATGACATGGGTGACAGGGAGGATGTGCCGGCTTGTCCGGCTTGTCTGCCCGGCGGTGGAGCAAACATCAAGCCAGCTGAAGTATTGAGCAGCCGGGCCAACGAGACTTCACCTCCTGAGAATCGGCAGCCCTCTGAGTCTCGAAGTGGACCATCTACTACATCTGTCAGCGAGGAGGTTTCCTTTCCCGGCCCTCTCGTTGCTCAAGATGATGCCTCGTCTGATGGTGAGGCTGAAGAAGCCTATGCTCCCAGTCTCCTTGCTACGCGTGCACCGACTCCCGCCGCCTCGGCTGTTACTCCCACTGTCGTCTGTCAATTGCAAGCAATCGCGGCTTCTTTCAACCGGCTTCTCCCGCCCAACTCTGCTCACCAACGAATAACCAATGAAATGCTTTGCACGGCAGCCGCCGACTCTGAACATCCACTCGGCACAACTCCGAAGCCCAATTTCAACGTCGGCATAGTCACAGCGATGCTCAAAGTTGCCATCTCATGCCGTAAGTCTGCCCTCCCTGTCCACTCTCCTCCCACTAACAACATTTTAAAAGACTGCGACAACTCATGCTTCCACGAGATCTGCGACGACGACTTTGAGTCAACATCCATTCACGTCCGCGCGACATTCTCCTTTGCCGGCCAATCACTATCTGGATCGTACAAGGAGGTGTTCGTGGCTACGGGTTCGGGCAATGCAGTGACTGTCGACGCCGCAGACCAGATCCTCGAGCTGGAAAACACACACTGGTGCCATGGTTGGCAGGATACCCTGCGATCCATATTGCGTTGCGCGCTATTTCGCCGGACGAAGGATGTATATCGAGAAGTGAACGAGCGCATGGCGTTTTGGCTGGCGGCGAGGTTGCTTGAAGCATCTGCCGCAGGAGAGGCATATCTTTGCCGTGATAAATACGATGCGTGTTTCTGCAACGAGGATAAGATGGCTCAGAAAATTTGTCTGTTGCTCTGAAGGCCTTGTGTTGGTATGGCATCATTTGCATTGGTGTTTAGGGGGGGTGTCAAGTAGTCCTGAAAACATTTGAGTCTTGAGATGAATCCTTTTATCATTTACGTCTCCTAGGAAGTGCAAGGTGATCTTTTCTCTTTTGACTAGTTTTGAGACAGCTTGGCAAGAGGACTGTCATGAAGTTTAGGCCATCGTAGGAAAAGTCCCCAGGTTAATCAGTGCCTCACGATTGATGAGGGGGCTTGTCCTCAAGTACTAGAAAGTAAGATAATGACAAAGGTAACAGGTAAGCAGGGGATTGGCGAAAACAACAACTGACCCCAGCACCTTGCTACATCCTGAATCAACAGCACGTTATATCTATAAAGAAATTAGCAGACACCGCGGATCTCGTGGTATATCCATTTGAGCTAGTGGAGAAGTTTATCCAAATAACTCCTAGGAGGTTCAACGATTTACAACCGCGATATTTAGTAGTACCGACAAGAAGGTGATTCACGAGTATCCGACCGATAAACCAACTGGAGGATGCTTGATTGCGATGACCAGTGTAATGAGGTAGTGTTGACGAACGAGGCAACTCTGTGGGTTACCCTCAAGGATCCTGGTCCATTACATGTGGTCATGAAGCCGGGCATGCATGTTATAGTGAAAGGAGGATCAATGACTTACGTGTCCATAAGTCTACCCTAGATGACGGTGACAGCTTCAAGTTACTCACAATACTTAGGGTCAAGTGACCTACGGTTTCCACCTTTGGCAATGATCATATATTCAAGGGCATCCGCATGTATAGATATGGTTCCTGGTTTCTTTCTTGCAAGTCATTGTGACTATACGGCCATCATCGAGCTATATGATTTGCTTCCAAAGAGACTGAGCTAAAAGTTCCTTAGTCCAGCATCTCCATCACGCCGAATCCTCGGCCTTAATATGCTGGCCTCCGTTGACACTGTGATTCCCATATGAGAATGTACCAAGTGATACTTCCCTTGCCATCTCCCCCTGAGACATCCTGCTCTCCACCCCCGGGCTTCCGTTTCCACTGGGATGGTTTTGGTCTCGGCCCCAGAGACGAGCGACAATCTTCCCTAAGCATGTCCTCTTGGTTCTCCCAGCCCTCATCATCAGGACTAACCCAAGGATTAGGTAAGACCATCGCAATCCAAGCTATGGTAGTCCTCCACCATACAACTCGCTTTGTTATCCCAGTCCACCCAAAACCCCTGGATAATACGGCCTCCTCGCAGCCGGTCGATTAAATGAAACTTGCTGTTCACAAATAGATTACCTATCCTTTGTATGCAAGCATGGTACTTCTCCCTAGCAACCTAATGCGGCCAATGACTGGTCACTGTAGTATAGAACTAAGGCTGAAGATATCTATTGCTTCAATTAATGCCCAATTCTTACGAGCATATCGCGAGGGTGAGACAAAGAGAGCAGTTGCATCTCGTTGCCTGCGTCAGAAGTTCATTATATAGGAAGATATCTTGGCGGTCTCTTAATCGGTCCTTCGGGTCGAACTTGAAGGGGATGCCCATTCGGAAACCGAGCAAAGCCAGCCCAAATGGTCCCATGAAAAAGGTTGTATCAAGAGGGATGCCGGTTTTCCATCTTTATACCACAGGCCGATGTTATCGACTTAAAGGGGCCCCAGAACCTTCTTATGTGGCACGTGATCGTATGTGAGGTTGATGTAGTTGACTCTAGCCTTGCCTAAGAATTCCAAAACGTCAGATCGTTCGTCCGGATACCAGAACTGCGCGAGATGTGCGACATTCAGATCATCAACAACAGCTTCGAGATGCTGGCTTTTGGTGCCCTGCTGGTAGGCCACGATACTCATCAGATCGGCTGGTTCTCAGTCCCAGATGTCCACTTTCTCGTTGTATACGCTGTTTTTGAAGCCATCAACAGGAAAGGAAGCCATTGCTGTCGGTCACAGTACTTTGCTAGTCTGGTTCTGGTCTTTGTCTATTGTACAGTCAGTTCAGACTATAGAATAAAAGAGGCTGAAAGAAAGCAGTGGCTCTTCTGGAATACTCACTGATCAATGCCTTGCCACTGGCATTCGCCAGCTTCTCGCCGAGCGGGCCGCCTCCTTTGTCTTCTGTTGATGGGCTGTGAGATGAATACTAGCGGTGAAGCAGAATGCGATCAGTAGAAGCAAGGCTCGTCTCTCTCTGAACAGTCCTGTTGAAGTATAGGAGGAAAGTCAGGGAAAACAAGACAAATTCACAAAGCAACTACACACGTCTTATTCTACTCTAGAGCCTTTTCTTTCTGTGATTCAGGCGCCCACGCTCCCAGCTGCACCACTCAGTCCAAGTTCAACCTTGTCCCTACCATCTTCGCCAAGGTTCCAATCATGGTTGCATTCAGTTCTTCCGATCGGGGACAACCAGCCGTGTCGACTCACCCGTAACACGAGACAGACAACTGAAGCTGCTGGGACTTAACCTGGGGCTGAGGTCCGCCCTAACGAAGAAGTGGCTTCCCAGCGCGGACACGCTTGTCCAGAAATGTAACCCGGGTCCTGAAATTTCTCAAGTGGATGCAGCCAAAGTTGAAGCCGCAGATTCTGGCGAGGGCGCCCGGAGATGGTCGGGGACTGCCCAATGTGAGCATCTTGATGAAGTTGGCTTCGGTCTGCTTGCACAGGAAAAGGTGGAATCGGGCCAAGTCGCGGAGCTTGTCGCTGTAGAACTGACGGTCGGCTCTGCAAATGGTCTAGAGGTGATGTTAGATAGAGGCAGGATGGGAAAAGGCATGGGAACAAATGAACATTGGGCAATGTATGGCGGCACAAGTCGGTGGTTTTGCAGCAGTGAGCACAGTGATATATGAGTTGGATGGCAAAGGAAGAAGCGAAGAAGCTAGAGGAAACCATTGATATTATAGAGTGATGGGACAAATATGTACTCTACTTTGGTTGGATCCCTAATGGTGAACGCTACTACAGGGACTGGCAGTCCTATTGTTGCAACAAAGAAACAAAACACTAGGCCATGTATACAATTACAGTCACACGGCCAGTACATGAATAGTAAAACAGTTGATTCATCCCGTCTTACTGTCTTTACCTCATCTACGATCCTACTATTACCAGTCTGGACCACTTCTCTTTATCCCATCTACCTGCCAGAATCATTTCTCTACTGCCCAAAATGGCTTCTCTGCAACCCAACGAGCGCCGCGCTAACCACGTCGTCGTGTCATTGAAACCAGTCGTATCGTCGACACCGGTCGTATCGATGATACCCATCGTCAACCTCAAACCTCGAGATATGGCTTACGCCGCCGCACCAATATCAACACTCAACTGGCACACGCACACGCACACGCACACGCACACGCACACCTGCCAGAGACCTTCACCCACACTGCAGTTCGCCTCTCCCTCCAAACCCATCCCGACTATCCTCCGACTACCATAAATAGGATAATGCACCGACTACATTGAGCCCAGGCACCCAAAATGAGACAAAGCCACCCCCTCCCCCTCGCACTCGCTACATCGTCGACCTCAGAGTTGTCGAAGCATTTCCAGTTACCGTAAACCACGCGGAGCTAGGCGACGTTGATCCTGGACTGGGCAACGTTGTTCCATGCCTCCCAGATATTAGTCCAGCCCTCCCCGACTACTCGCCGGAGACCGACACCGAGGACGACACCGACGATGCTTACAACTCAACTCTCCAGCCTACACCCCACCTCAGTCGCATCAATTTCTGTGGTCGTACGGTCACTACTTCAGTTGATCATCAGCCATTTCGCCAACTGGTGGCAAGTGGGCCTCTCAATTTGGTCGTATCCTGAGAAGTCTATATCTTAACTCGAGATCCCTTGTCTTCAAAAAGATAGATCGGGGTGTGTCACCGCGAGCACTCGTTTGTAGATGTCTTGGCGAAGCCCTTTAGGCAATCCAATAAAGCTGATTGAGCCTGAGGTCGCTGCCCTCGCGGCATGATAATGAGGTGTTTGTGAAGGAAAAGAGGCGCGACGGGCGGGCGATGTCGTGTTCGAGATCTGGATGGAGCAACTCTCTCCCTCTGACTAGCACTCGACCACAGCTTGACTACTTGGTGGGCTTTAGGCGTCGTGCATTCTTAGAGGATCGGCTAGAAAAGCTCTGGCCCTTCATCGGCGACCTTGTTGCCGGCGATCAGTCCTTCTTCATGGCTCCCGGTCAGTGGCAGAGAAGTTTTAGAGAGACATTTTATAATGTGCTCTGAGATCCGGCCAGCCCGTGCCGCCTCTTGGGCGTAGTCAATGATGCTGGCCGGCGCCTTGGGGTGGATCATGTGGCTGATGCCTGCCCCGTCGATCCCCGTACCCAGCGCCGCTGTGGCCACGTTACTGAACTCGTGTACTTGTATCTATCAGAGGCCTGGGTGACCGAGTTGAAGATGCCACTTCGTTGCGTCTGCTTTGCTCGACCTTCTCGTGGTGTGGTCGGGTGAGGAAATGATGTTGGTAAGCCAATGTAGGATAGGCTGCGCGAAGTGAGGTGGTGGTTGACCCTTCAGGTCCTCTCACCTGCTCAGCAAGCGGATATCAATCCATTGAGTGAGTGATTGAACCATAGAACTTACATGGGCCATTGATCGCAAGGCATTGAGGGGTTCGCAAGGGTTACCGTAGCTTTCTTTTTCCGGTCCCGTGCACTACAAAACCTCCTCATACTAAGAGTGAAGAAGTTAACTGCCTCCTTGACCACTTCTGAAAGTAATCTGGCGGGCTTTATTAGCGACCCTATTTATGAGCCTGTCGTTACGAAATGCACATGCTGAGAATTAAGGGCAAATGGTGAGATACATGTGTGAAATTATGGGAAAGCAGTCATCACCCAGGACAGCTATATGACAATCACAGCAACAAGGCAATACGGAATCTATATATTTTATGGCGACGACGAGAAACTGGACACTGCTCTGGCTTCCTTTCAACTACATGACCCGAACCTCCGGATCTGATCCAACATACATCTACTACAAGCAGGGTTGAAAGCCACTCCACTCAATCCACGTAGTGGATCCACTCGTGGATTCCACTGTCCACTCCACTGGCAAAATCCCAGTGGATTAGAAGTGGGGTAGTTAAGGGCGCCCATATATTTTGGCAGAATGCCTCTAACAAAGACTGATTGATATGCCCCTACATTTCTACAATGTTGCTACCCTATGTCCAAAACACCATGAAGCTTCTGAACAGCGCAATTTTAGAATGCATACAATAGAGGAAACACTACTGGAATGTCCTTGGCTTTCTCATTGGGGTGACATAAGTCTTGATAGGTATACTTAAGATTTGCTCCGTGAGTGCCACATCGTCATGAAGGCCGTCAATACTTATCATTTTCCTGTTGCACAACTACATTCCCAGCACATATCAGGTTTAACTGTCCATATTTTGGATTTATAATACAACACTTATACCATTAAATAACTTCCGGCAAGCTGATTCGAAAAACGCGTCCAGATCCCTCAATATCTCAATACTGCGCGAAAAATTGCAAGCGACACTAATCGCGTCAAGCTCGTGATTCGAAGGCTGTTACGGACTTATCTAATACCCGGCCCCAATGCCTTGAGGAACGAAAGGTCTATGCCTTGAGGAACGAAAGGTCTATCAGGCGTACACCCAAAGCCGCGTCGTCCCATTGGCCCAAAATTTTGGTGGTGAGCACGTGAATATCACATGACTTTCACGTGAATCGCACGTGATATTCACGTGAGTCTCACGTGTGCCCTCATCGTCCATCCATGCCTGCTGACACATACGCCTGCGCAACTAGCTGACTAATAATAGCTAGCTGATGACAATCGGTCAATTGATGTGAGAAGACTAGGAGATAAGTGCTACCAAGAGACGCAAAAATGGCCCCAAGGACTAGGGGCTATGAGACCACCTAGAAAATAAAGGAAAAAAGGTCCCTAGGACCGGATTCGAACCCTAGGTCTCTCCTTAATGTGGTACTATTGATATCAGGGCTGATTCCTGCTGCCGCAATCATCCCTACCGGGCAACGCCGTCAACAGCTTCACGAAATCGCATGCCTCACCGCAGCAACCATAGCACAAGAGCATCACAACCGATACCCCACTGCAAAAAGCAGCCACCACGCCCGAACAAGGGATCGGCTGGACAGACCGGCAAAACTTACTGGTCCTTACCATCATCGAACAGCGGACCAGATCCCAAGGGACCTAGACATCCTGTCTTACGATTCTCCGGTAAGGGGTAAGAAATCCCAGATGGACTTTTTCCCTCAACGCTTACTGTGGGGCAGTTTCTTCCAGCGCAAGGACGAATAACCGTACTGTGGGGCAGTGTAAGCTATTCTAACCATTTGAGAAGACCAACTCAACGTCAGAGGCCAGTTGACGAATCTGTTTAGTTAAGTAGCATGGACTGGCAACCCCACAACCACTCGACCAAACACGTTGGAAATCTCTCCGGTTTGTGATACTGGCGAGAGCGCAATAACACCCTATAAAGCTATTGCGCCGGCTCGCTGTTGGTGTTGATAACTCGGAGCTTTGTGCGGCTGGCCCTGCGGGTGACTTTGATGTACCTCAATGACCCTGACTGCAATAACCCTGGACTGCAGCTCTGACCTTCATGACTGTAAGTGTGACTGTGTATGCAATGCTTAGTATTTTCTAACTTTAAGGCCTTCGCTCTTTCGTCTAATAGTAGGATAAGATGGTCTCTTGCTATCCTCGGTTGCCCTACATACTCTCTATGGCTCTATTGTATGTTGCTCACTTCATTGTACCAGTCCACCTCAGCTTGCCTGATTGTTGTATCACTGAGCCGGTCCAGCTTCGCCTCTGCTGCCGCCATATTCTCAGGGATCCAGTTGCCGATCATATCTCTTTCCCGGACCTCGGAAAGCAGCATAATATTGCTCATCGATCGGGACCGCGAGAGCTGTACATACAGACTATAGGGATCACATTGAGATGCCACGCTTTCGCCGTTGATGACTGTGGTCCTTGTGCCTCGCAGCTCGAGAGCGACGCGCTCCAGCGTACGTCCTTGGACTTTGTAGTCGGTGCAGGCAAAGGCGGCCACGCAAGGCAGGCCCCTACGGCTGACCTCGTGCACCTGCCACGGTCTCCTTCCCTTCGCGATCTTCGTGCTAATAGGGGCCAGCAGCACTGTTCCAGACGGCATCCCCACGAAGCGGAACGCCCTTGTTGTCTCCGACGATAGCACGATGGCGGCTGGTGGCCCGAAGTAGAGCATGATCTGCTGTGATATCGACTGCCCAGGGAAGTTCTGATCGGGGATCATGCCGACTGCGGTATAGCTAGCACCGTTCACAAGCTTCAGCCCCTGGTGAGTGTTCCTGTTGACCACGATGGGCATCCCCGGCACATACATAAAGACGGCAGGGACTGGGATGGCGCTGTCGTCGCCCTGGCTCATCATCATCACGGCTTCGACCTCGCTGGGTTCCCCATCTGACCATTTGTGCTGGGACATGAAGATGTGGACCGGCAGCTGTCGATGCCGCGCGAACGATACGGCCGCCTCCATATTGAGGTTCCAACGGTTGCGATTCAGCGGCGTTACCACTGTGATGCCGGTGTTCCAAGGAATCCTACGGCCACGTTCGTAGCAGCGTCGGTTCAGCAATTCGACGTCGCTGTAGTCCTGGCGGCCAGTGCGGATCCGGCGCAGCAGCAGCTGGAGCTCGGGATCGCCGGCAGCGCGGACCTGGTCGTCGAGGATGATAATGGTGGTGAATTTCCGCCACAGCTCATGAGCTCTATCGTGCTGCCGCCGCTGCTTCATCGTGAAGGACTTCTCCTTCTCCCAAGACCAAGCGCTGCTAGGCAGGATGATCGGCTTCTCTTGCACTGGCCGGAACTGGTGGAAATCGCCGCTGAGTAGCACAATCGGGATGCCGCCAAAGTCCTCGCTGGAACCTCGCAGCCTGCCGAGCTGCTTATTGACTTTGTAAAGGGTCCGGGCCCCAAGCATGCTAACCTCGTCGATCACGAGCATCCGCTTCTCCCTCCAATTCGACCGCGAAGGCCCACTGATGAACCGGGCATCCGCTGCCTGCGAAGACGAGTCTGTCCCTCCAGCGTTGCGCGACCCCCAGAGGGCATTCTTACTGAATTTGCAGGCAGAATGGATTGTGATACCGTCGATCCGCGACGCCGCTGTTCCAGACGTTGCCGTCACTAACAGCTGATGCGAGATATCCCGGGCCGCAAAGAGCGCCGCGAGAGCCTCTATGACTCGAGACTTGCCAGTACCTCCCTCGCCCCCAAGGAACATCAGCAGCTGTAGAGGCCGAGGCCCCTGGCCGTCCCCGCGCTGGAAGCCGTCTTCGAGGTCAAGGCGCCGGCAGACGAGGAGAAAGGCGATGGATTGGCGCCGATTCAAGGTGAACTGTGCCGCGAGCTGCTTGCCTAAGAGGAAGAATGATGTCGAAGCCCCGAGTTGCACGCTCGCCTCCGGCCCCTGGGGCCCAGCCTCGGCAGCAGCGAGATCGCCGGCGGTCACAGCGATGTCCCCATCGCCAAAGCCAGCCAGCATGCCCTGCAACGCGGCTTGGTGCGTGGTGTCGCGGGTGGCCGCCTCGTTGATCGCTGTGCCCTGGATGCCTTGGATGCGCTGCTCGACCTCCTTGGATGCGCTGAGTTGCTGGGACTTGATCGACTTCAGCTGCCTCTGGACTGGCACGTCTATCGCGTTTGATAGGGATGCAGTTTGCAGGCCTATAGCACTATTGGCGGCATCTTCAGGCCTCTCCTGGAATGTAGCTAGGTCTCCCACCATCGCTGTAAGCTCGACTGACCCCTGTGTGACTTGGTTGTTGCCAGCGGCATTGCGGAACACATCGATGAGGCGTATGACCTCGCCAGCGTTGGTAGGCTCGTAGGTATCTCCGTGGCCACTTGGCCCATCTTCGGGACCTCCGGCTGCATCGAGGTTATCGACGTCCCCTGAGATGGCAGCCCATTGCTTCGCATCTAGCTTCGCGTCTTGGGCAGAGCGGCGTAAAAGCTGCACGTTCCCTGCGATCGATGCTAGCCGCGGGGGCATCTTCTGCTTCCAAGCAGTCCAGATGCTATTGATATCTACCGATGTCTGCCCTATAAATCGGTCCCAGGGGACAAAAAGTCCAAGATGCTGTACAGCGGCGCTGTATTAAGCACAGGGCATACAGCTCTAGTTAACCGTGATTACAGGGGAGCTTGGGCATCATATACTTACCGCTGATAGTACTGCTCATCATCATCCTCAGCGAGAAAGTCTGCACTAAGGTACCCATCGATGCACACTGTAGCATGATCACTGTGATGCCGTAGGAGCTGCACCCAGGCGTGTGACTCTGACCAAGCCGGATCGACAGCCAGTTCTCTCTCCGACAGGCCTTGCCTCCCACCCTTACGCCTGACTTGAACGAGAGCTAGATAATCGTATAAACAGAGGCCACGGAGAACATCTCCACGATGTGGATATACATCGAGCTGGGTGATCTTTCTGCCGCGTTCTTCCACGATAACAGAATCCCCAATCGTATCATCGGCTGGCCGTACACCACTCAGCTCTTGAAGGAAAGGCCATCTCTTTAGTACACACCAGTAAAGACGGTTAGTGTTTAGGTATGCCCAACTGTGGTTATGAGAGAACTCCATCGGATGCCCTAATAGATATGCGATAACCTCGACTTGCGATAGTGGCCGATCAGTAAAGACACGGTTAGCAACTCTCATAAGGAACTGCCTTGTCCTATTCTGTACCTCGTTGCTGGGTTGTATTGATGTAATCCCACCTGTGCTATCTCTTGCCCCTTGACCATTGTTGTCTCTGTTGTTATTGAGGACTGGAAGAAAGTCTACTGCTGCAATAACTCGCTTCCAGATGGGGTCTTCTACCTTCGTTGTATAGTTCGTAAGATAGTAGATTAGGGCTAAGCTCTTTGACTGCGTCATGATAAATGAAATATCATGGTTATGGCGCATCCCAATAGCAATGCACTTATTCCAGCGGTTGACTAAAGGATGTGACCGCTGGATTTGTAGTGTTCCCTCTGCTGTAAAGGACGTCTTCTCCACCAGCTTCCAAGGCGCTTTAAAGCGGCAACGATCACGCTTAGTATTGGCCTGTGTCCCATTGCCAAGGGAATATTTCACGCACGTTGGTGTGTGTGTATGGATCTGAGTTGACCCGCCGCAGAAGTTGGCTTCTTCGTCGAAGGCCGCAGTGAATTGCTCTGTATTACGCAGAAGATTGGAAACATCGGAGCTGATGGACCTCCCAGCTGACACAGCCCGAGATGCCTCCTCATCAAGATCCTAATCGAGTATGATATTAGGAAACGGAAGAGAGAGATCTACTGACGCTCATTGTAGCAGGGGCATACCTCGCAGAAAACGCTATCGATATACTGGACAATACTGTCCCGATACGCAGCCTCACCCTCTCCAACTTCGCGATCGATAGAGCCGAGATTGGCTTGGAGATTGAGGTTGCCATGTAACCACAAAAGGCCATGAACATGTAGAGCACCTCGCTGGTTCGTCTCAACAGCGCCGAAATACTGGTTGATGCGGCCGAAAATGGATTCTTGGCCGACCTTGACATAATGTTCAAAGAATAAGGATATCTCCCGATAGAAGAAGGTAGCAGAGCTCAGGGGATCGGAAATCGACAGTCGCGTCCGCTTATATGCAGCATCAAGCGTCTTCAAGAAGGTCTCTGCCGCTAGAGGTTCATGAGTACGATATGCAGAGAGTCGTAGCTTAACCGGGTTCGTGATGTCGTTTGGGTTCAATGTGAACCAAATGGCCGGGATCCCATGACAAATGATCAATGACTTGATCTTTCGACGGAGACTAAGACGTGCCTCCCGGGATAGCGGTTGGCGATATCCATACATTGACAGAGACCGTAGGAGCTGCTGAACACCCTCATCACTAGTCTTGCCATAACTATCCAAGTCTGCCTTTGCAGCTATCAATCTTGCTGTAGTGAGAGACCCTAGTAACTGCTCGACCTGGGGGAATGATTGCTTCTTGACACTGAGCATACTAACGTTGCGATTGCGAGACCGAACCTCCATATTAAAGACTAGGAAGGAAAACACATGGTGACCTGAGAAGCGGCCGCCGTGCCTGCGAATAACGGCGTCAGCCCAGGCGCGGAGTGATAGGTTCCGCGAGGACACTAGGTTCGCTATAGCTTCGAAGGTCGCATCGGTCTCGGGGGGGGTTGAGCGAGATTCTTCTTCGCTTTGACGTGTTTGCTGTCGTAGGGCTGCCATCCTCTGATTCCTCTCCTCTGCGATCTTTGGACCGCCAACCCCGTAGGGAAGGAGTGTGGGGAAAGCCTTTGCGAAGAAGCTGGCTTCGAATGAGTCGGCAAATTGCTCACCACGGCTGATGCGTATGTACGGCTCTGTCTCAGGAGGTTGCTGTACATCTGCCGAAGCTGACAGATTCGGAGGTCTTGGTGGAGATGCTTGCTGAGGGATACCGCTTCCTGCAGCATCGTAGAGGAACTGTAACTTGCTAGCATCGCTAACCTCTGGCATGCCATCGAGAGGAAACATCCCAGTAGAGGAGAGCTCATTGATAACCTCTATATCATCTCTAGGACCACCATATGCCATCCCTGTAATATCAGGACAAGGACTGGGACTGAAGCGCAGGTCATTGTGAGTCTCGTTGACTTGTTGAGTCCCCTGGCGAAGATTCGTGATCACCTCGTCAATTTCCAGTGCATGTCCTGACTCCATGCCTCTCTCGCTGGCTGGCACGATCTGCGCAGACTGGACTTTATCCCATGCTGATGGCTCTTCATGCATCAACCGATCATATACGGCAGCTGGGACTCCATGAGAAGATTCACCCCATTGCTCTAGCTCTAGGACATCAATCTCAATCTGCTCATAGTGTGGATTATGTCTCCGTAACCACACAATCGCACGCTCAACTTCTCGACGACGAACAGATAAGAGCTTCGAAAGATCCTTTGGTGCTGGCTTCTCTCGACCGTGCCAAGAGATGTGTATCTCATCTAAGACCTTGATAAGAGGGTGTGGGAGGACATTGGTAATAACATCCTGCACGTTATTCGGGAAAACAGTAATATGTCCCTTTACGTGCCGAGGATAACGAAGGGTCTCTTTGCCGCTATCAGGAAGGTTATACCGAGCGATCCAGCCATAGCAGGAATTCAGAGCAACGAGCTTCTCCTCAATAAGGGTAAGACAGCGAAGCTCCTCCGGATACATATGCTCACAGCCAAGGTGATAATGAAGCTGGCCAGCAGCAGTCAAGCGACCCTTCCCGAGCTGCTGTGCACAATCAAAGCAACCAGATATTGGTTGTAAGGGGCAGAAGCAGGCTACACATGAGAAGGGTGATGAGTGGTGCTTTGGAATGCCACTACTAACCCAGGAAGTCCAGCTGATATCTCGAAGTGCTGTCTGAGGGAACTTGCGATAACAGATCTTGCAGGTATAAATAGGAAGGGTTGAAGCATTATGGAAGGCCAAATAAAAGTCCTGTACGGAAGATACTTGTAGCTGCCGGGGAATTGGCTTACACCAGCCAGTACCAAATGATAGTTGCTCTTTCTCCTTGAAGTCTTCATCCATTACAGACAACTTAAAGGCAAGATCACTTGCCAAGGCATCAGTGCTTGACGGTAGGAAGTTGCGAGCCCGCTTCTGTTTCTGCCTTTGTGTTATAGAGGCAGTAGAACCTGCCCGCTTCTGAGGACTCATAGCCAACGGCTGGATTGGGGCAGCAAAGATGGTAGACTCGGCGTGGGACTCCGCAGAGGACTCCGTACTGCTGTGAACAGTTGCTGGCAGCGTTTTCGCAATAGTGGATTGAATCTGTGCCTCTGAGCGTGTAAAGATTGTCTCTGTGCTGGCGACAGGCTGGCTGGGCGGCGGAGTCGACACCTGCGACACTGATTGTGCCTCAATCAATGCATTTGAGCGGGGGAAGAGCCTGCCAGCTCCGATGGATAGCTGGCTTGGGGGGGGTGTTGATGGTACATTGTCGTGGGCTTTGCGTAAAGCCGTTCGTACAATGGCCGATGTACTGTTTGGATCCTGGGGGAAAGATGTAATAAAACCTGATTGTGCAGTTGGTGGGATCTTTGAGGACGTAGGTATAACATTAGGTGCACTGAGGGTCTCTGAGCTGTTTGGAATAGAGGATGGGGGCGTATTTGTAGTTGCTGCTGCTGTACGTAGTGCCTGTAGCCTCTTCCACTCTAGATACTGCTGCATTGTGGTAGTGTCAAGAGATATTAAACAGTGGTTCAATTCGCTTTAATGACACCCAAGAAGAGAGCCTAGGCCCCCTCTCAATGCCATTTTCTAATATCTTTGTACATACTATCTTATGTAAGAACAACATATGTACTGTACAGTTACTAGAGTCTCTCATTAAGGTCGAGACTAGGTCTTTGCATATTATATTTACTTTTTCAAATGCAACCACTTCCTCTCTTCAATACAGCCCCACACACATACCCAATAGTATTAACAATCAGGCAAGCCATCTTATGTAGATCTCTTCAGCTCTATGACTTTCCCTATTGTCTAAGTGCATATATCATTGCTCACATCTCATTACTAGCATCCTGCATACATAGCTCTATGTAATACCATCCTTTCTAGCCAGACCAAATAGGAACGCTCGCTTCTACTCATGTACTGATACACATCGAATCTCGATGTGTAAGAGGCGTCCTTTACAACAGCCGCATGACCACAATGACGTGGTGTTATGGAACTGCCGGCAGGTACCTGCTCGCACTTGACTGTACATCAAACGTGCCATGCTGGACCACCCTCCCCGCCCTTCCTGTCTTGCTTTATCTTCTCTTCTTACTACATCTCTCTCCCTCTCTCTATCTCCATCTTCATACCCACTCTCTATCCTGTACAGTGGTTCCTATGCCTACAATGCCCCCTACTAGCGACCCCAACCTTGTGATAACGCGGTCCATAAGACCGTTCGATACCGCCCCGCGCACTCACGGGGGAGACATGTCCATGTTCTTCCTCGCCCAGCCAGGTACAGTCACTCGGTTCGGCAGCCCGGGGGAGCATCATGTCAGAGGCCTCAATGCAGAGGCTATTGCGCAAGTATTCCTGCCAGCCCCAGCATGGGTAATATCGCCTGATTATGCCCCTCTCCGCTGCAACCAAGACGAAGAGATGCCCGGCATCTTCTTCAGTCTGAACCTGGCTGTGTATAACCAGCAGATCATCCCCTCGGAATGGGAGGAATGCTGGTTCTTTATGAACGGCCGGGTGCACCCATATGCGTTGACCTGGGAGATTGAGCAGCTTGACGGGCTCGAGGAAGACATTGGCAGTACGGTCGACTACACAATCCCTACCTTGATCGTCCGTGATACTGGGTACCAACCGTAAGTGAGCCTGCCCTAGGGAATGCTATGACTAACACTCTGTACTAGCATTGTGAGCAGGACCTTTACTGCACTCGATCGCTTCCCCTTAGTGCAGCCCGTTGTTACCTTCGCTGGCCCGATTGTCAACTCTGGGGCGGCCCTACTGAACAAGATGATGCTGCCAGGCTTGGATGATGCCCAGTTCAAGTGCTGTGGGTTTGTCAACCTTGCATCCTATGTGACCCCGGCACGAGCAGACAAACCTCCCTTTGGAGGATGGCATCCCTTCCAAGTCTTTGTCATCTTTCCAGTGAAGATGCAGCCTTGGCTGTCTCTATGCAGGAAGATGGTGGAAAGACGGGATACCTCCTTCCAGCCGGGGACAACCTTGGTATGTACTGGTAAAGTAGCAGGCCTGCTGGATCATGACATAATGGTACACCCTCCTCGATTGGATAAGGACTACGTCTTCATTGTCGTCCCAGACAACTGGACCTTCCAAGCCGGGACAGGGCCAACGCCTGCTACACCACAGAACAGCCCGGAGAAGAAGACTACAGAGAA
Source organism: Neonectria sp. B-13 (assembly GCA_002682825.1). Lineage (NCBI taxonomy): Eukaryota > Fungi > Ascomycota > Sordariomycetes > Hypocreales > Nectriaceae > Neonectria > Neonectria sp. B-13. The sequence continues at coordinate 52,123 of NOKP01000077.1, read as the reverse complement.
GAATACCGTCTTCAACGCCAAGCTCAACTTCACATCGCCGTCTAAGCGGAAGGCTCCTCGATCTACACCGCCTCCCACAACCCAGAATGACCCATGTACGCCATCCAAAAGACCACGCACAGCAGATGATAACCCCCTATCGCCATCGGCAAAGAGTCTCGGCAAGAGACCAGTTGCGCCACAGCTAGCTTCATCTTTAGACACAACTGCATCACGACCAAGGATGATGATGACCGCTGTAGGTGCTGTACCCATCTCTAGCAGTACATCTGCAGCGACAACGCCTTCTTCCAACGGCTCAGGGTCAGTACACACAGTGTCATCAGAAGAGGTAGATGAGCTGGCCCAAATTGACCTCACAGGCAAATCAAGCCTTATGTCGCAACGTGGGGAATCACGGGCTTCGTCTGATGTACCAGAATTACCAAGACCAACACGCACAAGGCACCAAGCGAAGAAAGCCTAGGAAGGAAGAAAAGAAGGAAGGAAGGCAGGCAGGCGTTGTTCAATCTACAATAGGTCTCAACACCTATATCACATATCACAAGTCTCAACACTATGATAAATATCACCCAAATTGACGATTGCTTATTTAATTACATTAAACCTAAAGCTGGGCTAGGAATCAGCATTGGCGCAGGTCTCAGCCCGCCTTATTGACTAAGCCCAGTAGTTGTTGTAGGTACAGGCCGACCTCTTCTGGTCTTTCGTTGAGGGTGTAATACCTTTATCAATTGTAAAAAGTGGCAGATTTCCAACTCAGTAGTGAAATCACACTCCCGTACCTTCCTTATGGTCGAGCGGCTACAGCCTTGGGCAAGTTGTAACCGTTCCCAAAAGGTGAGCACGCCCAGCTTAGGGTTTGTGAATTCCTTCGACTTCGGTCGACTGGGGGGAAATCGAAATGTTCGCGCTCCCGGGGCTCGATTTGCTGTCTGCAACACTCTGTCTTCGTGCTGGAATCGCCGGCGGGTAAAACTTTGGTTCCGACCAAGGGATCTCAGGAACCTGGCCAGCTTGCTGGTGTCTAGAACCTGTTGGTCCCAGTCGGTTGAGCGATAACGATGAGCTAAAGCAAATTACCACTTTTTTGCCCAGTTTGGCTTGTTGGTTACTGACAATGATGTGACTGGAAATGCATCATTACGATCGTCTGTGTGGAGTCGTAAGATCGTAGCCCCACAAGCTTGACTGGGGTTGAAGGGTGGGGGAAATGGGGAAATGTGGTCTGTGCGCAGCGCTTTTGCCGAGGTAGGGGTTCGAGTCTGCCGATTAATTTTTTGGCAATGGGGTAGGCGCTGATTTTTGTGCCTTTCTGATTGGTCAACTCATTCGTTCCTCAAGGCCCTCTTTGTAAAGAGAGCGCGAGCCTGCGAGCGCGCCCTTTGCAATTCCCCTGTCCACAACAAATTAGCTTGAAAGGAAGTATCTGAAACATCTGCAGGATAAGGGCATATTGTGCCAACTGGCCGCGTTGGACGCGTCATTCGCGCTTACCTGACGACCTGTTGTTGACCCATCACTGCACCATGTTTTGCGATTTCGACATGATAAAGAGATTATTTTACCATGACCTCGCCTGATTCCTGTTTCGACATTTCCGACAGCGACTTCGGGTCCGCTGCCGAATCAACGCCCTGCCCGACGCCGTATCCTACCCGCTCAACCTCGACCCCTGTCTCGACTCTGACGACCTCTTCCGCAAGCGATGAACAGTACGAACGCACGCTCTGGAGGCATTTCCCAGGCTGGGCTTTCTCTGAGCGAGCCAGGGAGACGCGTTGCTGGGCCTGGCAATTTGGATATGAC
>NOKP01000077.1:27677-47655 GCA_002682825.1 Neonectria sp. B-13 | reverse complement strand
TCAGATCAACAGCTTGAAGGATGGGCAACAAAGTGGCTCACTCAAGTGGTGGGCGTTCAAGACGAGATGGAAGCCAGTTGGAGATAAGTCTCACTTGGAAGTTGGAATAAGGGACGTACGTGGGCAAGGGCTTCGGGAATAGCTTCACCATCATGGCATCAAGAATAGAGGCACTTGCCAATCCACCCAATCCACCCAATCCACCCAACCCACGATAGCTTCCAGTGGATCCACTATACTGAGATATTCAGTGGATTATGATCTACCCACTCCACTCGAGCGGCCAGTGGATTGAGTGGAGTGGCTTTCAACCCTGACGAAGGCAAATCGGGCAGGTAGTAGGATAATGCCTAACCGCGTGCAAATAACGCCTTTGATTTCAGCATGACACATCTACTTTCCCTAACCTTATCCTACCACGCACCTCGGATTTTGGACTATTGTAAAAACTTTTTAGTATAATAAATATAGCTTTGACCCTCGAGCTCGTACCCGTCCTTGACTTTCTTCCATTCCTTCCTAGTCGTGTCGACTTTCTCTCCCTTAGCATTCTCATAGTAAAGTCCCCCGCCCTTTTTATGTGCATCGCAGAGATTGAGAGCACTAGGCACTAGAGACGCATGCAAATTTTGAGGGTTCCTTGACCGCCGCTCAAAGACATTCAGATACGATGAATTGAATCCGTGTCGAATATACTTGTAGTACCGGTGATATCATGGACACTTATTTACAATTGTTGTGCTTGTCTTGCCCCTTTTCCTTTAAACTCACGTCACCTAGTCCAATTCTGCCGCACTCAAGCGAGTTTTAGATGACCTTGAGCCTCAAATTCTATCGTCACTGGTTGGACATATGATGGGCTGTAGGGGCATAGAACGTTCATGCGCTTCAATTCCGGCACCAATGTGTAGGAGCAAAGGGCCGTTTGATAGATCCTCTTCGCGAGTATTCGGATCTACATCTAATACCCTAGGGATCCGTTAGCTATGTTAGTCCACTTTTAAGGTTCATTGTAACCGCGCGCGACCGACCACTTGAAACTTGGAGTGGGCAGAGAAGAGCGGCAGTTATTCGAGCATAGAGTCAGCAAAGCACTTAGAAGTAGTGTAACTTTCTCATGTGAAGTTGTGTTCAAGAGAGCCATGCTGAACCTGATGTGGGCAATTATTAATACTGCTCATGATGTACCCACCTGCTGCGCCTGCCCAATCTTCGAGCAAGGTAGTACATGTATGTGTTGCTCCATTCACGGAATTTGTGTACTACACTCAGTTCAGTTGCCCTACTGATGTCACCACAATTCTTCTTGATCTTGAGATAGGTAGATAGTCTGCGGATTGGGGCTTTGGTCTCATGCTCTCTGAGACTTGATAAGATGAAGAACTTATAGGTGTTATTGTTGTAGAATGAGATCGTCAAGCTTCCGCCATCTTCAGTAACGTATTTGAAGAACTGGCCGCATTCGCAATGGGTCCTAGACTGAACAATGAGGTCCCTGATTTGTTGGGGTTGTGAATCGCCCATCGGAACGGGATAAACGGAAACCTGTGTATGCTCCCCTTGTGGTACACTCCCTAGTAAGACTATGGCTGAGACTGATAAAGTTAGTACCTTTGGGTCTGGGTAACTTCATAATCTGTGACTTGAAATAGACACTGAGGTTTGACAAAGAGAGTGGGCTTTTTTGAGAAACAGACCTTCCTGAGGGCGGGAAGTGGGGGATAAAGTTCTTCAATGCACTTTAAAACTCATAGGGCCTAGCTTTGGGGCTAAAATCCCAGATGAGCTGACTGCCAGTTGCCTTATATCCTGCTGGCTTATTTTAATTTTCCACTGAACTTGAATTAACATTTACTAGACGTCATAACCTATCGTATCAGGCTTGGCACCCTGGAGCTCGTCGATGATGCAGAGGTTATACCTTATAAGGAGCCTGGCCCGTTATGGTGGGGCGGGCGCAGGTCCCGCAATCCTGCCAGACAACAACGCCGTGCTGCGTATCATCTTAGAATGGGGTCGCTATTAGATACCCATGAACTGAGATACCTCTCCTCTACTGCCTAGAGAAAGCCATGGAGAGTGTGCTTTTCTCTCCTCCCCGTCTTTTCCCTTTCCCCTCCTGCTCTGCTAGATGGGCGTTGGGGCTCCAGGAAAAAAGGAAAGCAAGCAGGAAAATGCTAACTGTAAGTTTCATCGAAGTCAACTTTCACCGAAATCCCTACTGCAAGCATTGATTACACTAATCACAACTCTGCATTTTTCCTTTTACTGAAAGCGGCTGTCAGCATAGGAGAGTTTCGGCCTTCTTTAGACTTTACTACGGTCTATCGCTACAGCTATAGGATGCACCAATTCTAATCATTCTTACAACTCAATATCTTGTTCATGCAGGAGGAGACCCATTTCATTTATCTAGAGATAGTAGAAAGCTATTCCGATTGAAGCAGATAAGCGTTCTAATTGAGAACATCAAGTATGATACATTGGATCAACCTGAGAAATCACAGATCTGCCAACCATCCACTGTCTTCCGAACACTAATGCGATCAATCCCATGGCCCTGGCCCAAGATATCTAAAGGCAACTTCAGGTTGGAGCTGACGTCGGCGGAAGCTTCCTCCTGTCCAGCCAGGCTCTTTATCCACTTAGTCGCCACATTCACCGCCGTCTGGTTGACAACGAAGGCCTCGCGTATGGCAATCTCAATAGCGTGATGGCAACCACGGCGGCCGGAATCAGCAATAGCCTCTGCTATTTTCTTTGTGGCATTGTGCTGCTGCGCGAAGGCCGTGGAGCTTGCGGTCAGCATCGCCCTGAAGTGCCGTACAGCTGACCGGCGAGCATTTTCAGGGAGCTTCTTGATGGCTTCCTTGGCGTTATTTCTGGCATCGCCAAGCGATCTGCGAAAGTCAGCTTCCAAAGAATCAGTGAATTCTTCGTAGGCCTTCTCCAGTTTTTCAGGGTCGGATTCCTTAGCAACACGGGAGAATTCGCGAAGTCCATCGTCAAAGGCGTTTTTGAGCGTTTCAAGGAATTGGAGAGCAACTTCCATCAGCTCATCCTCGGAAGTCGGAGCGTTATCTGTGCCAGATGCAGCTGCGGCATCGCAGTATTTGCGAATGGTCGCAATATGATCAGTATCATCGGCGGCGTCCTGGGCAATGAGGGCATAGAAAGGACCCAGATTGCTAGAAGTCAGGCAGAATTTCAAGAATTCGACCCGACGGTCAAGCTGGGATTCCCAGCCCCGAAGGATGGGGGAGTTGTCGGGATCTGTTTTCATCATCTTCGTCTGGGTAGGATATGTGGTTATAAAAGGAGATACGGTAAAGGGAGATGAGAAGCTTCTGTGTGTATTGACGATATAGGATGAATATCGGGAGGTATTCTGGGCAATTGAACAGTTAACATCCCAACCTGAAGGACCTAACATGCTTCTCTTGTTCTTTATATACGACGGGCCAGGCCTAGATGCCGCAAGCTGAGGTAAATGTGAAGAGTACCTTTAGAATAGGTTTGGCAAGCAAAGTGAAAGTAACTTTAGAGTAAGGCCGGAAGGTAAACTTAAGGTTATAAGATAATAATATAAAGAGTAGCTTTGGAATGCAATTGATAAGCAAGCTGAAAGGCTGTGGAATGAGGGTGGAAAGTAAGCTTAGAGTTACACACAGTAATGTAAAGAGTAACTTTAGAATGGGGTCAGCAAGCAAGCTTGGAGTCAGATGGAAGGCTGAAATCATGAGGTAAAGAAGAGGTAGTTGTGATTTGTAACATCACTTTGGACGAAAACCTTGGGAGTATGATGATTAGCATATATATAAACCTCCTTAACCCCGCCGAGTAAAAGCTTTTCATCCATGTGATGATATCTCATTCCCTAGTGGCCTATATCAAGTTATTATAAGCACTTTCAGTCTCATACTATATCAGTGAGTAAAACCTATGCAGCTTCTCTTATACTTCAGGAGTCCAACAAAGCCCAACCCACTTAGGATCTCCATGAGTAACAAGTTATAGGCACATCATGGAAACCGCAACTACAACCACCGGGCCCGTCTACCGTGACTGGGAGGCTCTTTATGACCAGCGATTCGATCTGTTGGAAGATGCTCTTCGTCGACGTGATTCCAAGCTTCTTGCCGCTATGGAAGTTCAAGACCGACTGAGCGAGATCGACTACACTGCATCTTTTTACAAGGAAGCTCGTGCTCTCGGACCAGCCGTTTTTAATAACAGCGCCCACCAGATGACGGAACTCAGACATCGGCTCAATCTCTCCAACGAGAGGACAAAAGTGGATTGTGATGGAGTCAAGGCCAATATGGAAAACATGGCAGATTCTTCTCGTTCACAGAACAGAGAGGATTGGGAAAATGAATTTGATGATGATATGAAAAATTTGGAAAGCAAGGCTACAGAAGACATCCGAAGTTTGAGGGACTGGGGCAAGGGTAAAATCAGGGAAATGGCTAAAAGCGTGCGTCCAGCAGCGGCAAAGGCGTTTTCTGGGGGTGCGACTGCTGTTACTCAGTTTCTCAGCAACGCATTGGACTGGCTCAAGGGTGCCTTGAATACTGTCTTGGCGTGGGTACACCAGGCTTGGGCGAAGATCCAGCAGTGGGCCAACTCTGTCAAGAACTGGTTCGAAGGTGCGGGGAGCACGATCAAGGGTTGGTTCTCCTTTGCCAGTGCTGGCCAGTTGTCCGACTTTTACAAGAGTGCCAGCGGGAATGCTGCAGGCCTAGAGGATTTTCCGGGCTTCGAGGACCTTGCTATTAAGCTGCAAAAATCCGGTATGGATAGTTTCACTCTTGTGAGAAAGGGCAGCAGTTGGGTTGTAGAACTTCTATGAGCTTGTTCAGTGAGGCAGCCACTATTATTCAAAAGATATTTTCAGCTAGGGTTGAATTAAACATGAAGGGTTAAGTCTAAAGAAGGACCATACTATTCTCTATCCCGTCTAAACGAGGCTCGCCTAACGTTTTTCTACCGTTTTACGTATTCTGAGCTCTGAATAGGCTCATAATCGCTTCCACCCAAGCAACATAGTCTAGGGGATTGTCAAGGTCCCACGAACCCTATAAGAGCTTCTCATGCATAGAGTGCTTTTTTAGGAGCTCTATGTAGTCAAATAAGTCGAACTTGAATTTTTTATCCTCATCCTCTACCTATCCTTAATAATTGAATCACACCGGTCCACCCAAACCCCGTCACTGCTGTGAAAAACTCGCGAGATAAATACCTCGGGATTCTTCCTTGACGATTTTAATCCTTTCAGTAGCAAATACAAATCCTCCTTGGGACTGAGGTTCGACTCGCTATTTCGAGGATGAGGCCTATTACCTTTCACTTGGATCCACCCTAGTTCTCGTAGCATACGAGTGTCTACTCCTTTATGTTCTACTCTTTTGTTAGCATACATGAAGACAAGAAGCCGTTGTTCAACCACTTACCAATCTTTTTGGTCATCTCTTTAACACAAAGAACCCCTCTCTCATCCTTTGTCCACGGAAATGCATCAGGCCGTAAGAACCAGAGCATTCGGGTTACCATGGTAGCTGCGAGCATCTCCGAATCCTGTTTTTTCCCTATACTAAACACTCTCTCACTTTTACTAACCTGTGGGGTCTCTGTTGAAGCTGCAAAGGTGAGCGCCCATATCAGCATCAAGTCGCACAAAGGGTCCCCCAGGCTCTGTACCAAGCAGTTGAATGCAGTTTGATAATGGTTCAGCATACGCTCATCTCCATCATGAAACTCCTTTTCCAGTTTGGTGAAACCGGTTCTGACGGTATCCGGAACCCTGGCAAAGGGAATAGCACACCCAAAGTCTATCACCTGCCTCCGTGCCTTTTTTGACTGTTGATCGTTCTGTGACATTCGCAATTCGGCTTCTATTGCCGCCCGCTTAAGGCTCCCCGGCGGAGCTGCTGGGAGGTACTTCTTTCTCGCATCACCTACCAGCTGGATGAGATGCTGGGATGTTAGACGCTTCCCGCGGGACCCAGGCATCCATTCAATACCAGCTTCAGCTATTACAGTTATCAATCCGGTGATCCAATCCTGACGTGATAAATTGCTTTCACTGGTATGCTGAATGGCCCCACGTAAGACAAGGATCCAAGTTGCATGAGTTGATGAGACTGCTCTGCCCGCTGACATCTCTGTACTACAGCACACATTGTAAATCTCTCGAGCGTAATCATACCGAGCCTTCTTTAATATAGATTTAGGTGCAATATTATTGGAGGGAGTATCGGCTGGTATACTTGAAAAACACGATTTGTACTGTCTGTTAATCAGATTAGTTATGCTCTGGCTATAGAGAAAAGGACACTTAACTTGTTGCTGAATGGCTCATGGCAGCTCTCCCATGTCTCTAGGGCGGCATTGATTTGTTCCAACCGTTCAATACGCTCCCCTGGAACTATACCACTGCGAGCGCCATGATTCAGTTGTCTTCGTAGTTGGCATGTCATGAATAACATCATCTCCGGGATCCATAGATGATGAAACACTTCCTCAAGGAACCGTGCGGCAACCTTGATATCGCGAATACCCTTACCCCCGAGTTGGCTGAACCAGAGCTGGCTGTGCCGATTGACTGCTATGACCTTCCCATAGTAGAATGCCAGTGCGGCCACATGAAGTAAAACAGGGCGATTGTCGGACGTCCGGGGCCACCGTGCAGTGTTCATTGTGCCTTGAGACTCGCCAAACCTAAGCATATCTGGAGAGACAAACGGCCACGCGCCCTTCTTAATGCTTTGCATAGTGATGAGGGGATTAAGCACTGTCCTAGGTAGTACCCTTGGATCTCCAGTGAAGCAGTAATTTCCCAGTCGATCAAGCACTGCAATTGCCTCGGATAGAGATAGGTCTAGCCCTTTCTGGCCACTTGCCCGGAATCGCCGTTCCATCTCACCAAGAGCAAGCTCAAACATCCTTGCATATGAACAGAGCACATTGGGGAAAACCGCGGGTCGAAAAGTTCGCAGCACTCGCGTATACAACTCGGTCTCTTTCAGGAAAAATCGCATCAACTGGAAGATGGGGTGGAGAACAGTGAAGAAGTTGCGCCGTCTAGGTTCGAGTTCGGAGGCTTTAACAGTAACTACTTGCTCCATACGGAATGCAAGTTGGTCCTGCGCCATGGCTGCCCCAATTCGCTGCCTCTCGCGCGCGAATGGCGTTGATGCTTCTGGCCGCCCTGGTGTCAGCTCGCCACGAAGCCTTCGCAGCAGTTGCTGCTGCTTAGATTGGACACGACCACCCCCTCGGATAGCCTCTGAAGGCGGTAAAGTGAGCGCGGCTGTCGCAATCCCTCTCGTGGCGAGCAGTTCGTCCCGTCGGTTACGCATGGGTCGCTTGATGTTGGAATATCCTTGGAAGTACCCAAAAAAGAGGACATGGGCTTCATCGTTCTGGAAGCTCATGTTATCTTGCATCACTGTGCAGAGGTCGTTAAGGAATCTTGGCGGTCTAGCTGACGAGAAGTTTCCATATCGGGGATGAAATGCGAGTGGGTAGAAGGTAAAGTCCCGAGCGTTGTGGTATTCTGCAGTGACTTTACTGTGATCTGCTAACAGGCAAACTGTCTCGCCGATTTGCTCTTCCTCCTTGGATGCTGACCTGCCTTTGATGCAGTTGATGTCTGCGGCAAGAGCGTATGATACCTGGTCAACATGAGCCAGGTCATACTTTCGCTCAAGTTCCGAACGGAGTTGTTCGAGTCCATCACTGTATAGAGCCTTCTGGGCCTCAGTTTGATCGGTCGCTTCGTAACCCGGCACTGACTCTTCGTCTTCTTCATCAACAAAGAAATTGAAATGGAAGAATTATGGTTTTTTTTTCTGATTTCTTCTTCCTATTGACGATATCTCAAATCGTCTATGACATGACCACGTTCTCACCCTCAGTTAGATCTTCACTGGACCGAGCTAGGAGTCCAAAGCAACGCTCCACCCAGATATCGTCGTTGCTGTGGAAAATTCGGGCAATGAATGCAGGAGGGTTGTTCATTAAAGAGAGCAAGTCCTCTCGCAATTCTAGAAGCTCCTTTTTCGGCCGTAAGGTCAGATCATTGTTACGAGGATTCTCTCTGAATCCTCGGAATGCTGAATAACGATGAACCCAACCAAGTTTGCATAAAACCCGATTGTTTACTCCCTTGTGTTCTATACGGGTGTAAGCAGCAGACCCCTCTGAATTTACTCAAGTTGTATACGTACCCAGTTTCTTCGTCATTTCGGGGATTGGTAGAATCATACTGTCGTCTTTCCAAGGAAACCAGTGAGGGTAAAGGAACCAAAGCATTCGGGTAGTAAGCGCCACAGCTAATAGCCTCGAATCTTTTCGAGGCCCAGCCTCAAAATGATATCCATACATCGGCAATGCTGGCGTGTCCGTGGACGATGCAAAAGTGAGCACGATCATCAGAAGAAGGTCACACAACGGGTCTCCTAAGCCCCGAATCAGGCAGTCACGAGCTGTCTCGTAGTGGGCCAGGATTTTCTGATCACGGTGAGCGAAGACCTTGCGCGAAGCTTCAAATCCCTCTTCGAGGAATAGTGGAATTTCAGTGAAAGGAACAGGACAACCAAAGTTGATCACATAAGATCGGTTTTGAACTTCGGGAGAATCAGTTTCGGCTTCAGTTTGATGGAAAATGTTATCAGGGCGGCCATCCTGATACATATCCCCACCTAACAGCCACCGTTCCTCGTCGCACGTAACACTATCGTCGACATCACGTACCCTCCATTGATACAGGCCGGATACAAATGGACGTGTGACGGCGGGTCGGTTAACAGTCTTGGGCAACCTAGTGAACAGGCTGTGTCTGCTATAATGTGGAATGACCCAGAAATAGGGCAGGGCGTGTTTTCCAAGTGTACTCTTCCAGTTCTTTGCCTCAAAATGACTGATGTGGGTCGAGATAGAGGTATGAAATCTTCGGGCTAGCTGCCGATAATAGCAATGATCCCAAAGCGTACGGGCGATGCCATCATCCCAGCCAAAGAGGCCTTGCACCCTTTCATGGTAGGTATTTCCCAGGCCATTCACCCCCTTCCGCACCTGTGTTAAGTAAGGCGCCTCGCCCATTAAGTTATGAACGATGTCGTAGCTTAGCCCTCGATACCCTTCCCACATCTCTTCGTGCTCATCTGCAACCCTTGTATCGAAAAATAGATCGACACGAGATTGTCTGATCACTTGGAGTGCAAGATGCCGATAAACCATCTTACGCATGTCGTCCAGGATACCACATCGTTCGCCCGGTTCGCAGGTTCGCAGGCGATCATCTAATTCTTTCGCTTTGCGGTATTCTCGACTGGCCATATTCACACCTTTCCAATTTCTGAAAATACCCTCAAGTCCATTGAAAGTGAAGCTTGTTGATGTGACCAGCTCGTCGTGGAGGTGGAAGTCCTGCCAATTGAAAAAGGTCAAAAGGGAGCCAGGCAAGGCCTGTCTGACCCATGCTGCTTTCAAAGTCCAAGTCAGAGAACAACGATGCAGTTTGCACACTTGACAAATCCATGAATCCAGAATCTAGACAGGGACTGCTGAATCAGCCTTCACCAGATTCGCGTCACGGTCTGAGACTCCTCAGGTCAAGGAGAGGTTTCAAGACTTGACGGAAGTGCATTTCAAGTTCCGGGGCACAAAAGAAGAGTACGAAATCCAGAGTCGTTATTGGATATGAGGAGAAATACACATCCTTCTCCCCGGAACATCATGCCACTCTCCACGATGTTGAACAGTGATTTCTGAGGAGTCAACTGACACCACATCCGGCTGCGCTAGCAGCTGATTGGGTTGGACGATGCGCCAAACACGTTCGGTGGCTACTGAACAGCGAAACCGTGGGCGTTTCGTTCGCCTCCTTTGGTTTTTTTGGGTTTGTCGTCAAGGGGACTGCTCGCAAGACGACGGACGAATACTCAAAGTCACTATGCGGAGTCATCCCCACTAAACTTAGCCTCTGACCCCGCATCAGGTATCCGCTCATGCCGCTTTGCCGAACTAGCTGTACGTGGCGGGTTTTGGGGTGCATGGGGCAGGACGAAGCGCGAAACCTTATTCTGAACGAAAGCGACAAAGGTCTGGACCACAAGCAGCGTCGGCATTGCTCCTCAGCTGCTCGTAAACCGTCGGAGCGACGCCGTTATCCCGGCGCACCAACCACCAACCACCAGGAATCCCCGTCGACAATTGTCACGACCCGGGGCTCTCCGCACTTTGTAAGCAGTGATCCCCCAGAGATGACGGGTTCTTTTTGATCGGGGTGTTGGTTGTAGAAATAACGGTATTTTATCCTTGACTCGTGAGTCGTGACGCGGCACACTAACTATGACCATTGCCGGACGGGGTCTGGTCAAGCTGGCTGAGGGCGATGTCGCGGAACGTGTTGAGTGAGAGTCGCGATGGTTGTCGTTGTTGATGTCGTTGAGAACCTTGGCAGCTAGATAATCACTATTCCCTTCGGAATAATCCCGCCTCCAATTGTCCTCTCTGCCAAGCTTGAGGCTCATGGTTTGCATCTTGGCAGCGCGGCATTCATGATGCTGTGGCTTCCACACTTGGTGGCGGCCACTAGAGCGCGTACTAGTGAGATTCCCACAACCCGAGCCCGATTAGGAATAAGAGCGCCCGCAACGTTGCGAGCAGGACATGGTGCTGAAGGAGGACTGGAAGGGCCAAAACTTCGAGAACGAAAGAATAGTATAACTTAGATGATGGTATGCACGCCTTTTTGGTAATGAGAGCCTCATTAAGGCTTCTTTAAATAAAATAAAACCCCGTCCGGACATCTCTCCGGGGTTTGGTAGTACTGGCTGAGTGACTGACTAACAGCTGACGGCACCACACTGAATCTAGAATCTCTGCCGACGAGATTGCCGTGTGGACACCCATAGTGACCATACATTACTCGTGCGACAGCGGGGCCGTTCTTTTCTCGTCCTTTTCCCTCACCAAAAAGGCGGACCCTGTTGGGGGTTGAAGAAGGGGGGGGAGGACCTGGTCCGGTTGTTTGCGCGCCCCGTTACGAAGTCCCCAACTTCGACAATCCTACCCCACGATACCCCAAGCCATCACCAATGCGGAGGGCGCGACGGGGGTCGGACAGGGCCGCGATTGGACGCGCGGGAAAGCTCCGTTCAAAGAGGCATGATCATCTCCGCGCATGGGAGTTGTCCGCCCCGGAACCTTTCAGAGGTTAAGGTTGTTGGCCGAGGGTGTCACGGCGAGTCCGGGGAGAGTCCGGGGAGAGTCCGTCCTGGGATGATGGAGATTCAAGAATAAATACTCCCTTCAGGTCCTCGTTCTTTCTCCATTCCCCTCCCTTCTCTTCTCACTCATCCCCCTCTTCCCACTTCTCCATCCTTGAATCCAGTCTTTCACAATGGCCGGAGGAGTTAAGAAGCCCGTCAACATCTTCAGGTTGAAAGACCTCGACGAGCCCGAGGGTGCCTTCAACTGGCGCCTGTGGTTCTCCGTCATCTCCTTCTCTCTGCTAGGTGCCGCGCGAGGCATCGACGAGGGCCTGATCTCAGGCGCTTTCAACTCGGTCGACTTCAAGGCCACCATCAACTATGACTCCTACACCAAGGTCGAGCAGGCCAACATCAAGGCCAATGTCTCCGCCATGGTCCAGATCGGATCCGTCGGTGGCGCTCTGATGTAAGACGCTACCCACCCTTCTATGAGACCCTCGCACATGTCTAACAGGCGCTGCAGTGCTTTCGTGATTTGTGACCGCATCGGACGTATCTGGGCTACCCGGTTCCTTTGCATGCTCTGGGCCCTTGGCATTGCCATCTTCATGGCTGGCGGTGTCCACGGTAACCTCGGTGCGATCTACGCTGGTCGATTCATCGCTGGTCTCGGTGTTGGACAGACGCCTGTCGTCGGGTAAGTTCCTGGAGTTCACGGACAAGCCGCGGCCCTCCAAAGCTAACTGTTAACAGTCCTATCTACATTGCTGAAATCGCACCTGCATCCATCCGAGGCCTCTGCACCTGCTTCTTCACCGGCGCAGTCTACATTGGCATTGTGCTGGCATACTTCACCAACTACGGCTGTGCCGTCAACATGTCCGAGCACACCCACAACCGATGGCTGGTCCCTACGAGTCTGCACATCATGATGTCCGGAATCATCCTCATCCTCATGTTCTTCCAGTCCGAGTCGCCTCGTTTCCTAGTCAAGCAGGGCAAGCCCGATGAGGCCGCCATGGTCATGGCTCGAATCCGACAGCAGCCCGTTGACGGCGAATACATCATCGGCGAGATTGCCACCATCCAGAACGCTCTTGACCACGAGCTCGAGGCCACCAAGGGCGTTGGCGTGCTCGGCAAGCTCAAGGAGATGTTCCTGGTCCCCAGCAACTTGTACCGTCTCTACCTCACCAGCATGGTCCAGTTCCTCTCGCAGTGGTCCGGCGCTGGCTCCATCACCCTCTACGCCCCTGACCTGTTCAGCCTTCTCGGCATCACTGGCACTAAGGAGTCGCTGCTCGTCACTGCGGTTTTCGGTCTCGTCAAGCTCACCGCTGCCCTGATCTGTGCCCTCTTCCTCGTCGATGTCATCGGACGCAAGCGGGCCCTTCTCACGGGTATCACCATGCAGACAATCGCCATGATCTACGTCGGGTCCTTCCTCACCAAGGTCCCCCAGCTGGGCGTCGTGGAGGACTTTACCCTTCCCGACTCTGACCGGGGCGCCAGCCGAGGCGCGATTGCCATGATCTACGTCTCTGGATTCGGTTGGGCTCTTGGCTGGAACTCTATGCAGTATCTGCTTACTGCCGAGCTGTTCCCTCTCCGCATCCGAGCTCTCGCTACCTCGTGGGCCATGACGCTACACTTCGCCAACCAGTACGGCAACTCCCGCGCCGTGCCCAACATGCTGCTCCCCACGGGCGATGGCGGCATCTCGCCTAAGGGCACCTTCTGGTGCTTCGCTGCCGTCACCTTCATTGGTGGCGTCTGGGTCTGGATCTCAGTTCCCGAGACAAGCGGTCGCAGCCTGGAGAGCATGGATCATCTGTTCGACCTGCCCTGGTACAAGATCGGTCTGTACGGTAACAAGGACGCCGATGAGAAGGACATGGCTCGGGATGAGAAGCAACGTGCTACAGAGGAGGACCGTGGCATGGGCCTCGAGGTGGAGGACAAGCGAAACCAAGTCGTCTAAGCAGCGAACCGACTCACTTCTGTGTGATGATCGGTAGTCATATGAAATGAGATATTTGCGTCATGATCCTCTCTAGCAGGTCTTATGTAACGCCTACTCGCGCCCTCTGCGGTAGGACAATATACAGGCTCAAAGAGTCAAAGAGCCAAACATTGGTCTACAAGCCCCTGAAACCTTTGCATGAACACGTCCACGTGAAAAGTGATACATCTGGTCATAATCTGAGAGAAAGATGCCTATTTGTGAATTTTGTCTGCAATTTAATATGATATAACTTGACTAAAACCTACCCCCAAGAGCAAAACTGACCGTGAAAAGAACTATCCCCGCTAACAATATTTATTGAGTATTCCAAGTCAGCCCAGTGCATGGGTGTAAGAGTATCGCCAACTCGACCTACCATTCCATCGGCCATTGTCGCTAGATGAGGTATGGCGTTAGAAACACCGCTAGTTATGCACTCGCATAGTTCTCACTGTGATAAAATCAGCAATCTGAGACCCTAGTCGACAGGGATGTCGCCCACGACTCATCTTCCGAGGAATACAATCCCAGAGATCATACTTCATAACCTGCCATTTCTGGCAGAGAGGGCTCTCTCAAGGATGGCCCTCGTTCATATCCCTAGACACAGCGCTCTTAACTTAGAAGCTTCTGCCTTCTTTGGTAGGTTCCCAAGACGGGGAGGTAGGGTCAAGCCTTTGGGTCATTCCGGTGGCATCCCCAGGTGAGGTTTCCTCCGGGGGAGACGGGGTGCCTTGCCCGTGACTCCTCTGGATGGGCGGGTAGCTAAGCTGTGGCATGTGGTTAGCCGTAGGCGTAAGCATATTAACACCAACAGGAAGGTGAGGCGAGGGCGTGGCTTAGGAGTTGGGAGCGCCATTTGGAAACCCTGGGTCGCAATGAGGGCCTGGAATCATCTGTGGTGGTCGCATGTTGCCTGTCATGCCGTCAACGGGCCCATTGTAAGGTGCCTCAGGATGGACGGGACCATTGAGAGGGGGGTAGGGAGCGGCTGGAGGAAGAGGACCATTGAGAGGACGAAGGGGAGGGGTTGGGGGAAGCCCAAGGGGAGGATCAAAAGGAGGAGGTCCAGGAGGAGGTCCACAGAGAGGTCCAAAGGGAGGGCCTGCAGGAGGTGGGCCAAAGGGAGGAGGACCATGAGGAGGAAGCCCATGGGGATGAGGACCACATGGAGGAGGACCAAAAGGAGGAGGACCCTGAGGAGGAGGACCCTGAGGAGGAGGACCCTGAGGAGGTGGACCACAGGGAGGTCCAAAAGGAGGACCTGCAGGGGGAGGACCCTGAGGATGTAGCCCATGGGGAGGTGGACCAAAGGGAGGTAGACCAAAGGGGGGAGCCCCAGGAGGAGGACCACAGCGAGGTCCAAAAGGAGGACCTGGAGGAGAAGGACCCCGAGGAGGAGGGCCAGCAGGAAACAGCGGTCCGTGATAATGGACCATATCATGAGGAGGGAAAGGGTGTCTCGCCAGCGGGGGGTACGCGGTAGGTATCATCTCGAGAGGCATACCGCAAAGACCAGACTGACCTCGGGCGGTTCCAGGGAACCCTGGCGGCCCAGAGGCAGACACAGGCGTCTCAGGGGAAGACACGGGCGACTCGTGGGGCAGATACAGGCGAACCAGGGGCAGACTTGCGTTCGACCTGGCTATAAGCTCTCCGTCGGAGAAGAGCACTCGGTCTCGGAACTATGTCAGTTTGGCCTGGCGCAGTTCCAATGGGCGGCTGAGCAGGTTGGTAGATGGTATTCTCATCGGTGGTGTCCGACTCGGCAGACACGGCTCCGATGCTCTTGTGGGAACAGCCGGAGTCATCAGACTTGGTCGCACCCTAGCCATATATGATCCTAACCATATTTCTTCCTGATCACATATTCGGGTGCCTCAACCTAGGCCTCCTCAGCCATCTCCAGAACCGTAGGGTGAGTCTCCGCCTCGTCCATGTCCGAAGATGTCCAAATAGTCAGACTGTCACGGAGGAGCTGTACGACGAGTGTGGAGTCGTGAAAAGATTCTTCGGACAGGGAGCCGAGCTCGGCAGTGGCATCATCGATGGCCTGCTGGGCAAGATCGCAAGCTTGATCAGGCGAGTTTTGGATTTCGTAGTAGAAGATAAACAAGTTCAGAGCCACGCCTAGACGCAAAGGGTGGGTGGTGACGAGCTCGACCTGGGCAGCATCGGTGGCAGTCTAGAGAGGAATATGTAAGCATCTCCGACAGCGTTGGCTAATTCGGATCAATGGGCTTGGAGCTGACGTTGTAGGCCTCCCGGGCAGAAGTAATAGCAGCGTTGCGCTTCTCGCCCAACCCAAATTCTGCTAGATAACGATTGTAGTCACATTTCCTAAAGCATGGTAAGTCCATCTGGGGGGACTAATGCGGTTAAAACAAACATACATCTTGTAGAAGAAGAATTTGGACATGCCTGAAGTGGCATTGGGGATCAGTCTCTCATCTAGCGTCTTTAAAACGTTCTCGCAGAACTTCTCGAGCTCCTTCAGAATCTTGTGGCGGAATTCCCGGATGGCAGTCGTATGCGTCTCGCTGCTTGATTCCAATTCCTCGATCAAGGAGATAATCCGCAAGCTGGTACGGCGGGAGCCAACCGCATTCCGATATGCAGTGCTGAGGAGGTTCCGCTCCTCGAAACTGAGCTCACCACCGGCCTTCGCGACTTCATTCAGGTGTGTGACCATGTGCGTTCCCCAACGTGCGCTAGTGCACAGTCGTCCGTAGCCTGGTCAAGCGATTCCAGCGGGGCCTTTGGACTAGGTTGGTGAGATGGCCCTCTCTTGCCCCGCATTGGACACCTCCAGGGCACAGCCATTTAGACTTTTGGCGGGCGTTAGCTCATGGACCCTTGCCCCCGCCCACCTCCCGTTCTGCTGCTCGCCTATAAGTAAGCCGGGGACCCGCCCCCTCATTTCTCAGTCTCTATCGACTCCCTCCTCGGTAAGATCGGAATCAAAGATTATGCGCGGGCACTAAAAGGGGCCTGCAATGGCGCTCGCCCCAGAACACGCCCTCGGCGTTATCGTAGGCGCCATCTGCAGCTCGCTCATCCTCTTCCGATGCGGCTACCGACTGCTCTCCCGCTGTAGAATCCACCCGGACTGCCACCGGACATGGCACGCCGATGACGCGTATATGGCCTTCGCCATTGTGCCGCTCGCCGCTCGTACCACCGTCATCTATCTCTCCTTCTCGCTTAATCCTGACCAGACCTTCGGCCTGCCAACCGAATCTGATGCCGCCGCAAGAGACATCTCTGTCGCCCAACTTGAGGAGAATTACATTATGTCTCATAAGCTGCTGCTTCCTGCCCGCGTCTCCTACCTGACATAGTATTATCTCCCGCCCCTCTCCTCCGCCAGCGCCTGGCACAGAGCTTGTGGCTGACCTCGCTATCTTTCCCTATAGTCTATGGTGCCTTAAGCTTTGCCTCCTGAACTTCTACTGCCGCTTTATCCAGGCCTTCCCCTTGTGGAGGACGACTGCCTCAACACTATGGTGGGCCATTGTGGCCACTTACTTCGCCACCTTGATACTGATTTTCACCGAATGTCGGCCGATAAACTTGTATATTGGTACTCCGCTTCTTTCCCAAAGAACGTCCGCTAAGTATCGCCTTGCCAGATATTGGGACCCAGATCCCGACAGTCAACGTACGCGACAAAGTACCCGAATCCTACCGTCCCGAAACTGACCTATGCTTAAGATACTTGTCACCGGGCGCTAGCACACCTTATTACCATGGGGGTCTTTAATATGGTAACCGATATCGCCCTTATTATCTTGCCTTTCCCGATTCTCCGATATAGCCACCTTCCCGGCCGACAGTACGTCATGTTTATATCTTATCGAGGATAGGCTATTAACACCCGCAATAGGAAAGTTCAACTAGGTATCCTATTCAGCATTGGTGTTGTTGTTGTCGTCATCACAATAGTCCGACTCCCGCTAGTTGTGAAACAATCCTTATCCATACAGGCCCGCGCGACGGTATACCCTCTACGCTCTTCTTATATTACTCAATAATATGCTGAACATCGGTTCCAGGGAGCAGCTATCGAGATCCTGGGCGCTACCATTGTCGCCAACGCTGCCTTCTATTTTGCTCTTCTTAAAGATATCCATAGAGGGCACGACCATAATTGTGCAGGACGTCAGGGTGCTGGCTTTCGGCCTTGTAATTCTGATGCCAACCTCAGTCTTGTTTCTCGCCATAACCATTCGGCCCATAGCCCAACGACCGGGTATGTCCTGATGCCGGGTTTCAATCCGCAGGTTCTAACATCCCATAGCCACTGCCAGGTCAGTCCCGCGAGGCCCCGAGTTGCCGCTGAGAGTAGCTTCGACCCTAATCACCCTACTCAATAAGTCTTAA
Organism: Neonectria sp. B-13; assembly: GCA_002682825.1. NCBI lineage: Eukaryota > Fungi > Ascomycota > Sordariomycetes > Hypocreales > Nectriaceae > Neonectria > Neonectria sp. B-13. The sequence continues at coordinate 30,045 of NOKP01000077.1, read as the reverse complement.
CTGGAACGCGCCGCATTCCAGCTTCTAGGCCAATCATATCCAATGCATTCTACCCCTTCATTTTGTGGGGCGTAACGCGCCGCGTTCCACGTTCATGTCAAGTTCGTATACATCCTAACAGAACGCGCCGCGTTCCATACGCCATAATCCCTGTTGAGTATAATGAACACTATAGTAAGAGAGCCAATCAAAGGCTAAAGAGTGCTCCACTACGAGGGCCCCTAAGCTAATGTCTACCTTTACCTTGATCTCTCTCTCTCTCTCTCTCTCTCTCTCTCTCTCTCTCTCTCTCTCTCTCTCTCTCTCTCTCTCCCTCTCTCTTTTTTACCCTTCATATTCTACCCTTCCAATCTTCCAATATGACGAAACCAGTACTAGCTACACGAGAGCAACCCACGCCTAAGCAACTAGCCAAGGTACAAGGGCTTGGTTTATACTTTAACCACCCTGAGTCAGCGATTATATGTACTCATTGCAGATTCGCGATCCAGCCATCTGGGCACCGCATCTCAAGACACTTAGGCGAGAAACACGGGATACCTAAGTCAGCACGGTGGGGAGTCAATCCGCTTATTCAGTCCTTTCGCCTTATCGATCCAAAGGACCTGCCCTGAAGACCCGATGGATCGCCATTGCACCCTCACTTGAAGGAACAGAAAGGGGCTGCCTGCAAACACTGCAACTTCCGATCAACAAGCTACGAACTTCTCTCACGTCACTTGCTCTGATGGCATGCAGATCGAGTCAGACCCAGCAGCGCACGGAAGGGTCGTTGGCTGCGAGACCGTATAGATGACGGGCTTGTGTTCCAAAGTTGGCTCTCTGGTGATATCCATCACTCATGGAGCGTCCTGTCGGCCATGCAGCAATCGAACTCGCCACCCTTCGCTAGCCTGCAGAGTAAGGACGCCCCCGAGTCTTTCCAGTGCCTCGCGGAAGAGCTCTGTAGCAAGGAGCGAAAACTCCTCTCCGCTCAGTCACCTATCTCAAAGCAAACAGAGAAGGCGAGAGCAGTGCCGGCTATGGTGACCAACTGGATGCGGCGGACAGGCTGGGCTGAATTATTTGATGGTGCGCGCCTGGAATTTCTAGTCAAGCTTTCTGAGCTGCCCGGACCTAGACCTCTTGTCCTTTTCATGCCCGAGGATATAGGACTAGAGAGTCCCGAGTATGTGGAGAAGAAGTTATGCGTCATCTCTGCTGCTCTTGATCGGCTGTTTGACCGCTGTGGCGATACAGTCAAAAACACGGATGTGACCTTGCAGCGCTGGTTGCGAGGACGGTTTCCTAATACACCATACAAGGCACCCTTCGAGCTTGTTGCCAGAGCGGAGTCGGAAAGAAAATGCCGGCGACAGTTGAAGCGGTGTGTGTGTTTTTGGATCTAATTTTGGCATTTGTCCCGGTCAATATGCTGCCATCAAGCTGCTTTGGGTTGATCCAATCTGGGATGCATGTTCCGACACAGCAAGCGATTGGGATACAGAGACCCAGGGTAGAATCGATGATGATGAGGATGGGGAGTATTCTGACGAGGACGAAGATGATCAAGACGATGAATACAGAGATGCAGTCGACGATAGCCATAGTGATGGAGACGACGACGAGTCCGACTCCGAAAGCTCTTATTGACAGGAAGGGCTTATGTCTGGTCACGACGATATGGAGCAGGATCCTGCACTCGATGTTGTCCTACGCCTTCTGTACTTTATGGCTACTGAGGATTTTGATGACGGCAAATCCAGTTCGACATTGCTGGTATACTTCAGTGCTGTATATAGCCTTTCTCCACCTACTGGGTCTGAGTTCCTTCGCCCACACCAGTATACGACATATCTATCTGGGTTCATCTACTGTACCCGCCTCGTTATGCTTGAGGCGGTATTGCCGCGTTTCTCACATGGCTATGTTGGTATCGAGGCTCGGTCACGTGGTGGCCAGTTAGAATTGCTCAATAGCATTCGACAACATAAGATGTGCGATGGAATCATGTTCCCCCTACTCTTCTATTATCAATTGTCGTGTACCCTGTAAAAGTCCGTAGTCTTCTAAATCCGGTCTATTTCCGCTACCCACTTAGTAACTCACAAATGCTCTCTCGTTGCTTTTGCTTGATAACTCATTTACACGTCTCAACGCGTCCCACGCGTCTCAACGCGTCTCAATACGTGCAGTGTGTCCAACAACCAAGTAAAGCAAAATTTGGACCCTCTACTTTACTTGGTTGACTGAACCCCTTGCTTGACTTGGTTTACTCGGTAATAGTGGCTTGCTTTGCTTGGTTGGTTGACGTTACTCGACTATTTTCCATTCCCTAATTACGTGGCTCCCGTGGTAGATCTATGCTAACATACCGCTTCGAAGCAGG
>NOKP01000077.1:10513-23698 GCA_002682825.1 Neonectria sp. B-13 | reverse complement strand
TTTTGGCGGCGGAAAGGGACAAGAAACAACACCCCAAATGGATGACAGTCCCTTAGTGAGGTACACAGAAATGCGTCGCACAGGCGTCTCAGTCGGTCAGCCCAAAGCTGCACCAGACAGCGCGTATGTGGTCAGGCAGTCTAGTGTTTAGTACCTCCTAATAGGGAAGTATCTCATGAGGTTGATTGTCAAGTTAAAAGCAGGAAAGAATGTTGGCAAGGCATCGAAAAGGCCTGCGGTCGGCTTGACAATCGGCGTTGTAGGAGATAGAGGTTTGACCCGGAATTGAGTGAAGATTTGAATGTAATTATAGAATTCTTTCTCAGTAAACAAAGGCAAAGGCTTGAGCTTTGAGCTCAATGAGCTCATTTCTCTCGTCTCTCTGCAGTAAGAAACTCTCAAGTCCTTGTCTCTGAAGTTGATGATGAAAAGAAAAAGACCATCTCCCTCCTTCCCTACTTAACCTTCCTTGCGGCAGCCCCCCCTTCCACACCCAATTACACCCTTGCTAGCAACCAGCTAGCCCACTTGGCCTTTAGCCCCTGCCACATTGTCAGAAAGCTAGCGTGGCACTCAGATGACTTGTATTGTCTATGTCCTTCTCCCCCTGGGCTATCTCTGTGGTGTTCAGGGGATATCCCTTTCCTTGACCGCCTTCCTATTCGGGCTATGCCAGGGAGAGGTTCGGCGAGCGGTCTGTGGACCCCGGAGGTGGTCACCTGACCACCTTGTTGATCCAATGTACATGATCCAATCTAACAATTATTGTTAGATTGGAACATGTACAAAGCAGTTGATCAAATGATCACGTGATAACGGCTGTACAGTCACTGGGCACAACCCGAATAGGAAGGCGGTCAGGGAAGCCTAGAACCCCTGATCACTGCTGCAATAGCTCAGCTAGGGACACACACACATATACACACATCAAGTCATCTAAGTGCCACGCTAGCTTTCCGACAGAATCTCTCAACTCCGACTGACCCAATGCGAAAAAGCGGCTTAGGTAAGCCCATCCGTCCTCGCGCTATACCGCATTTAATTAATCGTGAGCCAAGACTTTACAGTGGGTCCGCCCTCCCATCCACCCTATTTTCCTCTTCCTTTCTTCTAGATTTCATAACTAACTCTATAAAATAGCCATCGTGCTCGGGAAACATCTCATGGCTTTCTATTAATTCTCTTTAAATCATCTTATGTTTTTCCATGTTGGTTTTCAAAAAAGTGTACCCCACCCACAACCGTCCGCGACCTAAACCTAACTCCCATATTGACACCTAAAGTGTGGTCTGAAGGGAAAGGCCGACAAAGGAACTTCCTTTGATACGGTCTTCGTCTCTGTTAGCAGAGGTCCTTGGAGCCTCTGGCTGAGTGTCCTTAGGCTTCCATTTCTGCAAAGCCTTGTCAACCTGTTGTCGGGTCTTTCGGTCTTCAAGCTGTTGGTTGACCTTGAATTATGTCGCTTGGTTGGGCTTCCATCTGGCCGGTCTGATAGATGTAACCAGATAATAGCATTTCGAATAGAAATGCGTCTTACCGCAGAGACAAGGGGTCTTAGGTCCCTTGGGTCCAGAAGGTCCGTTAGGTCCGGCAGGCCCGGGTTTATCCATCATGAACACAACAAGCCCGGGGTAGCAGGATGGAGCCAAGTCGCCGTGACAGATCAACCGCGGTTAAAGGTCATCGAAGAAACCCCTTTTGGAAAAGGCCTTGATGCCTTTCGCACTCTGTTCACTTCGATCGGTCAAAGGCAGAAGCATCTCACGCACCCCTGACGCGGTGGATCAACTTGACCAAGAAGGTATGGAGAGCCAGCTTCGTTGTAGTTCCGTCTAACTATCATACCCAACTCCAGAACCCTGTGCTCGCTTTTCTGTGAGCAGTGCAAAAGCTCTTCCTGCTGCCCGCCTCTTGCCTGCTAGGACTGGCCGTGGCACCCTTCGAAGTGGCCTCCCTGACCGGTTGCCCGCGAGACAGCGTCCAAGACCATCTTCAGAAGACGCATGGAAGGCAGCAACTCATTCGTTCGAGTCTTGTCCTGATTTGCGGGATTTGAGAGCGAGGCTGGCTGCATTTGCAGAGGACTACACGGCAACGCCGACAGACCGGCGAAGGCCATGAATGCACAAGCCCATATGTCGATGCAAGATTCCACCGGGGAGCGGCACAAACATCGGCTTTGGGAACGACCCTTAGGCTAGAAAGGAATCTAGATACTACTGGCCGCACATTTTTGTCCCGGGAGCCGAAGAGCCACAGATCTCCCTCCATAGCCGCTGAGGCACGGCTTGATCTCGAGGGGTTTCCCGCATTCTTTGAGCGACTTGGACCCAGCGCTCCGAACAAAACAAAACACTACCAAATCAAATCAATATAAATCAATACAAAACAAAGCAAAATTGAAGCTATTCAAAACAATACTAGCCTACCGTTTTGTATTGGTAATTTTGGTATATTTTGGTAAAATCCCCCCTGTCAGTCGGCCATAGGGTAAGTGCTTCCCAAGGCCCAATAGTCCACTTTTCCAGTCAAATTTTTGCACATGGGCCCATTGCCAACATCGTCAAGATGGCCTAGATGTCTACACACTCTCACACACTCTCGCGCATACGAAGTCACAAACAGAAATATCTTGACAATCCAAACACTCAAAGACACAGAAAAAACCACCCCTCAACCTCAACATCGGCGACAGCAGCAAGGGCAGCAACAAATGGAAATAATCATTCCTCAGGACTATCAGAACAACGCCCGCAAGCGCCAGCGCTGTAACTTACGACCCTGCGATGCCTGTCGCAAGCGGAAGACACGCTGCGTAATCAAGGATGGTGACGGTGACTGCGTCCACTGCCAGCTGAGGGCCACGGCTTGCACCTTTCAGCACGATCCCCCCGAGCGCCAGGCCACCAACGGCGCAAGCAGCAACGGAGACGGCCCGTACAGCAGCGACGAGCGACCCGGCCTCGACGAGCAGCAGGGTCCTGGCTAGCAAGGTCAGAGCTCGCGTAGCGTCCTCATTCTGAGTTGTGAAAGATCGCGAGATGAGACCCGGACACAAGTCTCCGAGACACAGTCGGCCCAGTCCTCGCTCTCGCCGGCAGAGATGCGCGCCTCTGGCGACAGCACCCGACATCACCAGATGCCGTCCATCATCGTGCCAGAGCTCATTACGCCAAATCCCCTAGACCGGGCGCTGGGCTGCTCGACATCGCGCTTCGCCGAGCTCTACGGCTTGGGTAGCGACATGGAGCCCATTCTGGTGCGCCACTGCCCGTATGACGCTCTCTCCCACGAGTTCAACCTTAAGACACATGCGATCCGCCGTGTCCTCGAGAACGACAATAGCCAGGAATATCCATTGATCTTTCACATGGCTGCTGACGTGAGAGCTGTCGAGCCTGACCTGACGCTCTCCTTCGTCGACACTGTTGAAGCTTGCGTACACCCTCACGGCCCGAGCCTCCTCGAGCTGTTCTGGCGTCATGTCCAACCCAGCTATCCCATCCTGTGCAAATATGTCTTCAACATCAGTTACAGTGAGTCTTACCGCAACATTCCCGCCGCCGCCTACCTGTCCGCCACCCACTGGTGGACGTACAACCCAGAGCTCTCGATTCGCGCTCCACCCGATGCAGCTCTCCTTCGTAGGACGCTGCGAGCCGCTCTCGCGTCTTCGTATTACCGCCCCAAGCTCTACTCTATCCAGGCCGCCCTACTTCTCCTGCAGTGCCAGCCTGAAGATCCTCTCAACCCCAACCACACCTTCCAATGGGGCCTAACTTGCCAGGCCCTGGCCATCGGTCACTGTCTTGGGCTTCATTTCGATGCTAGCAAATGGACAATCCCCCAGTGGGAGCGCAACGTCCGCAAACGCCTCAACTGGGCTCTCTTTATGCAGGATCGCTGGACGGCGCTGGCATACGGTCGCCCGGTACACATCCACGACGACGACTGGACGGTCGAGGACATCACACCCACTGATTTCACCGACTACGATGGCAATAGATCAGCCGCCACTCCAGGTCCCGACGATGATATCGCTTCGGTGGGCGCGACGCAGTATATCCAGATGGTTCAACTCACAAAGATCCTATCAGTTGTATACTCGACCTTCTACACCGCGCGGACGTGCCGCGAACAGGACACGGTTATTCACTTCGAGAAGGCCAGGCCGCTCTTCGACAGGTTGACCAGCTGGTATCACAGTATCCCTCCCACACTCCAGATGAACATCATCTATCAACGAAAGTTATCCTTCCATGGCTATCTCCACTTCTCCTACTACGGCGTGGCCATGACGCCACTCCGCCGGCTCATCCGGTCCACCGCACTGCCCCCACGCTGCACTGACGATCGTGTGCTTTCTGAAATTCGTCAGATTGCGGTCCAGACGGCACAAAGCGCTATCAGCTTCGTCACGAACCTTCGCCCGGATCATCTAGAGGCGTTCTGGTACTTTAACTCTCCCTATCTCTGTTCCTTACTCGGCTCCTTCACCGCCCTCCTCCTCATAACTTCTTTGACTCTCCAAGAGCGTCACTTATGGCAGGAAACAATAAATTCATACCTGTGGCAGCTGCGCATTATGAGCAAAAGCCACGAGCATATGAGATACGCCGTGAACCGACTCGAGGGCGCTATCCTGCGAGGGCTAGAGCACGCTCTAGCAGCCAACCTGAACGAGTCCGATAGCCCAATGACGAATCAATACGCATCCGGTATCTATCCATCCATCTATTTTTGTGACTGGAGTTTCAATGGATCGCTTAATGCACCATATGATTTCAGCGGCGTGACCACACAGTCATGCTTCTTATGGCCACCTGGAGGAGATCTGGGATGAAACAGAGTACAACAGGATCAATAATAGCAATTGAGTCAAATGGATTCAACAACGAGACCGAATCGCTTCCAGCAAGTTCCGAGTCAAGAAGAAGGAAGATGCGTTGAAAGTCAAATCTGATGAAGAAATGGAGCGCATCAACCGCGACTTGTCCAGCCGCGTAGCCGACCTTACCTACGATGTCTACATGCTCAAGATGCAACTTCTACAATACGCCGACTGCAACTGCTCGATGATCCAAGACTACATCAAACACGAAGCCCATCGCTACGTCAAGGGGCTCGATGAGGCGTCTCCGACTGAAGGCCACCATCATCAACAGACTTGAATTTTCAATATTTGTGAGAGGGGAGGGAAACAAACACCTGCAATGCCGACAGACGACGCAGGCGACCATGAATGCGACCACGGCCACGACCATGAACACGGCCTTGAGAGAGCAACAAAATAGCTATCAATTTGGATCGCCTAATGAGGCGCCTTGGGTAGGTTCTTGAGAATTCAAGTCAATGCAGATTCGAATCAGTATACAATTCACGACCAAACTCTTCTTGCCACAAAATTGAGTAGGCCTGTCAATGCTGCTAAGTTCGCCCCAACCCAACCAGGGAAGACACCTCGACCCTATAGACTGGGGGAGTTGCCAACTGTCTACAATTCCGTCAACCAGTTCCTAGGGTCAGAGGCCCATATTTGCCACTGCAGCCTTAATGCAACCGCCTCCCCGGCTGTAGACTGCGTCAACATTTAATAGCACCACGCTGGCCCTGGGTGGTGAGTGACACCTGTTTCCAGTCACACGGTGTGTCTCGAACTCGTCTTCCCTATCTCGACGTCCACCAAATAAAGAGGCTTGCAGGTGGGAGCAAGTATATCATCACACGGCCACGATACGTGCTCCATGCTTGAATGGCGACGAGCTGAACGGCCAGAGGCATGGGGATCGAAGCCACAGCTGTAGGGAGCCGTTATGTGGAGTTTTCTGTCATCATGAACCGTTATTGCAGACGTTGAAGTAGAGCTGCAAAGTTGCCCATCCATTCGGGATGGACCGCAGGGGCAGGTCCACACCAAAGACCCGGAACCAGGGGCAACTGCTCAGTAATCAAACGCCAACCGGTGATCACTTTACACGAGGGGCGGTCGATGCTTCGGCGTTGGTAGGTCTGGGCATTCGGACTTTACTATTACGGCAAAGAGTTAGGTCTATATCTATTTTGCCATTTAAAGTCACCAGTGACTTGGATCAACTTCACGTCAATGCTTAGTTACAAAACCATTAACGGCGTCGCTGTTAAAACATCAGTGGCAAACTAACGCTGGAGTGTCTGAGCATGGGATTGCCATAATATTTCTCCGGACCGAAATCCTAGGATCAAGCTTCTCGAGCGATGCGTCACCTTGCAACACGATTGAAGCTACCGGTCAAGAAACGACCAAACAACCTGGATCCGATGCAATCCCTCTATTCTGTGACTCTGATACTTCCGCAGCTGTCACCAAGTTTGGAGCCTGCTGCCAAGGAGGCTCCAACGCGCAAGCTGCCAGGTCGGCTCAGAATGAGCCAAGTCTAGAGAAGGGAGGCGCAACTGCACATCCGCCATGCTTTCAAGAATGGAAAGGAATATAGTCAATACCTTGGCCATCAACTGGAGGTAGCGCACCACATCATCACGACAATCTCAGTGGCAGGCCGAGAAAGAATTCACAGAAAGACATCGCAAGCTGATTTAAGCGAACAAGATCAATAGTTATCTTTGTTACATTATTATTAACTATGCTAATGATTTTCTCTTGATGTACATCTCAGCTCTTGTTCTATTTCGCCTCTTAAAGGCCACATGCTCACCAAGCAGTTTAGGATCTGCAGTGAAGGTGTCTGCAGTTATGGAGACGTAATTTGCTATCTCGAGCTAGCACACGAGGCTTATCTACCAGACGTCCCCTCATGTCTGTTGCATACTCTATGGTAGATCGCTCCCTTCCTCCCAATTGGCCAGAGTTGCCGCCGAGGATGCCGCGTCCGGATGGTCTATATCAAGCACTCGCTCTCGTAAGACAACGCAGTTTCGCATCAGAGCTAGAGCATCTCTAGAGCAGCCTTGGTCTTTCCAGATAACGGCCAGGTTGTTCATGCTGGTCAGCGTATCGGGATGCTGCTCTCCAATAGCATTCTTCATCGTCTCCATCACCCGCAACTCTAGCTCTTCCGCCTCCTTCCATCGACCTTTGTTCCTATACGTCGACGCCAGGTTGCCCATACTGGCCAGCGTATTGGGATGCTGCTCTCCAAGGACATTCTTCGTCGTCTCCATCACCCGCACCTGCAGCTCTTCCGCCTCCTTCCATCGGCCTTGGTTTATGTATATTAATGCCAAGTTATTCATGCTGGTCAGCGTCGACGGATGCTCCTCCCCCAGCACACTGGCCCTCGTTTTGACTGCTTTTTCGCCCAACTTCTCTGCTGCTGTGTAGCTCCCTGTGGTGACTAAGTACCATGCACAGTTCGTTAATAAATAGGCCCACTGCTCTAGGTCCTTCTCTGGCGGCTCCTCCTCCACTATAGACTCAATATGTGGGCAGTAGCATCTGACAGGTGGGGCAGGTCTTGAATGTACCGTTTGGGAAGTGGCTTGACATGGCGCATAAAAATAATCGTTTCCATCGGTCTGTATTGTCGACCACGGATAGCCAGACACAAGTGCAAAACTGTACTAGCGTATGCATCTCGTACAGATCCCTCTTTGCTGTTACGGACACGAGGGAGTAGCCGCGGAGAACATCCAGATCATCCTCGAATTCGTCGTTGTCCTCGTCGTCCTTGACCCCGTCCGCATTCTCCGTCAGATCGCCCTTATAGTTGTGGAGTGCAAACTCGGGGATGCCCTGCGGATTGAAGAAGCTCATAAGTGAGAGCAGGTTGGCTGCGGATGGTCTCTCGCGGCGTATCTGTTCAAGGGTTACTTGCCACGTCGTAACCACGGAGTTGGAGACGGTCTCATCCCGTCGAAGATCCCCCGTGTCGCTGTTGAGGAGGCTGCCCTTCTTCTTATCACTTTCCCGGAAGGCGTCCAGGTATGTCTTTACCGATATGCGGGGGGCGCGACGGTTGATGTACGCCGCCGCCTGAGTAGTGGCCAACGGGATATAATCCAGAGTACGAAGAAGATTAGCAGCGGCATTCTCGTCAAAGTCTCCCTGCAGCTTCTTGCGGAAAAGCTGAAGGGCTTGGGCGTCAATCATGCCTGGGATCCTGTAGACAGCCTTATGGCTACCCACTAGCTTCTCGGCGGCGTCCATGCTGCGTGATGTGACGAGGATGTGACGAGGATGATTCCATTGCGGCGTTTCGGTAAGAAGACTGCGAGTGGCCGCTGCACGCTTAGTGCAGCAGGGTTCTCGTCCGCTGGATGGCATGCTGCCCCATCTCTTCCGACGCTGGAGCTGGGGTAGAAGAGATTGACGTCGTCGACATTGTCCAAGACCATCAACCACGGGCCAGCTTCCTCTCTCTGCAGCCAGTCGCGAACTAGCCCGAGCACGTCGACGCTGGGATCGTTTCGCCTAGGTAGCTGTAAATTGTCCGCAATGGACCGGTATGCCTCTTCAAACCTTGGCTTCGAACTCGCGTGTACCCAGAAGACGCTGGTTTGCGGTGTCGTGTCGCGGATGTGATGTGCAAATTGAATAGCGACCTGCGATTTACTACAGCCAGTCAGCATCATGATGGTCTTGCACAAGCTCGTCAGCCACTCCAGCTCATACCCGAATCCGCCCATGCCTACGAGGGCCATTGAATTCAACCCTAACGCCTAAAATCAATTAAAATTACTCCTCGTCGTTGTCCTCAGGCGATGAGATAACTATCTGACAAGTTCTCGCGTTGTGTCCAGTCTTCCCGCATGTGCCACAGCACCGTTTCTTCGTTTCCGTCCTCGGCTTGCGACTACTTTTCTGCTGCGTCTCCTTCGCAAACTGGTTAACAGCTTCAATAATCGATGTCGGCGAGCTATTCTGATGATGGGAGATTCGACCTTTAATAGATTCTGACTGCGAGCTCGCCTCAATCGGGTTGTTAGGCGTCTTAGAGACCCAAGGTTCGGGTGTCCCTCGACCCCCCTCAGAAGGCGTCGGCGTCCGTGGCTTCACATCCAACCGCGAAATCACAGATTCAGGGTCAAAAGAAGAAAGTCCAGCGCCTCGAAAACCTCCCTGGACGTTCTTTTCCGTCATAGCCTCCTGGAATGCCGCGAAAATCGCGGGGAAGAAGTCGCCCTTGGTGATATGGCTTGTACCGGCCCTCATCTTCATCTCGATTTGCCGGCCGTACGCCTGCTTCAATGGGCCAAAGCAGCCAACATAAAGAGGCTGGAGTATATGAGATGAATGGGGCGGCATACAGAGAGTGATGATGTTGTTTTCATACCAGCTCGAGAGGTGAAATTCGTCCGAAACGATAATGAACGGAGGGACCGTCCAGCCCGAGGAACTGACGCCCTGGATGACTGTAACCCATTCCCGATTGCCAAGCTGCACCAATTTCGTGTTTGAACACCTATCTGCACTCGTGACGACCATACCACATGAGATAACGCCCATCATGAAGCCAGTCTCGTCGAAGTTGTAGATATCCAAGTCCACAATGCCATACTTCGCGATTGTGCTCCGCACCAGGGCGAACCAGCCACGAATAACTTCTGGATCTTCGCATTGAGCTCTCCTATAGTCGTACTTGCGAAAAAATCGTGTCTTCAGCTCTGGTTGTCACCTGACGAACTTGGAAGCCCAGCGCGTCCCGACCTTAGGCGCGTCGCGGTCCGCGAGTAGTAGGTTGGCCATATCTTCCACCTCACAAAGCCGCGGAGGAAACGAACGCGAATCCAGGTCGAGGATATATTGAAGAATTGGCTTTTCCTCTAGCCCTGTCAATTTCCGCGAATTAGTCGGACTGTCGCGTTGCGATATGCTGCCTCTGGGTCGGCGACTCAAGGTCACGTGGCTGACTGAGTAGATCCTTGCAGCTGCCCGGATCGTAAGATCTGGACTTTGTTTGATAGCCTGAACGGCTAGGAACAATTGACGTTCTTTAATTGGAGTCTCCATTTGTTTTTGGTGAAGAAAAATGGGTTGGAAGAACGATGGTTGTGTGGTCGTGGTTGGGTTGCTCTGGCCGGTTTCAATAAGGTTGCACAGAACCTAGCCGGCGAAACCAGCGTCGTTCTCTTGTGTGGTGCGAACTTTGATCAATGGGTTGTACAGAATGCGATTTACGGTTTCTAACAGCATTGCCTGATAAGGCGCATCACGAGTTTGGGCTGTCTCGTTATGACCATTTGCTATGGGACGTCTGCGAGGCAGCCAATAGGTCCCCGCGGATTTGATAGCTTGCGGTGGGACGGAATACCTTAGGTAATGTCAGGTAGATACACTCAGACGCGTCCTTGCGTTAAGAAATTTTGCGAAATTGGTATTGACAACACCAACTCCAACATCATCTTCTGTGCACAAGGTCTCTCAAGTCCAGCAGAGCAAAGGGCAAAGCGGCCTCTTTCAAAAGCAGACCCTATGGCTGAGCACGGTAGTCCTCGACCTAAGAAAGCCGCAACTGAGCATGATTTCTAATCAAGGAGAACGATATAGATTATTTGGATCAATTTGACACTTCATTACGCAACGTGAATCTTGTTGAAGCCTCACAGTCCCCTTGGTCGCTGATGGTTGCCCGTGTAAGACTAACCCCTCCATTTCTGGCCACTTTTTCTGAACATCAATGAAATCAACTAAAATGCATATGCATCAATTAAATAACAACACAACACTATAATATAGCCATTTTTACATCATTAGGAAGGTCTAGCTGCCATTCAAAGCACATATCTTTGAATCCAATTCGTGCGACTTTCTTTGACGTTCCTGGCGGGTCCAACATTTTGTACATCGTTTCACGCGCCTCGCAAACGTCCAGCACCTTTGCAAACCGTTCGTTAGGGTTAAATGTGACTTTCTTCCTCTTCTTAGGTCTCAATTCTTTCATCCCATGCCTGGGAACCAGCAATTTCTTATTCTGAGCTGCCAACTTGGTGTTTTGCTGATTCATGCCCTTAGCAACCTTGGTCATGAAAAGCCGGATCGTTCGGTCGAGTGTTGCTAATGAGGGGATGTTTTGAAGCGCGGTTCGAGGCTGCCGTGATGATCGGGGCGTCTTGAAGAGACTTTCTGATGGCTCTGCCATCTTCTTAGGTGGTGTTACCAGCTGTATTTCTGGCCTGCTTGTCATCGGATTCATCAGGGGCTTTGCTAGGCTCACTGGCCATAACCCAGATGCTTTCCAGCCTGAGAGGATGTTCGAAGATGTGAGGAGCAATCGTACGTACCTTGTGATAACACCGTGTGGAGGTTATCTTGCCCAGTTGTGTATCATCTTGAAGTCCGGCCAGCTTGGAAATCTCACGCCGGTATGCGTTCTTCACAGGGCTGAAGATGGCCACATCTAACGGCTGAAGAACATGGGAAGAATGAGGGATAAGGAATAGTAAATAGATGTTATTAGTGAAGCATTCGAACATGAAATCGACTGTAGTATGACTGCCGTGGCCATCGACAATGAGGAGTGTTTTATCTCCCGCTTTCTTAGGTGTTGTCTGAGGAATAAAGACGGTTTTCAGCCAGATGAGGGCAATCTGGTCATTAGTCCAGCCTGTTTCAGTAGCAGTTAAGTCCCAAGATGACAGAAAATCAAGCTCTTCTGGAAACCATTGCTGTTGAACAGTCTTTCCCTTGAAAATCACCAGTGGGGTCAAGACTCGGCCGTCTGCTGAGATACACTCGACGATTGGAATCCAGGATCGTGAGCTAGGGTTCTTAATCATCGTAATCTTATGATCTTAGCTTCCAAGAACAAGACCATTATGTCCCTGCCCTTCCATAATGCCGGCTTCGTCCACATTGTAGCGATTTTCTCTGGGGATATCTTTGATCTCCGGGATCGTCAAAAGTCGGAAAAATCTCTTGATTTTCTCAGTCGTTGCCCCATTAAAACGTGAGATATCAAGCTTCTGATCTCGGAGAGTCTTAGTCCTGGGGTTTCGACGTAAAAGTCCCTCAATACAGTGTGATCCAAGAGGTTCCATGCGGCCGTTCTGGGCAGCGATCCGAGCAGCGAATTCAATGAGCTGAGCGTGAGTCGGAGGGAACCCTAGGCTTTCTTAGACTATGACCCATTGAGAAAGACTAGATTCCTGATCCATTGAGAGTTTTGGCGGTATTTGTGAGCAATTTGGTAACTTTGGGCGCCTTTAAGTCGGAAGACCAAGGTTGAACGTGGAATTCCATTGCGCTGTGCAGCAGCGCGTTGAGAACACCAGCCCAAAACGTTCTGGATAACATTTTGAATATTGCTTTCAGAGTAGTTTTGCATGGCAATTAGAATGATGTAAAGATTATTACAATTACTTGATTGTGGCGCGAGAAATCGCAGTTGGAATGCAGAGGTGGATGCGCGTGACCTGGTAAAAAGGTGGCGAAAAAGTGTTCGAAAATGGGGGGGTTTGGTCTTACCCTCGACAACGGAAATAGAGTGTGGGACTTTCTAGCCACTGAACTCTGTTCGGACAATCTGGACCAGATGGCAGACAAACTTTGGTGATGTCCAAACAAGACAGCGGGCACATATCGCCGCTCCACCGACGGCTGGTGAAACGGCGTTCAATCGTGGTGACGGAGAGGCTACATCTTGTGTGGATTAACGATCTCATCTTCATCAAGCCGCCCCCACGATACATTGGCTCATACGCATTCTGAAGAGACTTTCTCTGCACAGACACTAATAGCACAGGGCGTGGGCCACGTATTCGACGAGCGGCGTTGGGCCACCTTCGGACTTACTACCATCTCATCCAGTATGAGTCCGATTTACGCATTGCCCAGGACCCCAACTTGTGTCTTGTGCCGGCGAATGTCACTTGGGAGCAGTTATGCAATTTCACATTGTTAGGCCTAAACTTGCCAGGTTCGATGGGGCCACGGGTAAAATTCCATACGTTCAACTGTCTAACCGTACTTCCACATAACAAGCAATACCAGTGCAAATTGTTGGTCATCCATGCCTCATCATGTTCTGCGATTCGCTATTTTACAAGGCAGCGATGCAACACTTTGGCTGAGCAAACTCAGGTTATGACACCAGTGTAAGCAATAAGCAACACAACTTTTCGACTATTCGACATTGCCAGGGTAATTCATGGGCATATTTGGTGTGCGGTCTTACTATCACATACAGAAGTACTGTCGTCATAGCAAGAAAAACGAAGAAGAAAAACTTTCATCGTGACCCAATAGTTATT
>NOKP01000076.1:49151-63788 GCA_002682825.1 Neonectria sp. B-13 | reverse complement strand
TGAGGCTAGCCATCAGAAGACCCTGTCGAGTGCACAGACAAGATTCCTGTAATTAAACGCAATAAATGTGGGTATAGAGAGACTTCCTCCGTGCACGGACGGAAAGGGTGTATTTTGACGAAATACCAAGGGATGTGACGGCGTGCACAGGCCAGTTTGTATGTATTTTGTCAAAATACAGTGCACCCTTGGTACAGTAGGCGTGACGAACACCAACGACGCCGCTCGCTGGACGCCTCGGCTCGTCCACGCATATGCGTCGATGCCCATCTTGGCGCACCGCGCGTCCATGTCGTTCTGCAATGCTACCAACGGCGTAATCACGATCGTCACGCCGTCGGGTGTGCAAAACGCCGGCAACATGAACGTCAAACTCTTGCCGCCCCCGGTCGGGGTGATTTGCACAATCGGCCACTCCCCCCGGGCCACGGCCTGGATCACGGGCTCCTGCAACCCCCGGAACTCGGCCGCCGGCCCCATCATCTGCTTCAACTGGCCCCGCATGTCCGCTCGGTGCAACTGGCCGAACCGCTTCCGCTGCATGTCCTCCCGCTCGGCGTCGAACGTCGTCCGCTCCCGCTTGATCCCGGCTCCGTGGCCCCGCTCCAACCGATCCTCGGCGCCGAACCCGAAAAACCGGTGCCACTGCATGCTGACCTTGCGGAACTGCTCCCGGCTACGCATCGTGCCCAACTCGCCCTGCCCGAACAACCGCGCGTATATCAACCCGGCCACGTGCGACCCGTGCCCGGCCTGCAAATCCTGCACGCTGTTGACCAAACCGCCGCCCCCCTCGTCGCCGTCTTCGTCGAACCCGTTGCCGCCGTCGTCGTCAAACACCTTGTTGAAATACCGATTGGAAATGCCAATGGCAATGTGTCTCCACGTGCTAATGTTCAACTCTTGGCTGGAAAACTGCGTGCTGTACCGCTGCAACACCCGACGTGCCCGATCGCTTGTCCACTTGGGCTCGTGGAACCACTCCATAAACGCCGCCTCCTCTTCCTCGTCGTGATCTTCCGTATGCTCGTCCCCGTGCCCATCCTTTTCGGTCTGGTTCTCTGCCTCCCTCTTCACCTTCTGCTGCTGCTGCTGCCTCTGCTGCTTCTTCTCTTCCCGCCTTCGCCTCTTGGAACTGCTCACGACCTCCTGGACCCGTCGCTCCTTTCCGCCGTCGTCTCCCACCACCTCGTCGGCCCATAAAAACGCACTCTTCCTCCTCTTCTGCTTCACCCTCCCCTGGACGTTCTGCCAAAACGGCAACACTAACCACATGTACCATACCAACAACTCCCCGACCTCGCGGGGCAAAAACCGATGGATCACCTTGATCTCGGCCGACTTGCGGAACGCCTTGTGGTACATGGTGACGAAACACACCATCCCCTCGTGGATGAATATGTTGCGCACTCCGCCGTTCATCGTGTTCCACATCCGTAACCCCAACAACTCGGGCGCGCGTGCGGGCTGGCCTCCGATCATATGCAGCAACATCCACATCAACCCCCGGAACTTCTCGACCGCCCGGCCGTACGCCCGGATGGCCTTGCCTCGGTACGGGCACTGCGGATCCAACGACTCGGTCAACCACGCGTCCTGCCGCCACGCCGACTCGGCCACGCGCTTCATCACCCAATCCTCCCCCGGCTCGGTCCACCACCGGTTGGCCTCGTTGCGTAAAAACGAATGCTCCAACCCGCTCTCGCCGTGCCGGTCGTCGATGCGCGACCACGGTATCCTTGGCAACACCTCGTGTATCGACGGCTCCTGGTCCTTTTGATCGGGTGCTGCCTCGTCGTCTCCCTCTCGAACTCCCTCTCGGGCTGCCTCTCGTATCGATGCTGGCCGCGGCTCTGTGGCGGCTGCATCGGTCATTGTCAACGCGGCCAACGTCTGCCGCGCCTCCTTCAATACGTTGTGCAATATGTCGGATATCTGACCCATGCGTAACCGCACCTGGCCGCATTTGATCTGGTCGCCTTGCCAATCGATCGTCTCCTCGCCTGGCGTTGTGTATCGGATCCTCATGCCGTACATGCGCGTGTTGATGATCCAATTCATCGGCGTCGGGTCAGCGTCCTCTTCGCCCGGCATCCGCGTCATGAACCGCCGCACCTTGCGCCGCACAATCCGGAATAACCCCTCCGCCTTTTCCTTGGCCTTCTTCTTGCTCATTGTCTGCTGCAACTGCGCGATCTGGTCACGCCGCTCCACCATCGATTGGTATAACACCAAATACCGGGCTCCCTTGATGACGGCCGAATACACCGTCGTGTAATTGATCACGCTGACCCATCCTCCACTCGGATCTAACCCCATGACGGCCAACGCGCTGATGATGATGTTGTCGTAATGCCTGCCGCTCTTCAACGGGTGGTCCAACAACTGGACGACGGCATCCAAACAATACCGCTCTAACCGATCTTCTGTATACCTACTGATGGTGTTGGCCCTGGCCATGGCCTGCTCGACTCCTTGGCAAAACGTGGCCCATTTCCGTTCCTGGCGGATGGTCATGCGATACGGCGGCCGTTTGTTCCTATGTTGTCGATCGCTGCCCTCCCCTACTGCGCTATCGTCGGTGTCGTCGGTGTCGTCGGTGTCATCTGTGTCATATGTATCGTCGGTGTCGTCTGTATCCGTACCCTCTGTATCCTCCTCGCCACCGTCGCCCCCTTTCGTACCCCACGACTGCAAACGCGTCCAAATGCACATCATCGTGCACCATTGCTCCTTATATCGCACCCACGCGTCTGGCTCCATGATTCCTTCGAACGGCTTGTTGGGCGTGATGGTATTCTCCTTGCGCTCAATCTCGTACAACTCAGCCGTGCCCGGACTGCAACGGCTGGCGGCCACATATGCGCTATCCAACACGCCTTCGAACACCGACCACATCTTCTGCAACACGGGTTCGTCGTCTCCGATGGGCTGCAACACCTCCTCTCGCAACCACGTCTTGTCGATGTTGGCCAAATGCCGCGCCCATCCGCACCGCTTCAACCACCTTTGCGCCTCCCACTTGTCGCTGACGTCCTGGATCTTGGCCTTGGCCTCGCTTTCAAACGCCTCTTTGTCCTCCCGCTGGATGGCCATGAAAAACTTGGCCCTGTTGGCCTCGTTCTGGTCGGGTGCCCTTTCGCTCGACGGAACGCTCCGGCCGACCTCGAACCAACTGCTGGCCACACGTGTCCAGAAAAACCGCTAGCATCGAACGCCTATCCTCCATGGCACTGGCGATACGGCTGCGGCGGACTTGCTGGCGTACCGGCCTCGTTTCCGGTCGTTGACCCATCCGTGCTTCTCCCGGCAATGCTGCTGGATGCGCTTGACCTGGCGGGCCACATATGGACATTGGTTACATCCAAACCCGTCATTCCTTGGTGCCGGGATGAACGGGATCGGGGCTGTCGTCGGGTGCGGCACTGACCATTGATGCAACTCTTTCTGGTTGTGAATGATGCCGGGGATGGCCTGTACAACCTCGCTGATCTGCCTTGCCTTGCCGTTCGATCGTGCTGTGTGCTGCGACCGTACATGACTGACCACTTCGTCGGCCACACATGCTACTCCACACGGCTTGCAAATAACAAACGGGTATGCGGGCAAATGAATAAATGGCTCCATGGTGTACGGGTGGAAACATTTGATCATGTGCGTACTGCTCTGTATGATGTGGGAAATGCCCCCTTTGGCTCTTATACATGGATTGCTATTGTTTCTTTTTGCTTTTGTTGGGTTGCTACGGCGGCGCGATAAACATGGCCCAACCCTACCTGTGGCTGCGGATGTAACCCTTTTGGCAATACCTCCTCTTCAATGGAAATAAACTACTTTGTTGCGTAACTCTATGGCTTCAATGAATATCTCTTGCTGGAATACCCCTTTGGCTGCCCCTGAACTATAAAACCCCCTCCCCCTTCCCGGGCCCTGCTCCCAAACTCTTCCCTTTATTATTTCCCTCCTTGCTTCCCTTGCCTACGGCCACCTCTGAACTCTAACCGTCTCTCCTACTTGGGTACATTACATCCCCCCTCTGCCTTGCTCTCGATGCTAACTGTGGTATTGGGGACCCCAATCATAATGCCTATACCATTGGCGGCTGGCCCTTTCGCCCTTGCCCTGCTCTTCCACGATGGTACCCTCGCTATGCGCCTGGCCCTGCGCTTCCCTACCTTCTCTGCCGTTGTCCGGATGGACATGGTGATGCTGCCCTTAGCTGGGCCTCCTCGGGTGGCCTTGTATCTGGGGTGGGGGAATGGGCGACAACTCGGCTTGGTTCAAACTGGCCGATGGTATGCGCACTGGCTGCATACAATACAATTACGCCTGAATAAAATCCCCTCTGCTCTCACTGGACACTCTGCACTTGCCTTTGTTATGTGATGTATGGGTTCTTACATGGTGAACTGAATGATTGGATCGAACTGATCTTCCAACGGGCAAATGGCTGGACCCACCTTTCGGACTGTAACGACGTCTTGTTATGTAATCGTGAATGGGCCATTCTGCCACACGGTACCGCCTTTCCGTCAACTACATCAATGAATTGAACCCAAATTTCAACCTGGCCGCAATGCTGCAATGGGACTCGGACGGTGTTGTCATTCGATGTGTGATATGTCCTTAATGTTATCTTTCAATGCATGTCCGTTTTGTCTACTTTACCTGCTTGGTCTATTGGAACGCTACCCCCCCCATTTTTAAAAGACCTCCACCCCTGGTAATCAATAGCGCGGTTTTCTCTAGTATGGGATTTTAATGGACCTCCTTAAATAAGTCCAACACAATTTGTTGATAGGCTTAAAATAAATAAAATTTTAATCTATAATTAGTTAGTATAAAATAAAGTAGTATTTAAATTTATAAAATTCTAACTTCTCTAGAATCTAAGTAAATAGAAAAAGTAGGAAAAGTGGGGTAAAGATAAGATAAATGTAAAATCTAACTATAATTAAGCTAGCTTGGAATTTTCTAGAAATTATATTTGGATTTAGAATGCTTATCGATTATTATTAATAAAAACTTTATTTATTTTAAGCTTAAATTAGGGGTTTTAGAGATTTTTAAAAATCAGATTTTAAAGTGCGATAAGGAGTGTACTGTCAGAAAACTAGCGTGGCACTCAGATGACTTGTATTGTCTATGTCCTTTTTCCCCTGGGCTATCTCTGTGGTGCTCAGGGGATATCTCCTTCCTTGACCGCCTTCCTGTTCGGGCTACAGGCGGCAAGGGTTAGGCGAGCTGTCTGTTGACCACCAAGGTGGTCACATGACCACCCTGGAGATAATGTGTACATGATCCAATCTAACATGTACAACTCGCCTGTGTGTACAACTCGCTTGTGAACCACGTTATGACTTTTTGAAAAACAGGCTTTAAAGTGTGATAAGAAGTGGCCGGGTAGGTGATGTGGCCGGCTAGGTGATGAACTACGTTAGCGTGCTTTGGTTTTGTATGGGGTTTTCTACGAACTGTACAAGAGTTCGTCGCCGCAGCTATGGGAGGGCCTAGACGGACAGCGATGGGCATCGGTACCGACTAGCCAGCACAGCAAGTTTCGGCCTGTGCCTTGGGCGGTCTCCTCGCATCGGTCGAACATAACGTCGATAGCACCCATAAGACATGAGATCTTCTGCTCGTCCTGCCATGAACTAGACAAATCGGGGTCCCCCAAGTCATAGTCATCTGGGGTCATGGTTTGGTCTATATGAGAGGTTGGTCTGGTTAAGCGTGTGGGGGTCAGTGTCATCGCCCGTAGGATATCGCGCCGCGCTCCTTTAAACATGGCGTGCCATTGGGTGCGCTCTAGCCATATGCTTGTAGAGGCGAACGAGTCCGTTCCTATAGCAGTGCTGTGCACGTGCGACTGTTGCTGGGCCTTGAGGTACTCCTGCTCACGATACCAGACGTGCCCGATATGAGCAATCGCCTCCTTGCCAAGCCGATTGCTCGGGCTAGCTGGCGGGTTGTCGGGGCCATAGGGAGAGGACGATGAAGACGACGATAATAACAAGGATGATGGATAGATCAGCTGCTCCTCTAAGCTGTCTGCTGCCGCGGGGCCTGATGTCAAGCCATCGGCCGGCTTCACCTCGAACCATCCGCTCGCGGCTCGGGACACGAAGAATCGCTGGCACCAGACGTGCTCTCGCCACGGGAGTCGATTCGATCCTGTCGATCCAGCCTTGCCAGCTCGTGGCCTGCCCCCCGCTCTTGGGTTCTGCCAGTTATGCTCCTTGCGGCAATGTGCTTGTATCTTCTGTAGCTGACGTGCAATATGCGAACAGTGCCGGCATTTTAGTCCATCGCTGTGCGGAGGGGCAATAAAAGGGATCTGTTCGATGGGGCAAGATGGAAGCCGGAAATCAGAGAGCTCTGACTGGTTTCTAATCATATTCGGGATTTTGTTGATATTTAGTATTATTTGCCGTCTTCTCTGTGGTATAATCTGTGGGTGTTTTGTGCGCAAGTGTGTAGCTGCTTCATCTATAACGCAAGCAAATCTACATATCTTACAAACAAGAAGGCGATGTAGCGGTAGGCAAGCGAATGGTGCAAAGGGTTCCATATTGCAAACGGAGTATGGGAGTATGGTAGTCTGTGGTAATGTAGAAGATCGTTGATCAGTTCAGTTAATCCTCTTCTTCTTCAAACCCCTTTGTTTTGCTCTTTTCTTTTTTTTATTATCTTTGTTTCTTTTTTCGTTACCCCAGGCTACAATTGGCTACTCAGAGAACCCAACTGTACCCTGGTCAGAGAACCCAACTGTACATGGATTAGAGTGGGGCACCAAACCCAACTCTACAAGAGTTGGGTTTGGCATTGATTACTAGGGCCTTCTCCTTTACTAGCTCCTTAAGGACCCGCCTAACTCCAGCCTACCCTTTACTTAAACGGTTAGGGTTAAACAACCTCGCTGTAAACCAGTAAGAACTAGTACAGACGTCACACTACAAGCAACTTCAAAGCCTTTTCTCTGATCTCAAACACTTACCCTCTGTTTACTCCCTAAGTACCCGTACAAAACACACCCAAAACCTACTGTTACTACCTACTTTAACCCACCTTAAACTACCCTTAAACTTCTAACCAACTCTTACTCTACTCTCTACTTTCCCCCCGTCTTTCTTCAGCCTCTACAGTAGCTACAGGCATAAAAGGACTCTCACCCTAAAACTTCCCTCCACTTTTGTTTTCGCCTCCTCAGTCGTTTTTAGCTTTAGGTACTGTTACTACTTAAAACAACTTGTAAACACTCCTTAAACTTAGTTCTTAAACACTTCAAGCTACTGTTAACTTAACCTCTCGCTGTTTGTCTCACTTCAATCCTAAACCTGAAACTGACATAGGGTTGCATTTTCAAGAGCCCTACCGTTTCTACCCTCTAGAGTTACTCTACCGCTAGAGTTTAACCCTCTACACCTTTAACTTTAACACTCAGTTTAGGTTTAACCTGATTTAGCTTAAGGTATGGGGTTAGGGTTAGGGCTAAGGCTAAAGTGAGCTTAAACACTTTTATAAAGGTTAGTGGCTATAAAATATAATAGTAAATATATATCTTCCTCTATAGAAACAACCTTAAAATGTTATAACCTAGTTTATCCCTTAGACAATCTAACTATTATAAGTAGATATATATTCTCCTCTAATTTAAAATAGTAGAATACTTTCCTACACTCTTTAAAATCATTATACTAAGATTAAAGCTATAGCTAATATAGTTATATCTATATAGTTTTAGTTTGCTCCTTAGTTTAATATCTACTCTTTTAAAACCTTACTCCCTTTAATTCATACTACCCTATACTTCTATCCTCCCCTCTTAAATAGCTATTTAAAACTAATAACCCTAGTTTATACCCAACCTACTTACCCTATACTGCGCCCTACCCTAGCTCCTCAAGTACCCACTTAGAACTACCCTTATATTCTATCTAATCTATACACATTATAAGCTAATCCTAGCTCTAATATACTCCTTATCCTAGTAGTATAGTTTAGTATATTATAACCCTATAGTATAATATAAGAGACTACTAATTATACTAACATACATAATAAGCATGTGAGCCAGACAAGTATGTAAGCCACTGGAATTTACACCTTAAATCGCATTTTTAAAAAGATTATAAAAAATCCAAACTAAGCCAAAAATAGCTAGAATCTTAGACATAGTTAAATTACTATAAAATCTATTAAGTAAAAAATTCCTAAAAATTCTACTCAAGTAAGACTTTAGTAATTTGGAAAAAACTTAAAAGTAGGTCTATTTTAACCCCATTTTTCTATTTCATTACATTTCTAAGGGTTAGAATTTTTAGGAATTATTTTCTGTATAGAACATAGCCCAGTTAGCTTATATTGAAAATCCTAGCTATTTTAAGCCTAGTTTGGACTTTTTATGATATCTTTAAAAATGCGATTTAAGGTGTAAATTCCAGTGGCTCACATACTTGTCTGGCTCATATGCATATCATGTACGTTATATATTTCTACATTATATAGTCTAAGCCTATATTATACTCTATCTACATAATGTATATAACCTTCTATCCTACACACTATTCTAAGACTAGGTTGAATTCAACCATCACATTCGTCGTCTCTTGCCCGCACACAAGATTGCCTATATTTCCACCCTAGCCACTCTGCATACTCCTTCCGCCCAGCTAGCTCCCGCCCAGCAAGCTCTTGCCCAGCTAGCTCCCGCCCAGCAAGCTCTTGCCTAGCAAGCTCCCGCCCAGCAAGCTCTTGCCTAGCAAGCTCCCGCTTAGCAAGCTCCCACCTAGCAAGCTCCCGCACCTGACCCTAGAGGCCCTACAGAGAGCATGTCTTTCTCTCCTTTCCCTTTTTCCTCCTGCTGGATGGGCGTTGGGGCCCGAGGGAAAAAGAAAACAAAGTAAGAAAAAGCTAAACGTAAGTTTCATTGACGTCATATTTCACATATTTCGCCAGAAACCCTACTTGAAAGCGTCGACTACACTAATCACAACCCCGCATTTTCCTATTTCACCGAAAGTGGCCGTCCTCACAGGAGGGTTTCAGCCTTTAGACTTTACTACGGTCTGTCGCTACAGCTATAGGATGCACCAACTCTAATCATTCTTACAACTTAATATCTTGTTCGTGCAGGAGGAGACCCACTTCATTTATCTAGAGATAGTAGAAAGCTATTCAGATTGAAGCAGATAAGCGTTCCAATTGAGATCATCAAGTTCAATACATGGGATCAGCCTGAGAAATCACAGATCTGCCAGCCATCCACTGTCTTCCGAACCCTAAAGCGATCAATCCCATGGCCCTGGCCCAAGATATCTAACGGCAACTTCAGGTCGGAGCTGACGTCGGCGGAAGCTTCCTCCTGTCCAGCCAGGCTCTTTATCCACTTAGTCGCCACATTCACCGCCGTCTGGTTGACAACAAAGGCCTCGCGTATGGCAATCTCAATGGCGTGATGGCAACCACGGCGGCCGGAATCAGCAATGGCCTCTGCTATTTTCTTTGTGGCATTGACCTGCTGCGCGAAGGTCGTGGAGCCTGCCGTCAGCATCGCCCTGAAGTGCCGTGCAGCAGACCGGCGAGCATTTTCAGGGAGCTTCTTAATGGCTTCCTTGGCGTTATTTCTGGCATCGCCAAGCGATCTGCGAAAGTCAGCTTCTAAAGAATTGGTGAATTCTTCGTAGGCCTTTTCCAGTTTTTCAGGGTCGGATTCCTTAGCAACACGGGAGAATTCGCGAAGTCCATCGTCAAAGGCGTTTTTGAGCCTTTCAAGGAATTGGAGAGCAACTTCCATCAGCTCATCCTCGGAAGTCGGAGCGTCATCTGTGCCAGATGCAGCTGCGGCATCGCAGTATTTGCGAATGGTCGCAATATGATCAGTATCATCGGCGGCGTCCAGGGCAATGAGGGCATAGAAAGGACCCAGATTGCTAGAAGTCAGGCAGAATTTCAAGAATTCGACCCGACGGTCAAGCTCAAATTCCCAGCCTCGAAGAATGGGGGAGTTGTCGAAAACCGTCTTCATCATCTTCCTCTAGGTAGGATAAGAAGTTATAAAGGGAGATATGGTAAAGGGAGATGAGGAGCTTCTGTGTGTAATTGATGATATAGGATAAATTTCGGGAGGTATTCTGAGCAATCCAACAGTTAATATCCCAACCTAAAGGACCCGACATGCTTCTCTTGTTATTTATATATGACGGGCTAAGCCTAGATACAGTAAGCTGGCGTAAATGTAAAGAGTAAAGTTTAGAATGGGTTCGGCAAGCAAATGGAAAGTAACTTTAAAGTAAGGCTGAAAGGTAAACGAAAGGTTATAAGACAATAATATAAAGAGTAGCTTTGGAATGCAATTGATAAGCAAGCTGAAAGGCTGTGGAATGCGTGGAAAGTAAGCTGAGAGTTATACACAGTAATGTAAAGAGTAACTTTTAGAATGGGGTCAGCAAGCAAGCTTGGAGTCAGATGGAAGGCTGAAATCATAAGGCAAAGAAGAGGCAGTTATGATTTGTATCATCACTTTAGATGAAAACCTTGGGAGTATAATGATTAGCATATATATAAACCTCCTTAACCCCGCCGAGCAAAAGCTTTTCATCCATGTGATAATAACTCATTCCCTAGTGGCCCATATCAAGTTATTATAAGCACTTTCAGTCTCATACTATATCAGTGAGTAAAACCTGTGCAGCTTCTCTTATGCTTCAGGAGTCCAACGAAGCCCAACCCACTTGGGATGTCCATGAGTAACAAGTTATAGGCACATAATGGAAACCGCAACTACAACCACCGGGCCCGTCTACCGTGACTGGGAGGCTCTTTATGACCAGCGATTCGATCTGTTGGAAGATGCTCTTCGTCGACGTGATTCCAAGCTTCTTGCTGCTATGGAAGTTCAAGACCGACTGAGCGAGATCGACTACACTGCATCTTTTTACAAGGAAGCTCGTGCTCTTGGACCAGCCGTTTTTAATAACAGCGCCCACCAGATGACAGAACTCAGACATCGGCTCAATCTCTCCAACGAGAGGACAAAAGTGGATTGTGATGGAGTCAAGGCCAATATGGAAAGCATGGCAGATTCTTCTCATTCACAGAACAAAGAGGATTGGGAAAAAGAATTTGACGACGATATGGAAAATCTAGAAAGCACGGCTACAAAAGAAATCCGAAGTTTGAGGGACTGGGGCAAGGGTAAAATCAGGGAAATGGCTCAAAGCGTGCGTCCAGCAGCGGCAAAGGCGTTTTCTGGGGGTGCGACTGCTGTTACTCAGTTTCTCAGCTTCGCATTGGACTGGCTCAAGGGTGCCTTGAATACTGTCTTGGCGTGGATACACCAGGCTTGGGCGAAGATCCAGCAGTGGGCCCACTCTGTCGGGAACTGGTTCAAAGGCGCGGGGAACACGATCAAGGGTTGGTTCTCCTTTGCCGGTGCTGGCCAGTTGTCCGACTTTCGCAAGAGCGCCAGCGGGAATACTGCAGGCCTAGAGGATTTTCCGGGCTTCGAGGACCTTGCAAGTAAGCTGCAAAAATTCGGTCTGGATAGTTTCACTCTTGTGAGAAAGGGCAGCAGTTGGGTTGTAGAACCCATATAAGCTCGTTCAGTGAGGCAGCTACAATTATTCAAAAGATATTTGCAACTAGGGTTGAATTGAACTTGAAGGTGCAAGTCTAAAGAAGGACCAGACCATACCCAAAGCCACCCAAGCTCTTAATGGAGCTAACTATTAACTCCCTTATGTAACCCACCAACCCTAGATACTATTCCTCTAGCCCTGCCATATACATAAATACCCGACACATATTCGTTACGTCTACTCCAGCCCATAATACCCTCTTCCCCATCCATCTCCATACCTGTTCACTTCTGTCCTTTGTAGATACACCTTCACCTACAGCCCCTTCAAACCCAAGCCTCTCATAGAGCATAGCAGCATCGTCTGGTATGCAGGTCCCCACGTAAGCAATCGTAGAAACCATCACCCCCTCATACCGGCACTTTTGGCCCAGTACTTTCCGCCACCCTCCTCTTACTATATCTTCCTCCCAAGCATTGCATAGTTTCTGCGGCACAAAGCAACCCAAACAGCATCCAAATCTCCCCATAACTTGACCCCGTCGTAGAAATCTGTCCATCGTAACCGCAACGCCAAAGGCTTCCCTCTTTCGCTCATCTATATCCAGCGCCCTATTACACCGGACTCCAGAATGCGCCCGATCCTCAACCCCCCTAGACCAGCAAAAGATACAGCCCTCCAGACCTCGTTCCTCGAGCCTCCGCTGGAACTCTCTAAACTCCTCCTGCTCATTCACGACCTGGGTGATCGCTCGGCCTCTAGCCGCTTGTACATCTAACTCTCGCACCCGCATACCGGCCTCCTCCTCGTCTTCTGAGATGCCTAGTTCCTCTAGGTCAACGACTTCGCTTCGAGCCTGGCAGATATCACATAGCTCTTCCCCTTCTTCACACCCATACCGATCTGTCCGTCCATCCATAACCGAGTCCATAACCACACGGCGGCACGCTCGTCCGCTAATGTAGTCATCAGTGGCAGCATCTTCTACCACAAAAGGCCGCTGCCTTCCTGGAATACCTTTGATATCCACTCGGACGATAATGGCCTCGCTCCGCAGCCCGTCTCGGCCGGCTCGCCCACTCTGCTGTGCGTAATCAGCCATCTCAAATGGCATCTCGATGTGCAGCACTACGCGGATATCAGGGACGTCGATGCCGAGACCGAGCGCATTCGTCGCCACAATCACTCTTCCAGCGCCATACTGATCTCGCCTCAACCCGCTCATCCAGACCCGCAGTCTCTCTGCTTTGCCGTCACGCGTATCGACCTCGCGGTGTGTCACATGGCTGATGCCTACTACATCGAGCCCTGTACCCAGCGCCGCTGTGGCCACGATGTATGGCACGGAGCCAGGCCTGGAAGCCGGCCTCTCTCTACACCGCAAAGTGTGATCCGTATTCCTCTGGCCTGCCGCGATAGTAGCGGCATCCCAGCTGCTGGACCTTGCACTTGGCATGGCTGGTACAGTACACGACCATCTTCCCACCCGGCTTGAGGTCGGCGGCGGCGGTCTCGACGAGGGCCTTGACCTTCATGATGCCGCGCACGTTCGGCATCCAGAGCACGGCTAGCCTGATAACCTGCAATTAGCTGTGAATAGCATCCTATATTTACTAAGTAAACACTTTACATATTTACTACCCTACTATCCATTATTCAACTCTGTCTAAACGGTAATTGAGCTCTCTTAAAACAGGGTTATAACACTTCTGCCATTGCGGATATTGTCGTTCGAATTCTCCAATGAGCTCATGTACTCGGGTTTCCATCTTGCGCACGATCTGTGCTTGCTTCTTTCGCATGACAACAAGGCTCTCCTCGTCTGAGGTCGCCTCGGTTTCATCCCCTCCTGTGGCCGAATCCGAATCACTGTCTAGTTGGGTCGTAGCGCGGTTTCGACGCCTTTTGCGTCGGCTTGGTTGACGATGTCGGAGATTTTCATATGTCTCTAACCCCTTTTTCAAAAACCAGACACCCTCATTCACCTCGTCACATTCCTCGAATGTTTTCGCGACCTCCATCTGCCGTACCTGGCACCATTTCTTAGGAAAGTAATATCTCTCAGGGGAGTCATCCAATTCTAGCATAGGTGTTGTAGAAGGGCCTTGGGACAACCCAGCTGATGCTTGCTCACGAAGGTCAACTAATTTAGCATAAAGCTCATCCTCAGGCATTCGAATTAGCTCCTGTTCGGGTTGAATGACATAGGGCATATATCTCTTCGAAACCAGAGTAGTTGCCAATTGCCAGCCGCTAATAGGATGATCCTTGATGTTGGATGCTGGCAGCGGCTGTGTAAGAGTTCCAGTCTCACGGGACTTGGCGTAGTGTCTGATGAGTCCCTGATGCGCACTGGGCCACCATGTGAACAGCTTTTCCTCTTTATCCTTGCGTATGAAACCCCGGCTATGTGGATATGGGAGAATCCAATGGCTTCCAAGGAATGACCTTTTCAGCTCTTGCCGCCACTTCCGTGCGCCAGCCTTCCCTCGTGCGGTTTTGATGGCATGGAAGCTCTGTTGGAATAGCATACGATACGGCTTTTCATTCCACCCTTGCCGTTCAAACTGGTCATCCTTCGATTTCCAGAGCCAAGCAAACAAGACATGAACATCCTTTACCGCCAACCTATTTCCACATGCAAGCTGAAGTGGCTGGTAATCTTTGAGCATGGCATTGTTCACACTATCATAGCAGAGGGGAATATCTCCTGATAATGCAGCCTCTGTGTACTCTGGCTTCAGAGCTGACTTGACATGAAAGAAGACATCCTTTCGAAAGGCACACAAGCAGAGCTCTCGAAGGTAATTTTCCAAGAGGTCAAGGCATGTGGGAATAGCACTAAACTCGAGCATCCACTGGTAAGCCTTATCCACTCGAATGAAGTCGATCCGTACATCTCGTACTTGGTAGTATCGAGCGCGGTAAACAGTCTGCATGGACGGGTTGTTGAACATCATGTAGGCCGCATGGGGTTGCCGGAAAGTGAGCGTATTCCAGTCGATCTTGTCAAGAAACCAAGCATAGCCATACGTCTCCATAGTGCGTTTGAATCCGA
>NOKP01000076.1:14256-49041 GCA_002682825.1 Neonectria sp. B-13 | reverse complement strand
TCCGTACATCTCGTACTTGGTAGTA
Organism: Neonectria sp. B-13; assembly: GCA_002682825.1. NCBI lineage: Eukaryota > Fungi > Ascomycota > Sordariomycetes > Hypocreales > Nectriaceae > Neonectria > Neonectria sp. B-13. The sequence goes on along the minus strand of NOKP01000076.1, from coordinate 49,016 downwards.
TCGAGCGCGGTAAACAGTCTGCATGGACGGGTTGTTGAACATCATGTAGGCCGCATGGGGTTGCCGGAAAGTGAGCGTATTCCAGTCGATCTTGTCAAGAAACCAAGCATAGCCATACGTCTCCATAGTGCGTTTGAATCCGAGACCTTCATATCGGCGAAGTCCGTTTGGCTGGCGTGGATCGGGTTGCAGCCGTATGTCTCGCCAACACCCACCGACTTTCTGTATTAGTCCGCCTGCATACGAGAATTGGAGGCAGCGAAGGAACATGAGCATGATTCTTGTGTGTTCCCACGTGACAAAGTGCGGGTCTTGAAAGCTGTATACCATCTCGAACCCCACACAGAACTTATTGATGTTCCACCGCACCCATCGAAGTAGCGTATCGGTCGTGAAACTATAGTACGGGGAACCATCATCGGTAGGCAAGACAAGGAGCTTGTCGTGGAGCTCTCGGGAACTCATTTGGCTGTCAATAGCGTAGAACAGCTCCTTAGAAACACGGTGCTCTTCCCTGATGCCGAAAGATTTCTGCATAGATCCCAGTAAGGCATAATGGCATCGAAGCTTTGTGTGTAGATATGCCTTGATCAATGCAGCTGGCTGGTGGCTGAGACCACCTCCAACGAGTTCCCATGTCTTTCGTAGCTTCTTATCAAGGGCAAGCGTCTCGATGGCTGTATTTGTGAATGGATACACATTCCCCGCTGCAAAGACTTCCTTGACACTGGGGTAGAATTGAGAGTAGAGAAGGCCAGCGGCGCGGCGTGGAGAGCGCTTTCCGGTTTCGATAGTCAAGCTCCCAGTATCCCGAAGCATGCTGAATGGATAGAAGACTTGCTTCTGGGTGGTTCTTTGGTCATTGGTTGACTCGTTCCCGACCTGAAATGCATATGATTCTAAGCAACATCGCCGGTATAGCAGCGTTTCCGCTCGTTTGTCAGTTGAGTCATCGAGGACTTCAGCTGCTAGTTGGCTCTAAGGCACAACTTGAGATGCCTGCTGAGGGCAAGTTTCTTTCCCAACATCCAAATAGAGTTCTACTGTGATGTAGCTCTTATTAATAGCATGAGCCCAATGCTTTTGGAATCGTAATACCATTTTCTCCCAGGTGACATCCTTTGTGAGAACCTTCAAGTTCTTTGCTTGAAGGAGGATAGTAATGTCCTGAAACTGTTGGAATGCTGGTTCCTGAACCCTAAGAAGGATGTTGGCCCAAACATCTGCAAGTGCCTCTGGTGGTAGAAAGTACACTAGTTGTTGTTCCCGTGCCACTGGATGCACACGTTGAGAAAGTGTCTCTACTCCACGAGCTGTAGAATTATAACGACTGTGGTCGTAGTTCGACGGATAATGCTGGACATGGGCACTGCTGTAGCATTGGCATATGGCAGGGACGAGAATGCTGTCTATCCATAATCGAAAGTCCTCATCCCGAAGCCGACTGCACCTTTGCTCCTCCCGATATAGATTGGGAAATAGGAAATATAACGATATATCCTCAAATCCAACAACGCGGCCAAATGTATAGTGAGGAACCTGGTGTACAGGCCGGTGGACGTGGTGTTGGCTTCCATTCGTATCGACATATGTGATCGGGATTGATCGGAGATGAAGATCAGACCGAAGATCGGATATAGCCATCTGGGTAGGAGACCAGCGAATGCCTTGCTTGGCGACAGCAAGGTTACTTGGGAAGGCGATGATGCTATCTACATCAAAGGTAACCCTAGCATCATTGAAACCCTCTCATCTTCATTTAAGCAAATGTAGGGCATCTCAGCTCGAGAGGTAAGACCATAAAAGGCCTCCTTTCTAGATTTAGGGCTCATTTTCCTGGCTAGGTCATCTTTCTGGTGTGCGATAGTCTTGGTGCTAAGGACGTCAGGGCCCAGCGCAGGTACAGACTCCAGGTACATGGCGAGACCGATCTGCTCATTCGGATCTTCCATGTGGGTACGCTGTGCTGCTTCATGACAGTCATTGCAGCATCCTTGAAATTTAACAAGTTGTTCTACCAACTTTTGTGCAAGGTGCTAAACTGGATTTGGTTCATCATTCTCTGCCTGGGGCGAGGTTTCCAAGGTTGTATCGAAGGCAATGGCTTGGCCTGGATTGGGGCTCTCATGATTCGAAGTGGATATCGAATGTACAGGGCCTGTAAAAGTGCCATCATCGGACATAGCCTACTCTTCTATGTCTTCCAGTGGTTAAGGATCGACTGCGGGTAGGAACTGTGCGATGTCTATGTTGTCCGGTTCCAGTGCATTGGAATTGGCCGGGGAATAAGAGCCGCTGAATACGTTCACCCACCCAGCACCTCCTAATTGTAGGGGAAAAGCTGGGTTGTAAAAGTTAGCATGTACCGTATCGCGTTGCACAGGAGCCGTATCCTGCTGCCTCGCCCGTTTCCGCTCTGCATCTGCTGCGGCCTTGGCTTCAGATGTGGGGTATTTTCGAGGCCTGCCACGCTGACGCCTTGATGGGACAGTGTTGGAACTAGCGTTACCTATAATGTAATAATAGAGCAATGATGAAGAAAGAAGAAAGAGTCTTATAGAACTATTGTTAGATAAATCGATATCTCTTAGAATCGGTGCAGGTTGTTAAGATCATCTGAAGTTTAGATTCAGCCCCTTCCCAACCCCTCTCAGAGATGAAACCCATCACAATTGCTTAATCAACCTCACATTATGCAATGTGCATGTAAACAGATATGCAAGCCTTACGTTGACCACATCAATCAACCATAATGAAAGGTCAAACCGGTTGCAATGCTGCAATTGGACTCTGATGACATTGGAAATGAATATGCGATATGTCCTTAATGTTATCTTTCTAATTTGGTAGCGCTGGGCTATTTTAATTGGGTAAATGTCAACGAGTTAGGTGGTGCGTGATGCTGAATGGGGTATAGGGCAAACTGGATTGGCACTATTCCAAATACGGTGACCGCAAAAACGAAAGCGGTTCAATTTGACCGCTAAATTCAGATTGGCTGTAAAACCCAGAGTCGACGGCGAGGTTAACAACTTACAAGACGAATATAATAACAACAAGAAGGAAAAGAATATTAATATATTTATAGGATGACTTAGAAGTTCCTATTGTATGTTAAATTCTGTGCTTAGTCATTTTACTATGTATTTGGCTTCGAGTCTGAGATGGTCAAGTAGTAATAGTGGCAGAAAATGATCGAATAGACAATGCCGATGCCCGCGACAACCATGGTATACACAAGGCGTCCGTCCATGTTTACCCCGGCAATGCTTAACATGTAGGCGAGCCGCGAGAGAAGACCGAGGACGATTACGGCGCAGGAAAACTCTATAAATCGAAGGATGACAGAGACGATCTTGTGGGCAGCACCTGAGTCCGACATTTTGGATCAAGAAAGCGAGTTGTTGATTTGGTGAAGGGAGGTGGTATTGTTGAGTAAGATTGGAATTGCATCGACCTGAGTGATCTGAAACGACATGTTTTGCAACGTGCGTGTCAGGTATAAGTAGACGATCGACAGGCAACATGGTCTCATGCCTTTGAGGATTTCGGCACCCGTGCCGGATCGAACAAAAGACGGCCACGTGAGTTTGACTTCTGGCAACGTCATTACGAACTCAGAGGCGTCGCGGAAATGGATTCCGAGGCTGCACTGGTGGCATGATATGTGATCGCCAAGCTGTCCACCGGTGATGTCTGTTGGATGGAAAAAACTCTCATCGAAAGCGTAACTACACCTACGTACCGAGCCCCACATAACCCGCGCCAAGGCCGAGGTACATAGAGTGACTTTAAGCACCAGCGAAATCAACCCCGCCCAATTCATCATACAATTCATTCTGTGCAATCTCATGGATTCCCAACAGCTCTCCAGCCAGGCGGCAGTCAATGTATATGATGAAAATAGCTTCATTCGTGTTGATGACAGCCGCCGCGAGCTGCCGGCTGATAACACCTGCCGGCCGATACATGATCCGGTCCGGGATCGCGGTTACAACTTCGAGCCGATGGTCATTCCAAGCCAGGTCTTCAAGATAACAGCCCTGCCCCCAGAGCCGCTGTTACTTTTCCAGCCATTCCTACCTGTTTCCTTAGTGGAAAGCTGGGTCTGCTACACCAACAGCTGGGTCAGTCACCGGCTTGAGCAGCATGAAGCTGGCAGCTGTAGATTGAAGCCGCAGTCTCGGCTGTTGACTTGGAAGCCGACCTCTATTGCAGAAATCTACATATGGCTTGCGATGCTGATGTATATGAGAATTCATAGGGAGCCGCAGATCGAGGATTATTGGAAGATTTCTAGATCCAAGGACCAACGCCCTATCCATCCAGTGGTCAAATGGATACCTTACAACCGCTTCCAGCTATTATCTCGGCATCTTCACATCTATGACTTTGCAACTATTGATAAGGACCCTGACACAAGCTTCTATGGCCGCACCTTTAGCCGGGTCAATGCGTGGTCTAGTCATATACAGCATACGTCTACCGTTTTCTATATACCAGGCACATCTATTGCTGTAGATGAGTGCATGGTCTGTTTTCTTGGAAGGTCCCTAGAGACAACGACTGTCCCTTCGAAGCCAATTCCCACAGGATTCAAAGTGTTGGCTGTGGCCCAACGAGGCTATTTCCTGCGGTGGATTTGGCACCGGCCGGGCCGGAAATTCGGGCCCGTAGGGATCCGGCCGACCTACCGGCGCCTGCCGTCACAGCTGCGGCGGTTGCGGCAGGGCCGGCAGCTACGAGAGAGGAATACAATCCATCTGAACCCGACCCAAGCTGCGGTTGTTGCCCTAGTAAATCTGCTGCCGGAATCCACATACCACGTATTTCTCGATACCCTATTCTCTTCCTGCGACCTCTTTCGCCGGCCCGGCAATGTGGCCACGGAGCCACAGGCACAGCCCGCAGGAACTGTGGTATCTACAAGCCCCTTGTCAAGCTCAAAGCTATAGATAACACAGCTGCCGGCAGCCTCGAATTCAATGTCATCAGAGCTATCCCTACGGCTGATAAGGTCAACCAGGTTGCTTGGAAAGACAACGCCCTTGTGTTATTCCTGTCAACTGTATTCAGAGGCGATGAAAGACTTGACCGCAAGAGGAAAAGACCGACAACAGACCAAATGCAAGCACGGCCAATAAAGCGTTTCTTTGGTGACGAGCCTGTCAAGCTGATTTCTATCCCATCCATCGCTGCTATCTACAATGATGAGATGAACGCTGTGGATCGCGGTGATCAGATGCGAGCGTATTGGGGCCCTGACCGCCGTATACGCAGGGGCGGCTGGAAGGCCCTAGCTTGGGACTTTCTGCTAGAAATAGCCCTCATCAACAGCTTCATCTTACAGCAAAGGGGGCAGCCGCAGTGGAAGCCGGAGGCATCACAAGGCAGTTGGCGGCAACGCCTTGTCAATGACCTTATTGCAACATACGCAGCAGAAAGTCAGTCACGTCAAAGGTTTCGGACTGGAGACGAATTTACGCCTGTCTCACAGCACAATTGGGTCCGAAATATGAATTGCTCAGCTTGTCAGGCTTGTAAAGGAATACGGCTTGGAGAGGGGCGGCGGCGGCAGCCGTTGCAAGCAGTCAGTAGCAACGGGGGCCGGAGACCGAAGCAGTCACGATATCGCTGTCAGCAGTGTGATGTAGCTCTATGTAGATCTGGAAATTGCCGGGACTTCTATCACCATATAAAATAGGTGGGGTTGAATGTACCTTTGATTTTCTTTACTCTGGTTGGCTAGACCCCCCTGCTCGTGACCCAAGTGTCGTCTTACGACACTCAAAGGGATAATGCTTGAGTAGAGTTCTGAGGTTATAGCATCTGTTGGATTGTGACCCTGTATTACGAAACCTCTGATAGATCGATATCCTGACCTTAGTCAGAGGGGGCGTGAGATGACATAAAACCCCTCTCGAGAAAAGAGGGGGCCGGCAGGATCCTAGATCAATTGAATCATCAGATTTGGGCTCTACACTCTATTGAACGCTAAGGCCTAGATCGAATTGACCGTACGCTATCCAACAGCATCTGTAGGCAGCAGGCAACCTCGTAGATGAATTGTTGATAGGCCACGACGTTTCAGATGTAGTCTCCGGGAGCCAGTTGCAGAGTATTGGTATTGCCTTGAAAGTAACAAAGTTTTTCTCCATTATTAGTAACTCGAATTAGATTATCAACTTTTCCTTGCCTCCAGGATGATTCTGTCGAATGATTCATAAACCAGCTGCATCAACCTACTTGACATGGCCACGACTTCTGGGCAGTCTATGCGTGGCATAAGATGCGCCCATCCAAGACTCCTTACTCATTCACTTTTTGAAATACGGCGCCAGCGCATCCTTGAAGTAATCTTGCGCCGCCTCGTACATTTGTCCCCGCTGATACTCCCATCCGCCCTCCTTGAAGAGGTCCTCTCCCAGGCCAATCGCAAACTGGTCACTGCCCTTGACCAGGCCAGCATACATCTGGTCGATAAACTCGGCCAATGGCATGCCAATTTCGCCCCCGTTGACTAGATCCGGCTGGTGTTTTTCGTCATGCAGCTCAGTCTGTACCGCAGGCGGGAAGACCTCTACTATGCGCACATTAGAATACCCGGCCTCTCGGAGCTGATGCCGGACATTCATGATGAAGGCGTGAAGGGCGGCTTTGGAAGCATTGTAGTTTGGGGTCCGGATCATGGCCGGGATCAGCCCGAGAGTGGCGCTGATATATACGAGGTTTCCATGAGGTTCCTTCTTAAGATGAGGTAGAAATGACGCTGTCAGATGAACAACAGAAGTATAATTCGTCGTGAGCTCATCCCCGAGAACTGACAGGTCCAATGTCTCGGGCTGTGAGAAGTTGAAGCCGCGTTGGACGCCCGAGCTGATTACGACACAGTCAAGATCCGGGTTGGACTGGATGATCTCGTCAGAAAAGGCCTTGATGCCCGTCAGATTCGTTACATCAAAGGCGACGGCACTGGCGTTGTCCGAACCGTGCGCCTCCACGAAAGCGTCCAGGCGATCTCGTCGGCGACCCACCACCACGACTTTGGTGTCGTTCGCGATAAGCTTAGATGCAAGAGCGGCCCCAATGCCCGAGGTAGCGCCAACGACGAGGGCTTTCTTATAGAGCGGAGCCATGGCGGTTTCAAGACGATGCTGGAGGCTGAAGAGGGCACCCGGGAGAGCTTGAACCGGTGAAGTGGTTGTCAAGTGATGGATGACCTTGAATTCCGCAATTGCACTTCCTCTTCAGCTTGTTCATCAACGATCCGGAAGAGCCGAACTTATGGCTGAATATGTCAGCTCGTGTTGGTGATAAGTTGGCGGTGGTGGGAACTGTCCTGTGTGCGGGGCGCACGGCTGAAGAATGATGGATGACTCGAAAGGTCTCCAAGTCTTGTTGGAAGAATCAAGGTTTCCCCCTCGACTTCACGACCCTGATGTCATGACACAAACTCTAAAGTCCTAGAGGGTGGCGACTTCGTAGGACTCAGGTTCATATTGAAATATAAAATAGGGAAGAAAAAAACAATCAAGAATAATTACAATTATTACAATAACTACTTCTCATCAAGTGTGCACTCAGCACCCCTGCACAATCCAACAAGTCTGAGACAAAGATTTTGTCAGCTGACCAGGGCGCTGCACCGGTCAACTATGGAGCACACCGGGCGGGAAGCCGAAGTCCTAGTCTAGTAGGGTTTAGATTCAGATTTATTTAGAGTTGGTAGGGAAGGATAGAGGTGTCGGAAAGCTAGCGTGGCACTCAGATGACTTGTATTGTGTCTGTCTCTCTCTCCCTGGGCTATCTCTGTGGTGTTCAGGGGATATCTCCTTCCTTGACCGCCTTCCTGTTCGGGCTACAGCCGGCAAAGGTTCGGCGAGCTGTCTGTTGACCACCAAGGTGGTCACATGACCACCCTGGAGATAATGTGTACATAATCCTGTTAGATTGGATCATATAGATTGGATCAACAAGGTGGTCAGGTGACCACCTTCGGGGTCCACAGACAGCTCGCCGAACCCTTCCCTGGCATAGCCCGAATAGGAAGGCGGTCAAGGAAAGGGATATCCCCTGAACACCACAGAGATAGCCCAGGGGGACAAGGAGATAGACAATACAAGTCATCTGAGTGCCACGCTAGTTTTCTGACAATAATAGCCCAACGACTAGACGGCTGTTCCGGAGCGCGGGTAAGGGTCTTGATTCGCTTGGGTGGCAGGTCTCACAGCTGGAAGCGGAAAACAGGGCTCTAAAGCAACAATTAAACCAATCAAAGAAGAGGAAAAGAGCTGCAGTTGAAAGAGACCCAATAAGCTATTTGCATCAATTGCAAATGTTAGAGCTACTAGGAGACAGGTCCAGCCAGTTGAATCTTCTGAGTCAGAATAGGTGACTTTTTCGCTATCTTTTATAGAAAACTTTTGTAGATTTGAAATTAGTGAGATTTTCTCTATTAGAAAATATCTTGAAATAACCAATTAGATGCATTGGTTGCTGTTTTATTTACATTTAAAGTTATTAGTTACTGTTGGACAGCGTACGGCAAATTCGATCACGATTGATAGGGATCAATACGATGTGGACCCCAAAGATGATGATGCTATTGATCAAGGATCCCTCCGGCCCCCTCTTTTCTTGAGAGGGGTTTTAGTCATCTGACTAAAGCTAGGATATCTGTGTATCAGAGGTTTATGCAAATTCGGGTCATATGTCGTCACCCGAGGGGTCAATCCAACAGTTACTTATTTAATGTTGTAAGTGGGTGTTACGATGTGTATTTGGGTACCTGGGCGTGTACTTGGCGTGTGACTTCTATAGCAATATCCTTCTAGCTACTTCAGCATAAAGGATGTACAGGGACTCAGAGCGGGGACTTGACGCAATAAAGAACAGACATACACCCAATCAGATACTACAGACAATCTGAGCTCGTGACAGTGGGGACCCGCGAGAAGTGGGCTCCTTAGAGTGGCCGCCTCATTAAACGCCCCCAGCGCTTTGCATTTCTGGCTTCGGCTCGGCCCCATTGGCAGCCGTCCTTTCATGCTCAATCCCTCTCTCCTGGTCAAGGCCATCTGGCTGGCTTCTACGTCTTAAAAATATGCAATCAGTACCAAGCCTAAAGTAGTATTTCATTTATGAACTCACCCAGATAGCTTGCCAGCCTGCCTCTTGACGACCTGAGCTGTCTCCTTGACCTTGACATACTTGCGGAAGACGTATATCCCCTGACCATGGTTTTAGTCAATCTGTCATTTTTCAGAGTGTGGGTGATACTAACGAGAATGCCACTAAGGAGGTAGGCAAACGAGACAATAAACGAAAAGGCCAGCACCGTTCTCCACTGACTACAGCCTGCTCGGTTGATGGTAGCTTGACTGACATCTCCAACAGGTCCGACGTGCCAGAAACGCCCCCAGTAGTAGCCCCAGTAGTCGTAATACCAGCGGGAAGAACAGCTCCCAGAAGCTGACTTCGTCGAAAGCAGGCAAAAGGCAACAAGCCACATGATCCAGAGTATGAAGTCGACCGGGAAGCTCATGAAGAGAGCATCAAACGGCAGACAAAACAGAATGGAGTAAGGGATAGTGATGCATGCGACGACCATTGCGTAGACAATCTCTCCATCGGCGTGAGCCTGTGGAATGCTGAGAAGGTAGGCAAAGCGTGAAAGGATTCCGAGGACAATCACAGCGGAGGAAAACTGGCCAAGGCGAAGTATGACTGAAATCACCTTGTGCGCACCGCCGTGATCACGATACGCCATTTTTAGGATGAGTAAAAGGTGTGTAGGGGTCTGTGTTTGGCGTTGACTATTAGGACGATCTGAAGTTGATCGTCAGGAGTATGAAATGTCGATCAGCGATCGCCCTACTTATGCATGTCATCGTTTAACAGGATTCACTTCTCACATGCTTGCAATCAATGTCCCGAAGAGACCAATGAACCGATACCGTGCGGTCCTTGGACGCCACGTACCTCCACAGACGGCCTTTAAACGCCCAGAAGTTCAGCTTCGACAGATACCCTGCATTTCGAAACGTTAATTTCTCCGCAGCTAGGGAACTAAACGCCTTGATTGAAGCGAGGGGGGTGGGTGTCATTAGAAGTCAGCCACTTTATAACTCTAAGGCGCCTCAAGTGTAGAGTTTAGGTGGACATCGCCGCCGTTTGATAGGTCAACGTTGGTTTCCTTTTGTAACGACAAGAGTAGTACTAAATCATAATTCCTCGATCTCGGCACTCAGCTAGGCCCACTAGAGCTTTCTTTGACGGCATCGTCCCGGCTGTCCCGAGAGAGAAGTGGTTAATTCAATCTGTCCAGTTCGCCTGCAAAGCCAGCTTGATTCAGCCACTTTCTCCCTGTCAAGATGAGAATGAGTGAGCTTTCCTCCATCAAACATCGCACAAGATCGTAGACGCACTGTATACGGACTTAAGCAGATTCCTGGGGAAAATATGGACCAAGTAGACTGGATGGAGTATGAATGGAAATAAGTATGTGTGGGCCAGTCTCAACAAGGTTCAAGCCATTGCATCGGCTTCCTCCACTCACCAGTACGCCTGCTGCTTCCATCTCGGCAATTTCCTTGGCAAGGACTTGTCAGCTGTCATTATTATGAGCTCGGGCTAGGTGTCAGGTTTCATTTCAGTGAAATTCCGATACAACAGGCCCTTTGAAGAGTGTCTCCTACCCGTGACTTAGCCACGGTTCGCGTACCAGACCATCAAACATCAGTCCCTGCAAATCTCTTCAAGTCAACATCAATATAGCTGCCAAGGGGTTCGCAGTCGTAATTCCAATCAAAACTTAGAAGCGATTCAGTCGCGGCCGATCCCTGCATCTTGGCCAAGTCGAATGGATACCTGAACCTCACACTAGGGAGAGCTGACAGCCAAGTTGCGCCACAACGTCACGAGATTTGAGAAGTTGGTAGTGTACCAAACAGTGATTAAGTTTCCCATGCAGCTATTAAAAAGCCCGACCAATCAAGGCCCGTCACCTTCTACTGTAGTTGACAGTTCTCAGTCTAATTAATGTGGAAAGCCGGTTCAGCGGTTGTGGTTGGCGTTCACGCACTTTGGTGACAGTCTGACAGATGATCTGACGACTGAAAAAGCGCATAAGGTTTAATTCGGCCTTTGAAGCTTACGACGTGCAGTGCAGGCTACGTCATGGCTGTTCAGTGACTTTTGAGATTGGCTACTGCTGGTTATCATCTGATCATCATCTCGATGTCCCTTCCGGCCTCCCATTTTAGCTACTCCGGTCCCCTACCTTTTGTGGTAGCCCTTTTCGCATAGTTGGGGTATGAATTGTCAGGTGGATCGTCCCGAGGATGGCAGAAATTTACGGCTGGGTACACTTGTTGTTCACAGTGGAAGTGATAGTATTAGATGGAAGGGATGAAGCTGAGGCGCATTGAAGATCTTGATTTCTCGCTATTGAAGGATCTCTGTCAGGATCTTATTCTAAGAGATGTGGATAGCTTCCTATCGGAGCCGCAGTCATTGAATTTTGCGGTTCTAGTTTAAGGTTGCGGTTCCTATCCTTCTTATCTAAGGTTGCGGTCCCGATCCCTAAGGTTGCGGATCCGTAGCTATTGCATTCCTTCATCTGAGGCCTTATTTTCGCACTAGGCAGGCTAGATCTTTGTTGGAATGTGACATACTTGGTCCAACAACAAACCATGGATCATAGTCTGAGCTCGGTGGTAAGGCAATGAACGGCTACGTTGATGGCGCCCTACTTACTCCTGGTAGCGAGGTCTCGTCCTTGAAATTGGACCAGAGTATCTTGCGACAATGATGCTACCGAGAGCGAAGACACCGGACCTCGAGAAGTTGAAAAAGTTCATGAACTCGAACCATGAACTCCTAGTACGATACTTGGACGCCATGAGGAAGTCGATTGCTAATATGACATTCAGCGAAGCCGCATAGTCGAACTCACACCTGAATTCCGGGTGGTATTGCCTGAGAAAAAAGATCATGGCGACGTCATCACAATTCAAACTCTCATGGAAGGCAAATCAGCAGAAGACACCGGAGAGTCATGGCAGGTAGCTATCCAAAGTCCTTCCTCTCGCATGATGGACATCTGCCGGCTCCTCCGCAACGAAGATGAGTCTGCGAGGAATGCCATCATCTGCCATGCTAGGGGTGAGTGAGGAGATGGATTCCTTTTTGAAGTGAGAACAATGCGGGCGTAATTCTCTTCCTGGTGGGTGCAGAAAACTCCAGGATAAGTTCCATGGCGTCTACCTGCATTTTTCGAGGCCGCCCAATGTTATATAGTGCGAGAATACGGGATATCGACGAGGAGAACGATTATCAGCCCTCAGAAAGTTCTGATGATGAGGACCAGTACCAGTACTGCACAACTAACAAGAAAAGAAAGAGAAGAGTTTAGAAGGTACATAGTGAGAGTGGCGAGGCGCGAGGGGAACAAACGAAGGAACAAACGAGGAAGCAGCGAAAGGTGCGATAGGAGGAGCACGTACGGAGACTCAATGGGTGCTTGACTTTGTTGTGATCACGCGGATAGCATAGTTGGGTGGAGCCTGCCATCTAGAGCCAAGCGGCGATTGTCACAGTTTGCACTGTCGAGACTTGCGGAATAGTAATGGGATTGATGTTAGCTGTCTTTGAGCTTTGGTTTCTGAGAAACTTAAAAGTTGCAAGCCTTAATCAAGCTGCTGATGTAAAGCGATTATTAAAATTTGCTTCTGCCTTCAAAAGGCACTTGAGGCAACGTGACTCTGTGCCCGCATAACACGATTCTCGGGGCCGACCACATTTTGATGTAGCCTCATTAATCCCAGTCCCATTTCGTATCGCCCTCTGCCCTGCTTTTTATCGCCAGAAGCAGCTCAGTCCATTTCGGGAATTTCTTCTTCCAGTTAGCCTCACGCTGTCTACGTGGGGCAACTGAATAGATCCACGTGATAGAGCCGTTTTGGTTGACTGGCCAATACATCACACAAGACATGTTCGTACAGATTGCAGGTACCCTTAGAGAACGCAAAACTGCTTCTTCAAAATACAACGACAAGTCATGTGTCGTTCGGAAGGTTCGAAATGCCACCACTGCGGAGGAAAAAAAGGCCAATATTGCGCAATATCCAAGCTCTTGATTCTCGGCCAATGGCCGTTCATGTTCTGGCCAGGGTCAACAAGAATGTCGGGTCAAAAGGGAGGTAAAAGTGAACTGTAATCGCTGCTCCCCCTCCTTTAAGATTTCTTTCTTTTTCTTCTCTCTTCCCGGGCTCATTCTTCTGTTTCTCGTGTCCGTGACCACGGTGTCTATGTGGTGAGCTTGACTCCATTCAGCCGCACATTCTACCTTGTCTGCTCGAAAGTCGGTAAACCTGCGAAACGTGTTGAGATCCGTTGTCACGGATCAATGGCTATTCCGATTCATTGGTGGCTGGGATGTGAATGGTCTTCTTGTCAGTAGCTTCCGCTGGTTAGCGCTAGTTTTCTTCTTCTTCAATGAATACAATATGCACATTTCAACAAAACGATGCATCTCAAACCGCCCCGCTGTCCTCCGCCACCCGCGCCACAATGTGCTGCTCGCCCAGTCATTATTCGACATCTCCATTATTCCGTCCACGAAAATACACTCCTTCGTCTCCCCTCGCTCGATGTCGCTACAAGTCAGGATGAGATTGACTCGAAATTTGGCTGTGGCATTCACCATCTCACGGCTCTGGCGACCTGCCAAATCATCGCAGGAAATGCCACATACCTGAGCTACGATCGGCACGGCGAGCAACCTGTAGAACTTCATTATAATGGCATCTTGACGCAGAGCGAATACTATTTGCAGGTTCCTCAAGGTGAGTGCATCTTTTTCACCCTGGCAATTATAGAGCTAAGATGAGATTACGTCCAGGAGTCGATGATGTCTCACCGTATGCCATCATTTGCGATTTTGAGGATTGGCAGTTTCCGCATGGCGGCCTCCCAGGAGCTTGGGCGCGTCTCAACCAAACGCCCAGCGAGACAGAGTCTCCCAGTTCTGGCTGCATCATGACTGGCGTCTTGACGAAAGATATGGCCCATCCTATACCGCAAGCCTCTGCTTCCTGGTTCCGCCGGAATCGGATGGGCGATTACCTCACCAACCCCCGCGGAGCGTTCAGCCCCGACAATGAAGCGAAGTATGTCGCCTCCGTGGAGACTTACTAAAATATTTTGACGAGCTTGCCTTTGCTTTTGTGCCAAAGTTCACGAGGCGTGGTTATCGCTTGGTTGCGCATTACCTGTCGGCTGCCGATGATCTCAACCGTCCCGCCAGCATTTTCCATGGGAATTGATATACGGGCATGACATTTTTGATACACGGGCATGACTCTTACACGGGCATGACTTTTATGACATGTGATTGGATAGGACCCTCTTTGGTTAGCACATCTCGGTTCTGCCGACAGCTCTAATTTGTACCCAGAGTTTAGCTGTCCATAATCATCCCTTAGTGACTGACGCGACGCGAACCAGCTCTCCATCGGATAGCTATCTATTGCCAGTCTCCCAGCCCTTGACGATAAAGACCTTCATTATGCCCCAATCCGAGTCTCCTCCTAACTCAGAGAGCAATTCAAGACGCCGAACCCGAAGGCCTAGCCCGAGCGATCAATCACGTCCTCGAAAACGACAGCGACAGAGCCGACAAGCGGGGTTCAGCCCAATACCCCGCCAGCCAGTAAGCCAACCAGTCAGGCGATAGGGCGTAAGCGAGGTCGACCACCAAAGAGTCAGAACAAGTCGACGCTTGCCAGGCTTGCACTAGAAGCGAGCCAACAGGCCAGCAGCCAGGCTAGTAGCCAGGCCAATCCCTCATCCCAGATTATGCCAGGCGTTCAACTTCCCGTCAAGTGGTTCGACAATAACCTCCATGGCGATACGATGATCGCCACAAGCCCAAAGGGTTATATTACTGATATCCTCGCATTGGAATGGATTGAACGCTTTGAGAAGCTGACGAGGCCTGAGAGAAATGGCGAAAAACGAGTCATCCTTCTCGATGGTTGCGAAAGTCATTTTACTCGCGACTTGTATACCTTTTGCCGACAAAACAATATCGATCTTTTCCCTTTTCCTGCACATCTCAATCATATTATGCAACCTCTCGATGTGGGTGTGTTCAGCCCGTATAAGCATTGGCAACAGGATATTCTATATCGAGAGATTTGTGACGGGGCCACCGATTTTAGCAAAACCGACTTTCTTTTTCACTTCCAAGAGATGAGGGATCGAACGTTTAAAACGTCAACAATCATCTCAGCCTGGGAGAAATGCGGAATCTATCCTTACAATCCCTCAGTTGTTTTAGACCGTATGGTCGATCCATTATCATCCCTGAGTCAAGAAGTCGCTGAAACAGAGCTCCCTGGTTATGCAACACTTGGTGACTCGTCAGACCACCAAGAAAGCGAATCTGATGGCTGGTATGAATCCGAAAATGATGCTGAAGAACACGATGATGCCGAGCAACAAGAAGTGTGTCAGACGACACCCAGAACTCCCGCGAAGATCAACTGGAAGGCAGTCGACACACCACCTTTTAATTTACGAGTCATACAGCAATACCAGGAGTATGTGAAGCTCCGGATTCATGCTTCTATTATATCAGGCGTGCGGATTACTCCCTCAGTTGCTCATGTTCATGAGAAAGCTAATTATGGAAGCTACTGAAACACTCATGATTAACGGCATTACGTCGACTGAGGAGATGAAGCGTCTGAAGGAGAAGAACATGAGACGACAGGCCCTTATTGAAGGGACATCAATTGTAAGCAACTACGGCCTAATCCGCGTCCACGAGGCGAGAATGCGTATCGCAAAAGATGATTATCATAGACGAGCCGCTCAAGCTGAGGAACAACGTCGTTTTAGGAAGAAAGAAGCAACTGACGAAGTGAAGTATTTACAACGATGGCTGAAGGATGTACGAGCTATGGTTAGGGCGAGTATTAACCAAGCGAGGGAGGATGAGTACACCAGGGGTTGGTGGTCCAAAACTGCACGACGGAAGCTTCTTTCTTCGACTGAATGGATGAGCAAAAGATACGCTCTCCATTGTCAGCTTCACGAGAAGAAATTGCTGCACGGGGACTGGCAACCATCGATTACTTGGCCCCGTGATTATGATGCTGAGACTATCAATTCGGCGGTGACTTTTGCCACCTTGGAGGAAAGGGAACGCCGCGCTGGTCGACAGGTGCTTACATTAGAAGCAGACGGCTTGGAAATACCAGCTGAAGAGACCATTGTGGTAAGTCAACTTAGTCAAGGCGAATTTACGGTGCCAGAGGAGGAGGAAGAATAGGGGTTAACATCACTCTCATGTCTCTATGCAAATACAACAAAGTCGCCCCGGTCGCAATTATCATGCATAATCTCTTTAATGAAGTGACATCCAAATGAGAACAAATTGGGTGAGTTAAGAAGTACCTCCGTTTTCCCAATCAAGGGCCCCTTTTCCTAGTCAGTGGCCCCCCCCGTGGGAGCGGCAGCTCCCACGGGGAATCGCCGGACTAGAGGCCCCCACAAGTAGTGGATCAGGGTGTCACAAGCCTGTTCAAGCGGCGTCCCAATTCACGCCTAAAATGTAAGGCAACTAGCGACACAGCCGATCTCTCCTGAGACAGCCCGTCCGCCGCTTTAGCCAGCAACAACATAATACATCCACTTCCTCATGCATGCAACTAAGGCCTAGCTTTGAACATTATCTTTCACCTTGTTCGACGTGAGGATACGCCCGTAACACGAAGAAACATCCTTTTCCTCCCTGGCCTCGTCATCGAGCCTCACGATTTTTTATGCTTTCCGAGGCTTCCGGCGCCGCGGGCTTCTGGAAACAGTTTAGCGCACGCATCCGACCAGACGGGCACGAATTGGAGACCGAAGGGCTAAGAGAGGGGAGGGTCCAGACCAAACTTTACGAGACCCTTACACCACTCCCGGATTACGTAGACGCCTCCCGAAAGCATAACAAGTAACAAAGCCGCTGGGAGTCAAGGGCCGGAACACGCCGAATAACGACGAACAAGAGAGACAAAATCAAACCGACGCCCCATCCCCATCCAAAATCCTCCTCAAATTCCCCATCTCACCCCGAAAATCCGTCACCAATTCTCTCCAGCTCCGATCGAACGCTACCGTCGTGTTCATCGTCGCCGGGTCTGTGAGAAGTCTCAGTCAGTCCCAGCCCAGGTTTCTCGCGCCATCGCCGCCGTCGACACTGAGCTGAGCCCATCGTTGACCGTCTGAAGGAAGCGACGAAATTAAAACAGGCTCTTATCTCTCGAGTGATTCAGCTTGATAACGTCCACCGAACTCGAGCCTCAGCCTGATTTTGCAGCCCTTCTAGCCAGCCTTTCTAAAATCCACTGTTCCAACCATTCAAGCCAGGTGGTCCAGCCTGATTTTCGAGATTACCATATGAGAGGGAGAAAAAAGAGGTACGTGAATCAATGCGACTCTCAGTTGTCTCTGGCTGTTGGTATCTCTCTCGCACTTGCCCACCCCCTCATTCACGATCACGAGAACACCTCACTCGTCTTCTCCCTTGATCCCTTGATCCCATGATCCCATGATCCCATGATCCCATTGCCTGTTTCGTCTATTGCCTTGGATCAATGCCGAAAATTCTCCATCTCTTCTCCATTTTTGAGTCTTGAAATACTTCATTACCGCCCAACCATCTTACCCTGCCCTCCCCTGCTTCTTGAACCCAGCTCCACCGGCCACCTCACCTCTTCTCACCTCAAGTTCACCAAGCACTCAACCGTTTTTTTACCCTGGCCATCCCTGTCTTGTCTCTTCTTTTCTTCTTTCGCTACCCAAAAATACGATCAACCACTGACCTCCTTCTGGTCGGTGTCTGGTGTAAGGATACCCTCATACCGTCACGACCGGCTGCTAGCGTATAAGATGAGGCCTATTGACACATTGACCTATTGATTGATCTATGCTTCCCTCCCTGTCGCTACACCGTCTTGTTCTTGGTTGGCCCCTCTTCCCCTTCAATGTGACGGTTTCCTCCAGTCAGCTATTGTAAGCCAGCCCTTGCCCTTCCCTGCCGATGCGGTGCGCTTGCACGTGCATTTCCATTGTTGAAATCAAGGAAGGAGAATCAATAGTTTGCCTTTTCCTCTGACGTCGACTTTTCCCTCACCCGTTGACTGGGGTACACCGTACACTCGTCGTTGATTGGCTTGCTCGTCGATTTCTTACTTGGACATCTACATCCGATTCACACAATGACAGCCTCTTCGGATCCCGCGCCAGCAGAGACCCGCTGACAATCCAACTGGGTCACGAGGAATGCAATATATACTACCGGCCGCGTCTCAACAAGAAGGCGTCCCGCCCGCTTCCCGAGCCCACTCATTGGACCCCGGAAATCACGGCCGCAAGCGATCCACATGGTCAGTTACTCGCCTAGATACATCCCGAAAGAGCTGCGCCCCCAGCAGAATCCACAACAGCGAAGTCAGGCGCCCGAAAGAAAACCTCCGCCTCTGCCGCCGCACAGAAGCAGAGCAGCAGGACAAGAATAAGGATAAGGTTAGACAGGAAAAAGGCCGCCAAAACTGTTCGTACCGCTGCGCCTCAAGACTTGGCGGCCGAGCGCCTACAACGTGTCCAATCGCAATAGCCTCATGTCCGTCCGATCCGCCAAGTTCGCGGTCACCTCCCTCGTCCCCAAGCCCGTCGCTTCTGGGAGCGGCGTCACCTGCTCCATCCTCCTCGCCGAACCTAATATTTTTCTCTCGGGTTTTGACCACGACGGCCATGGTCATCGCGAGGGCCAGCGTGGCACCGCATTGCTGCGAGGTAAACTCCAGCTGCGTGTCAGCAAGAACATCAAGATCAAGGCGGTGCGGCTTAAGTTGTTGGGTCGCGCCCGCACGGAATGGCCAAAGGAAATGAAGCTGGGTTTTTACGAAGAGGAGAGCTTGCGAACACAGGTGTTGACATTTTTCAATGCCATGAACAATGGGTGGGAGTCCAATTATGGGAACCAGTGCACATACCGATTGAAGAGCACATCTCCCAACAGCACCAATCTTGCGACTCGACCGAACCCATCGAAGTCATTATCGCCGAATCATCACAGCAACATGACTGCCAAAGAAATCAAGCGGTTGTCCCTGCAAAGTGTTCAATCGCGAAGCTTCAAAAAGGCCAGCCCAATTGCGACAGCAGCGCAAGTGAAAGGGTACAAGGTTTTCTATCCGGGCACATACGACTACTCCTTCGAGCTTCCAATCGACCACCACCGACTCGAGACCACGAAGCTACCATATGGCTCTGTGAAGTGGGAGCTGCATGCGACGGTCGAACGCGCTGGCGTATTCAACCCTAACCTGCACGGCATGAAGGAGGTTTCAATAGTGCGAGTTCCCGACCAACTGTCTCTGGGGATGACGGAGTCCATCTCCAGTAGCCGGCAATGGGAGGATCAGCTGCATTACGATGTCATCATCTCGGGGAAGAGCTTCCCCATCGGCAGCAAGATCCCCATCGCCTTCAAGTTGACGCCTCTGGCCAAGGTCCAAGTGCACGGGCTTAAGGTGTTTGCGACTGAATCGATCGAATACTGGACGAATGACAGGCGCGTTACCAGGAAAGACCCTAGTCGCAAGATCCTGCTCCTCTACAAGATGGCCGGAAAAGCATTGGATCCGTCATGGGCGTCTTCAGACCTCAGGACTGTCCGAGGTGGTGAACTCACCCCCGAGCAGCGACGCGAGGCTCGCGAAACGGCCGCCAGACGACGAACTGCGGAGGCGTCGAGACGACACACCGCGGTTCAGCCTTTACCGGAGCCGAGTGATAATCTCTTGGGCGACTTGGACTTGGGATTGGAGAGTTTTTGGGGCTCGACGGAGATTGAAGCCGATGTGCAGATCCCGACCTGTGAGACCATGGCTAAGAAGAAAGACTTGAGGTTGCATCCCGATTGTAGCTGGAAGAATGTCAATGTCTGCCACCGGATCAAGGTGAGTTTATACCACGCTCCTACTTCACTCCAGACTGACACTGACGAAATAGGTTGTGATGCGAATTAGCCGTCTCGATCCCGATGATCTAACTGGAACAAAGCGCCGGCATTTCGAGATCAGCTTTGACTCGCCGTTTACTGTACTCAACTGCCGAGCCACCCAGGCCAATACCAACCTTCCCGCCTACTCCGGCAAGATGTGCCAGTCTACTATCTACCAGTCGACCTGTGGATGTCCCGACGCCTTTACCACCCGAACCGAAACCTCGCCCCACTCTTACATCGGGACACTGGCCGGTGTGAACCTAACTAACGAGAACCTCCCCTCCCCGCCGCGGGCTGCACACCTTGCCAATGGCCCACAAAGCCCACGCCCCTCCGTCGAGACAATCAGCGTCCACGGCCCTCGACCTATCCACCTATTGCGAGTACCCATCTTCAACCCGCCCGCCTTCGACGACAACATCGCACCACCACCCGCCCCCGAACTCGTCGACGAAACGCCCGAAACAGGCGTCATGACACCCCCACCGCACTACGACGACGTCGTCAGCACCCCCAGCGTCGACGGCCTCGCAGATTACTTCGCCCGCCTAGCAGATTACGGCTTCAACGGCCCAGACGAAGACTCTAGCTCAGGATCGGACGAGACATCCGGACGGGTCGACGTCACGCACCCTAATAGAACACCGGGGGGGAGAATGCCCAGCTACTAGGTTATGCGAATGAAACCTTGATATTTTGTTTGACTCTCTGGGGGGATTCTACTCTGTTAGAATAAGTCAGCTACCCCATTAACGGATCAACCCCTTAGTTGATCACCCCACTTACAACATCAGCAAAATCAACTGCAAACTTCAAATGCAAATAAAACAGCAACCAAGAGTCCTAATTGGTCAATTGAAAAGGTTTTCTAGTAAAATAAATATCCCTGATTTCAAATATCTAGAAATTAGCTATAAAAGAAACAAGAAAAAGCTACTTATTCTAAGTCTTTTAATTCTACACCCCGTGATATGCCTTGTATACGAAGCCATCAGGTCAGTTGAAATTACCCTTTTGAGTTTCGCGGTCATTGCACTAGCATATTTGAGATATAGCGCTCAAAATCTCTAGCCAACCAGAAATTAGCGGTCACGCACTAACTTCATTTGATTTTCGCGGTCACGCACTAGCCTAATCAGGATTTCGCGGTCAACTCAGGGGCAAGCTCATTTCATCAAGCTACGGGAACTTCAACACATCCTAAGTCACAGCGCTGCCCTCAAATCAAACAAATCAAATCCAGAGTCATATTTGAAATATTTGATAGCCTGCAAAGCCAGATTTGTTGTTTGGAATATTTGATCAAATATTTCAAATCCCAACATCTGTGCTCTCCATACTATTCTCAATGTCCCAGTGTAACCCATCTCTCCCAGGTGCAGTAGCCCCAAGCTTCACGGCACCATGCCTGATCCAGTTCTTGAGGCACTGCAGCCTCTCCAATGTTTCCGCACTCATCGAAAGTCTCTGCGACGTCAACGTCAACTTAGCAAGGCTGAAAGACCTCTCGCAATCAGTTGCCATCGCCGGGATAGCAAGTATATTAAGAGCCAGCTGGCTGAGCACCGGGAATGGTCCCTGGTGAGCCATCCACCACTCGATTGGATCCTCAGTTTCTTGTGGTTCCAGCCGCAAATAGCGCTCGAGTTCGCTGCCGTCGGCCTGCTGCAGCGATACCAGCGGTCAAGGTAGTCGGATAGACCCATCTTAGCGTCTCTCACCCATACGAGCTGCTCTTCCGTAGCCCAGTTCATCTCGAGGTAACTCATGCCAAGAGCCGGGTGCAGAATGATCGATGCGGCGAATAACGGGGACTCCCCTAGCTTGGTGTAGTACTCATTGAGCTTCTGCCAGGCAGTCGTGATAGAGAGCCTCAGATAGTGTCGATGATCTTTTCCCATGTCTTCGATTTTCGATAATCCGGACGCCTTGCCCCGTCTACCATATTCTCCCCGGCCACGATCTGGAACGGGTCCCTCCTGTGGCTTTCGCGGCTGCATGTCCATCTCACAGTCCTTGAATTGAGTAGGGAGCTGGCGATTTCGGTCTGGTTGCCCTCGAGGTAGTTTTACCTGCGAGTTGGCATTCTCTTCTGCTATCTTATCTGGGGCAGCGTAATGGAATAGCTTCTAATCCTCCAAATGTTCTAGTAAATATTCCATGTCTATCATCACCTCCCAAAGGCATCTATAGCCTCCCTCACTACCTCACCCTTATATTCTTATAGTCTATAGATAGAATAGCTTAAGGATATACTTCACTTCCGCTAGAAGCTTCCAATTATTACCTTTTAAGACATCACCTTGGGGTAGCTATCCCTCCACATCTAGATATACTAAGAAGGCCCTAATATCTCCCTACTTAATAAGCGCTCGAGAGATCATAAGGTAGGTAGAATTCCATCTCATGTCATTGTTCAGGACAACCTCTAGCTCCGCCGTAGACTCACCCACTAGGAGAAAGCCTTATGCTTCGTCGTTCTCACGTGCAATCCTCTTAAAGAGCTCGCATCTCTGAGGGGACGATCTGATAAACTTGACTACGTTATGAAGCTTTCCCACTGGCCCTTTCTTTCTCCAGTGCCGTAGGTCTTCCTCGTGGCGGCCAAGAAGGTTGAAAACCTGCGACTCGGCCTCGAAAGCCTCGAAATCTTCCCCGTAAAGGAACGCACGAGCTACCAAGTTCAAGATATGTCCATAGCAGCGCATGCGTCTGGCACGTACATCCGCCGGTGTCATTTCTATGTCGAGAGTTCTGTAGAAATGTTGGAGACAGTTATCGTTAGAGGACACGTTGTCCGAGATCACCGCTCCAACTCGATCCTCTATTTTCCACTCTTGGACGATTTGCGAAAGCGTCACGGCGAGGTTGTCTCCGCTATGACACCCGAGCTGGCGTCGAAGTGCAAGTAAGCGTGACTGGTGGTGGCCCTGGCGGTCAAGGAAGTGAGCTGTGACCGCCATTATAGCGTACCGATTGGGCGAGGTCCAAAGGTCGAACCCGAGATGAATTTTAGTGAGGGCATCTAAAGCTCCTGCTTGACCTGGTCTTTCTTAGACTTGTACATGTCGTCCAGCAGACTGCTCATCGATTGCCGGCTCCATGGTACCTGGCCTGATAAATGAGGGTCGAGCTGCCACACGAGCTGTTCAAAGAATGGATCCGTGAAGAAAGAAAAGGGAACGTCGGCGTTGATCAGAAGTCCTAGGCTTAGTTCTCGGACAATCTTGACCTTGGCTCGCGGGACGGCGCTGTAGTGTAAGCGTCGTCGCTTGGCCCGATCGGAGTCGTCGGTCGATGGGTCTGTATCGGCGCTTTGGCTGCTTTCGAAGATCCGGTGTGGCCTGCACTTGTCAATGATGCTCAAGCTGACGATGTTTCACGTGTGACGTACTTGCGAAGGTGGTCAGCTGCCGAACTGGTAGCGGCAGCGGCGAAGAACTCGGGCTGGCCCTTCGCATCGCATAAACGGCAGGCCCAGTAAGGGTTCGACGGGCTGTCGTTGGCATCTAGTTCAACAAGAAATAAACCATGGCGCTTGATCCAGCTCTTCCGGCCCTTCGAGCCCTTTCTAGATAAGGACTCTTCCAGAACATATCGTTTGTTCCTTTATACCGTTTGTGGGAGATCTGTAACGGTGGGATGGTCCGGTAATGCCGTCTACGTCGTCGAATCGAGTTGACTTGCCAAGTTCCCCGGCGGTCGGAGAAGAGCAAAGGCGGAGGGTGGAGAAGGAAGCATGATGTCGTTGGGCATGTATCAGTCCGCACTGGCACGCGTTGAAAGCAGGTAAACAATTCCCCAAAACGCGTGCTGATCTTGTGGGGAAACAAGGTTAATAAGAAGTAACTTTTAGTTCCGGGCCTCTCAATCATGAAGAAAAGTAGCTCGTTAATAGACATTTTCAAGATGACTCTAATTGGTCAGACTAATCGGTATACGAACAGCGTAGTAGGTTCCGGGTAGGCTACCATCACGCACTCATCAGCCTGGACCTGCTCGGCCACCTCGCTATATTGCGTATCAAATATATCAAATTGCATTTCAAATCCGAGATTTTGTATTTGTTTGATTTGAAAAAAGATTTCGCTCTATTTGTTTGATTTGTTTGGCAGTTTGGTTTGTTTGGATTTGATTTATGGGCAGCGCTGCCTTCCGCACCCAGCCCACTGGTCCCAGCCTCATCCCTTGCTTCGTCTTCCATCAAGCCGATACTGGAGTTATCAAATGCCTTCCGCCCTGGGCGTCCATACCAAGCCCGTAGGCACTCGCTGGCTTCGATTATGTCCATCCGAAGTCGTGAACGACGATCCGTAAGGAGGAGCTTGGCGCTGCTAAATAAGCGCTCACACTCATCCGACATGGGAGGCACGGCCAACACGTCCAGCGCCATACGAGCTAGGTCCGTCTGCGAGTGATAGCGCTCATTCCAGTACTGAATGGGATCAAATTCTTCGTCATCGTTAAGGCCGACAACGTCAGTGGTGATAAACTCGTTGTAGTGGTCCACCGAGGGTAGTCTATGACTCAATTTAGGATCGCACTGGCGTAGTTTAAGCCGCTTGTGGTTCCGAACCGAGGTGAACGATTTCTCCTTTAATTCCGGGGCCTTAAAGACGTGAGTAGGAACTGGGGCTCCGCCAGCAAACTTCCCTCGATATTCCTCAATCCAGAGCTCTTTGACAGCCCCAACGGCTGCCCTGCCATGACCGCATGTCTCATACGACGGCGGAAATTAGGACTGAATTGCCATCGGGTCATCGGCAGCTGTGTTGCTTGTATAATCCGTGTTTGATCTCGAAGAAACAGCTTGGTTGAGTGCTAATTGCTATTTTCCGGACCCCATGTTGGTCTTATTTCTTCATTTACAAGATCTTTCCACGAGGTACCTACCGATGTCGCGTAAAGTCACTCACGAACGTCCGCTAGTTGCTGTTCAAATACGCGACTGAAACAATTTCCGGTTGCGCCGCCCCCTCTGTTTGCTGGGAATAATACGAGGTCAGACCCTCCTTGATAGTACGACCCACGCACCCGGACGGCGTGGGCGGACGGTCAGGGGGTGGAGAGTCGGTGGATCACGGCCTGGTCTCTACCAACAATTCGTAAACGAGGCCATAGTACTCCGTAGACCTCATTTGATTTCCCATATACCCGTTGGCATTGTGGGGCAAGCCGCCTACCAACCTCGTCCCGAGGTTGGGGCCAAAAACCCTTGTCGGGGACTTTAATCGTTGTCACCCACTTTTTGCCTCACCGTTACCAAAACACGCCCAAAAACACACCCAAATTGACGAATTTCAAGTATTCATCGCGCAGCATCAAAATGCCCCCTCGACACCCTGATTCTAGGCATAAACAGCCTCCGAAGAACACACCGGATCAATTTCGGGCCGAGCTAAGAAGGAACGTATTCGCAGCAGTTGATGTAAATGTGCCCTACAACACACGAAGAGCCACAAAAGCTCCTATATCAATACCCTCAACGCGTGCCCTTGCGACTCAATTGCCTGTTTCAAGAGAGACCATTCGAAAGATCATCAACTCGGCTTCGACATCTTACAGTTCCCCCCTCCGCCGCGGCCGGCCCGCTCTTCTAACAGCCGCTGAAGATGCGGCTCTGGCTGCCTTCATCTTATGGCTAGAAAAGCCTGGCTTTCCAGCCGAAAAGTCACAAGTTGAAGACGCGGCTCTAGGGTTCCTGCATGCTAGGGGTATTGAGAAGACTGAATTATCAAAGCATTGGTATCCTAGGTTCCGTAACCGTCATCCAGAGCTTCGAAAGACGTTCCTTAAGGCTGTGGATAAGGCACGCAAAGCATTCGAAGCTTCTGATGCTGAAGACATCGAGAACTTCTTCTCTGACCTTAAGGAAGTTATCTACGACCACAATATTGGCCCTTCAGAGATCTGGAATGAAGATGAGTGCGGTATTCGCATTGGATGCCTTCGAGACCGGATTCAAGTCCTCGTATGCCGCACAACCCGCTCTCAACGCCCTGAAGTTGTCGATCCATCGAACCGCGAGTCCTGTACGCAAATTGGGGCCGCGAATTCCCTCGGAACTAGTATTCCTCCCTGGCTTATCTTCAAGGCGTTGCCAACGGAGTCTTGGGCCTCCATTGACGCTATCCCAGGCATGCGGTTTTCACAGTCAGACACCGGCTTTAGCAACCAACAGATCACATTAGAATGGCTTCATTCTTTTAATACGTTTTCCTGGCTTTCTTCTTTAAAGGTTAAAGCAAAAGGGATCTCTCTTATTGACTGGTTTGGCTGTGGCGAGTGGCTTCGTGATGCTATTTACCCACATCCTCAGTTGACCGTGCCTCCAGCAATTCATGAGGAAAATGAGAAGATTTACCGCCTGCTCGTTATCGACGGCTTCTCCGGCCACCTAGGGTTCGAGTCAATTGAATACTTTGTTGGTGGGATACACGCCTCAGTGTGAAAGACACCACCCAGGAAACACTGTCTTAGCAGAGTCAGATTGAGAGGGAAGAAACGGCGATTGCGGAGGCCCAAGGAAAGATAGGAGGATAATGTCAAGACCCAAGCGATAATCAGGAAAAGGGGAATTCAGCAGTAGTCAAAGATAATCATGAATGTCAAAATTGGCTGCAGCAGCAGTCAATATCACAGCAGAAAGTAAGACAGTAAATGGACAGTCCGAACAAGTAGTAAAATTGATGAAGAAGAAAGAGATGGATGAGCCAGTAAGTGGCAGTCTCAGTCCCTTAAGTAGGTGCGGCCCATTGGGGTCGCCCTTGCTAGCATTAAACCCCAGATGTAAAATCCTCCAACACAATACTGTATTCAATTTGACATTGTGATATGCATCCTGCCATCACATTCAACACACCTGACGCAGCCTCTTGATGTTGGTGTTTTTCAGCCCCTTAAGAACGCACATCAAAAGGAACTTCGAGCATCTATTCGGAAAGGCAACTTAGGATTCAATCGCTTGCAATTTGCAGCCGCCTTCAAGCCAGTCTACACAGCCGGCTTCACAAAGCATAATATCATGTCAGGATTCGAAAAGTCCGGTATTTGGCCAACCTCATCGGCGCCTGTAATCAGCCGCATCCTCAATAAGCAGCGACAACAGCGGAAAGCAATACATCCCTCTATTCTAAAGCTTCTGCCTAGGGAGACTCGCTTCCAAGACGCACAGGATCAGATGGAACGCATCTATCAGCATTACCAGCAGGTTATGAGCTCTCCGACTCTTGAAGCTATCACCAACGTCCGTAACGTCATCACCGAGGCAGCTCTCATGGATCAAGAGCGTGAGATCTTTAAGACAGACCGGCTTAGCCGCCTCGAGAAATACGGCCGGAGGAAGAAGCCCGGCGCCCGGGTCAGGCCACGCGGTGATTTCGTCACAAGCGTTGGATTTCCTGATATTCAGGCTCAATACGAGGCAACCAAAGCAGCCGAAGAGGCTAAGGAACAGCGTTCTCAGCTGCGGTCAACCCGTACGATAATTCTTCAAGAGATGAAGTCGCTGAAGGCTCGTTGGAGAGAAGAAAATGAGTCTCACATGGCTGAAGGGCGGCCAAGACGAACCTGGAATCAGTGGCTCGATGTGACCGAAAACCGACCCCGATTTCTAACCCTCGAGACTCAAAGAAAGGAACATAACGATTTTCTTAGTCAACGGCCAAAGAGGGCATTTTCCGAAGCCCAAGAACAGGCCCGACGGGCCCCAAGACCGATTATCGCGATGGACCAAGCCGCCTGGCCTGACAGCGACGATGGAGTCGAATTTCGAGGCCTCGGGCCGTTCCAAGATGATGACGATAATATTGACCTCATCGGCCTCCATGACCTAGGCGGCGAGGAGGTTGTGGGTTTAGGAACGCCGTTGGGGATAACTTCCTCGCCGCCGCCGGATCCTTTGGAACCAGCCGCTGACTCAAGTGACGATAACCTCACATTACCACAACTGCCGGTCACAACACCAAGGACATCGGGTTATCAGCGTGTCAAGAACGTCCTAAAAGAATTGCGTGAGCAACAGGCCCTTGAGGCTGCGAGGGCAACATCGTCATAATAGGGTCATTACGGGCGGCTCGAACAGGCCCCTAGGAACGGGCGGCTCAATTGAGGCCAAAAGTGCGATTTCTGCTATTTTCTATTAATATTATCACTTTCTGCTATTTCGGAGCTTTCTAACGAGCTACGCTACAGTCATATTCCTTTAGTAATGACCGTGTCGCAATGTCTGAAAGATCATGATCCTGAAATGGTCCATTTTACCGCATTAAGGGACGAAAAGTGGGTGACAACGATTAAAGTCCCCGACAAGGGTTTTTGGCCCCAACCTCGGGACGAGGTTGGTAGGCGGCTTGCCCCACAATGCCAACGGGTAGTTACCGATGTAGTAGAATTAAGCTCGGTGGCAATGCCCCACGTGCCCCATCATTGTTATCTCCGCTTTTAGCCTCCTTGGCAGCGATGCACATCACTTTGTGCACCTTCCAGTCCGCCTTTTAATGTTCTGTCCCACAATACCCTATAGCTCTGCATTGCCCACATCGCTTAATTCCTTCTATCCTGCCGCACACTTGACAAGCCCCTTCATGTTTCTTCATGATGGGCTCTACTGTCTTTCGGAACAGTTCATTGTACCGGGCGTCCTTGCCCGCGATGGTAGCGTTGGTGATTAGGCTAGAGGGGATCTTGTGCCTGTAGGTAAGCGTCTTGGTCTCGTTGCAGAAGAAGTCGAAGCGAACGGTGCAAGTGGCCATAATAAACAAATTTCTTAATAGATGGGCAAATGCTAATTATGGTCTAGCTAGATTGTTAAGGAGAGGTAAAATAGAATACTACCTCAGGAGGGAGGTCGTTGTCTAACGATGAGATCCATTCTTCACCATGGAATGTCTCAGCAACCCCTTATTTCTCCCTTTCCCAGCCTTTACGCTCCTTGACTACTCCCTCGGTGAGACAATCCAGGGTAAGACACGGGACGAGATCAATAGTTGAAACAATCGCCCTTTCGCGTGACTTGACAAGCGCTCGTTTTAGCCCTGCTGCGAGCCACATTGATTGACCGCTACTTTATCTTGTTCTCAATACCCGAGATTCGTAACCTGTATCTAATAAAACCTCGGACTTTTGAAGTCAAGCTTTGAAAATTGAAATCGACCACTGCAGGCTTCGTTCCTCAAGGCTGTTTTGCGCAAACCGCGACCGGTTTGCCTCTCCTGTTCCAAATACGGTGACCGCAAAAACGAAAGCGGTTCAATTTGACCGCTAAATTCTGATTGGCTGTAAAACCCAGAGTCGACGGTGAGGTCAACAACTTACAAGACGAATATAATAACAACAAGAAGGAAAAGAATATTAATATATATATAGGATGACTTAGAAGTTCTTATTGTATGTTAAATTCTGTGCTTAGTCATTTTACTATGTATTTAGCTTCTAGTCTGAGATGGTCAAGTAGTAATAGTATGGTCTTGGGCAACGATTACATCTTTCCATTTTGTACCCCAGGGTACGAAACGCTTATGCTTTTTACTCAGGGTCTCCTTCACTTCGTACCCTAGGGTTGAAAATCTAGAACCTTTTATTAATTGGCTTCTGTACTTCGTACTCTGA
Organism: Neonectria sp. B-13; assembly: GCA_002682825.1. Taxonomy (NCBI): domain Eukaryota; kingdom Fungi; phylum Ascomycota; class Sordariomycetes; order Hypocreales; family Nectriaceae; genus Neonectria; species Neonectria sp. B-13. The sequence continues at coordinate 19,339 of NOKP01000076.1, read as the reverse complement.
GGTATATGAAATGGAAAGCTTTTATTTACCGCCTCTTCGGTTCGTACCCTAGGGTTGAAAATTTGGAGCGTTTTCGTATTGACCTTTTCAGTTCGTACCCTGGGGTTAGACTTCCCCTCCTCTTTCTACCACCTTGACTTTACCCTACAGTCTATAGTTATCTACTTCGTACCCCAGGGTACAAACATACCTTGGCATTTTCCTACCTAATACTTAACCTTAACCCCACCCCCAAGACTTACCCTCACTGGGGTCATTGCAGTCGTTGAACTTGGTTGCGTTTCAAAGAGTTGTAAGATGCTCTTTCTCGAGTCTGCTTTGCTGTCCAAAGCAGAAGGTCGTTCATCACTTCTTATATGCCTTCAGTGCTTTCAACTCGATTCAAAATTACCATTGCTTTAATCTGATTGGTGACGAAAAATGCACCACGGTTCGCCATGCAAACAGTAGTTCAGTCACACAGGCAATAGTTCAGCCACAGCCTTTAGCTTCACAATGTATTGCGAACCACCGAGTAAAATGCCGTACTAACATTTACATGATGGATTCCATATGTCACTGACCTTTCTAGTCATCATTTTAAAGAGGGAAGCAAGGCCGGTATCTCTATCAAAAGCAAGAAAACTGAACTGAAAGTTAAAACTATCTTCCAGAACTAGAAGGTCGGGGACATCCTACATACATGCACCTCGACCAGTTTCGTATCGTTGAGATGTAATTGCACTGGTCTCCGAACGTAAGAGAAACAAAATCAGCTCATTGTTAACTATGGCTGACCTGCCGACCTGAGAATTAGTATGCCTTCAAGCGCGTGTACTCTGATAATTCGTTGGTTGGTAACGGCACGCCTGTAGTTGTGGCTGAGGATAGACCGGTATGTCGTTCGAGGCCTGTCGGAGAGTGAAACGTGACCAATGGCCGGGTTTTTGGCATCCGGTGGGGCGTCATGGGGCTGCTTCGGTTAACGGTTGACCGATTTCAGCTATTGAACCAACGACCCTGTCAATGCTCGTGAGTGACGTGCAACCGGCTGTCGTGCCTATCAATGCCCGGGAGCGACATGCCGACTAGCAGTGATATCTAGAGGAGGACCCCAAGAAAGGTCCAGACCCCACCGGCTTTCCTCTTGTGGATGAGCGTTGTTCACACTAACTTGTTTTTTGCCTGTTAGCTCGCTGGACCCTGTCATAACAGCTGACAGCGGTGACTCCGCTCGAAGCGCGTAGTACATCTTGCTGGTCCGGCTCGTCCTTTCTCGACAAGCAACTTCTTCCGTAATGTCGTCGAGACAATCCTGTTAATGGAGCATATGGCCACTGCGAACTTATCATGACATGCCCAAATGAGCTTGTTCACCTTAATTGCTCCGAGTTCTCCAGCGTCCTTCGCCAACAAAGATGAGTCTTCTCATGAATCATCCGGAACAGGCGCGAAGTGCCTGACAAATATCGCGTGGCGCTCACCGTTGCGGCAGGAAGGTTCCAGGCTAGTCGCCTCTTTCAGCTGCTTGCTCTGCTCAGGCTGACGCTCGGACGCTCTACTAAAGTTGTGTCCTCCCTAATGAGAAATCGCCTTGCAGGGGTGATTCTTCTTCTGAACGACGCCAGTCGAGAGTTTGGACTTTCCGCGGGGACGTTATTAATTCCCTCATCCTGCAGCGGCTTGGCGGCGTCCTTACAATAGGAGAGGCCCTGCTAGACTCCACCCGACCTCTCAAAATGCGTACTGCCTTCTCTGAAATGACAAGGCTAGCCGTCTTCGCCAATGCCGGCCGTCTTCGCCAATGCCGGCCGTCTTCGCCAATGCCGAAGACGCTGAGATGGTTCGGGCTAGTGGAGACCGTTACAGGGTGATAAAGGTACACCTTATGAACTCATGTCTCTAAGGACCGTTATTAACTTGGAACCCGTGGACTATCTGACTATGGGAGTTCAGAAAGAAGACATCGATTCGATTATCGCGGGAGACTGCGCTGATATGCTGGGCTGCTATCCAGGATGCCATACTTTGCTAGGAATGTCGGCCTATAGCTTGTAACATTAGAAGAAATATAGATAGCTTAATTGTCAAATTTAATCGCAAAGGTTCAATCTATCCGTGTTCTCGTTTCTACCGGCCGAGGGGTCATCTTCTATCTGGCACGGCGTCCTCAGCCCACCATCGCTTGACCCGCCATTCCCTCGCCCCTGGAAATGCTGCGGAAGCCTCCTGACAGCCAAGGGATAAGCTCTCTCCTTTGATCGTCAGCAAGTATACTGCTACCCGAAGGTATAGTAAGCGGCTACTGGTAGCTCTAGCACAGGTCAGTGGGTCAGTGAAGCGAGGGTAAACGCAGGGAAGGGAGCAAGAGGGCTACCAAGAGTCAGCGGCAGTAAGATGGCGACAGTAATTGGTAGGCTACGCGCCAGGTAAACCCACAGCCGAGCCGCAATGTGCCCATATACAGCCCTGCCCGCATCCCTGGAAATTGGTTTGTGTCAGGATCACGACCAATCTATTGGAGAACAGAATCTAGCTGTTCCTAGGACACCACCAATCCAGGATAATAGAATCTGGCTGTTCCTAGGAATAGCATGCATACCACTCCCCCATACACCCTATTCCCAGGACACGATCAATTCAGAGAACAGAACCTAGCTGTTGCCAGGGACACCACCAATTTTGGATAACAAAATCTAGCTATTCCCAGGAACACGATTAATCTAGATAACAGAATCTGGCTATTCCTAGGACACCACCAATTTAGGATAACAAAATCTGGTTGTTCCCAGGAACAGCATGCAGACCCCTCTCCCATACACCCTGTTCCCAGGAACACGATCAATCCGGATAACAGAATCTGGCTGTTTTCAGGAACAGTATACCCCCATACGCCTTGTTCCTAGGAACACGGTCAATTTAGAGAATAGATTCACACAAAATCATGATTCACACGAAATCATAATTCACACGAAATCATGATTCACATAACTGGTTTTAAGGGCCGATGGCCCTGTCGCCTAGTCAACTTGTTGACTTAGGTAGTCCACTTCTTGCCCACTTCTTGCCCAAGTCCACGTCCACTTCCGTCTGCTCTACTCCATTCGGCATCTCCGACGAAGGTCAGCAGCGATGAATTGCTAAACCGAGTGCATCGGCGTGCCATTCTTCGTGACTATGGGAAGCCGATCTACAAGGCAAGCTCCCCAAATGTTCTGCTTACCACGCTGGGCGGCTGTGGGTGAGCCCTGGAATCTACCACGAGCTATGGGATGTGTTTTTGCTTGCGCATTACGAGTTTACGCATTATGTAACCTAAAGTTGGCTGATATACTTGAGGACGAAGGTTCTTTGCAAGACAGAATTTCACGATCAAATTCGTCTACGTAGTCTCGCCTATGCATGATACGGCGTATGCGTTTCTCCGTAAGCGTGTCAGAAGGTGTGTGTGGGTCACATACCTCCTTAGATGACTGTATCTCGGACAACGGAGACACATCTCTATGCATTCCCTAGGATTCCCCGGCATGCACCAAATCTGCCCTTGTAACCGCAGCACGTAGCAGTACAAGTAGCTAACTAAGTCCGGGACCCTAGATGCAAACGGGAAATTGCAGAATGGAACATTTATTTCCGGCCTTCTCAAATTACACGAAATTGACCCTCAAACTCTACGTATCTAGACAACTGCCAAGTGTGTGCCAGAACGCACATTTGTGTTTGTCAGAGTGTGCCATGTTTTCTTGACACCCACTCTTGGCCGCGCTAACCCACACATCATTCCCATCGGCAACGACGTCACAGTAGTAACGACCTTACGCCAATTGGCTTAGTCCAATTCCGTAAATTCCCGGACCACAAATGAGGGGTGTTGAATCCGTTACGGTTAAATTGATCAAATGGATAGTGTTCAAAGTAGTGATGATGTTGTTGATTGTTGCTTTTTCCGGTCCTCCGGACCGGCCAGAAGAGGGGATATCAGGCTCCCTTCTGACTAAGGTCAGGATATCAGTCTATCAGAGGTTTCGTAATACAGGGTCATCTTCCAACAAGGGGCAAAAAGAATTGTGGACCTGGTCGATAAGAAAACCTCTTTCAAAGCCACCACCAAAATTTTCAATCCTGATTCTGTCGTCATCGCCAAGTAGTTTTGTCCCCGTCGTGAATTCTATTATCATCGACAAGAGAGCTACGGTTTCTTTTCTGACTGGCCCTGTTTAAATTCGTTGTTGCCACTCATCTCTCTTGCCACCAACGGCATTTTGCCTGGGATGTCGCGCGATATTTGGGCAGTTCCGCTTCAGCTCTCCAACTTTAATATCATCTTAGCCCTTCTAGGAGGTTTCATCTCGTTATTTGGCCTAGTATCATTTCTCCTCAAGGAGAATTACTATCTCTCTGAAGCCCGTGAGTCGTTCCTTTGCACCCTGCATGCTGCACCCCACCTTGCTGCTGTCTTGGCATTTGAAGCTGTCTTGGCAGAATCTTGGCCGCTGACCCGATGAGGAAACAGTTATAGCACTCTTAGTAGGCGTGGCGTTTGGACCCAATGGCGCCAATTTCATAAGGCCAAAAGACTATGCACAGTGTTCTCTGGATGGCAGCTCAGAAATCGACTGTGAAGACAACCTAAATGCCACCACTCTCAACTTCTCCCGGCTAGTGCTGGGCGTCCAGCTCGTCCTGGCGGGCGTTCAACTTCCCAGCAAGTACTTGCAAAAACAATGGAAGTCTCTTCTCTTGTTACTCGGGCCAGGAATGACATGCATGTGGATGGCCACGAGCCTCATTGTCTGGGGACTCTCTGGGACGCCCAGCTTTCTGCATGCCCTCGCCGTGGGTGCATGTGTGACACCAACGGACCCTGTGCTCTCGGCTGTTATAGTCAAGGGCAAGTTTGCGGATCACAACATCCCCAAGGACCTTCAGGATCTTATTATCGCCGAGTCGGGTGCTAACGATGGATTGGGTTACCCCTTTCTTTTCTTTGCGTTGTATCTCATCAAGTATGTCGGCTCGGGTGCCACGTCTGGCGGCGCTGGAGACGCTATGGGACTCTGGTTCGCCTATACCTGGGGATATACAATCATTCTCAGCATCTTGT
>NOKP01000076.1:866-13968 GCA_002682825.1 Neonectria sp. B-13 | reverse complement strand
TCAGGCGGTTGCCTTGGGTATTTCTGATGCACAAGAAGATTCCCCAGATTGTTGAAGTCAAACAAGCCATCTTTGTAGGCTTCTTTGGTCCTATTGGCGTCTCGGCCATCTTTTACCTGTTTGTGAGCCTAGAGTTCATCGAAGAGCATCTAAGCGACGAAAATGGGACTCCTAGGAGTGACGTAAAGGATCTTGGCGAGATGGTTCGAGTTATTGTCTGGTTTCTTACTGTTTGCAGTGTCGTAAGCGTTATACCTAGCACTCCGTATTTGAGTGGTTCTCCACTAACATCACAATAGGTCATTCATGGACTAAGCATCCCGCTTGGAAAGTTGGGATATCTCGCACCGAGAACGTTTGGCCGTGTGCTCAGTGAGAGCCTAAGCGATGAGCCACACTCGGTTGAAGCTCGACGAAGGATTCCCGTCATTGGGAAATACCTTGCAGGTGCTAGTAACGGTGACGTCGAGTCCAGGGCTGCGGGTCGCGGTCAACTTCCTGTAGTTGTACTGGACAGTCGTCCACTTCATTCAGAGGCTACCGTGCCAACTAGGCCCTCAGGCGAGATGCCTCAAGTTGCCGTCCCTGCTAACGCCCCAACTCAAGCCGATGGCGAATCGGGGACTACAACTCCTCGACGGGATCGGGAAATCCGATTCTTGGACGAGATTTAGATTAGCTTCAATAGCTAAATTAATAAAATAGTACTAAGTTGTATTAAACCGCAGGGTACGGGCCCTCCGTATGGAGGTACTACTCGCCAGGTTACGATAGACCCCGAACGAAAGGTGGGACTACGACGCCCAGCTCCGGAGCCGTGTGATTCCATCGGGCTTGCAGATCTCGACCCGACCCAGCTTGAGGAGAGTGACTTCCTCATTTGCAGTCCAACAGTGTTTGGGTTTTGTCTTGGGAGCAAAACATTTTGTAAGCAGCCTCAGCGATCAAAGACATTCACCTCACTGAGAATAAATCGCAGTTCAGTTTGCTGTTGCCAACATCACCGAAATAGCGTGAGGCCCTTCATCCTTCAACAATGTCAAAATCCTAGAGAGGCAAAAGAAACCCATTTGGGCCCTAACCAAGAGTTACCTTGCAAGCGATGAGAGCGATGGCTTTAGGGATTTTGTACAAGGAAAAGGACGCGGGATCAACTTTTTGCTCAAGTTTGTTGCACCTCTACAGACTGCTAGATAAATCGCTAACGTGTTTCACTAGTGGACCTCCAGGTGTTGGGAAAACCTTGACAGCCGAAACAATTGCAGAGACCTACCAGGTCCCTCTTTACACAGTAAGTGCATTATGATTGGATTCCACAGTACCTTTGCTGATCAATTAGGTACCGGCAGGGAAAATAGGGGTGGATCCGGTCAAGGTGGAGGGGATCCTGACGAGCATCTTCAAGGTTGCAAGCCGCTGGAAAGCCATCCTGCTCCTAGATGAGGCGGATGTATTTCTAGCTCAGCGCTCGAACGATCCACATCTTAATGCGCTCATATCCATATTCCTACGCGAGCTAGAGCAGTATGATGGTATACTCTTCCTTACGAAGAACCGAGTACAGTCATTCGACGAAGCAATGATCAGCAGGATCCATCTTGCTCTGCAGTATGAACCACTAGGACGAGATGCACGCCAGGCGGTTTGGAAGTATTTCTTTGGTGGACCAGGGTGTCACAAGCCTGTTCAAGCGGCGTCCCAATTCACGCCTAAAATGTAAGGCAACTAGCGACACAGCCGATCTCTCACGAGAGCCCGTCCGCCGCTTTAGCTAGGAACAACAATACATCCACTTTCTCATGCATGCAGCTAAGGCCTAGCTTTGAACAATTACCATTACCGTGGTGGGTCCCCCCACCCAACGTTGCTCCGGTTTATTAGTGGAGACACGACCCCGCTAACCTCCCCTCAGCTTCTCCCAGTCCAACTCGGGGATGTTATGGCTTATTTTCACAGTCTTCAAAAAACTAGACCGGAGCAATAGGGACTTCCGCCCAAGCTGATCAAAAGACGGGCGGATTTGATCGACGCCACGAGCCTGCCTGCCTGCCTGCCTCCCTCTCTGCCTGCGTGATCTCCTCCGGTGACCTGTCCAGTCCGGTTCCTCCATCTATGAGCAAGATTGCATCATCCCTCACGGTCCCGTATATGCCTACGTAGTTGGTAGTCATTGTTGTGCTTTCATTCTCTCGACATCTGACTAGGTCTCTCAGCCCTTAGTCCTCGATAAACTCAATCATCACCGTGCCCTGCTTCAGCCCAGCATCCGCAATAGTCTCGTTCAACTTCTCGATTAGGTCCTGGCCCTGAGGCATCGTCTTCAGCTCAAACTCGGTCCCATCCTTGCCCTCCAGCGGCTCCGCCTTGAGCCACTCGTAAATCCTGCGCACCGGGTGTCGGAACTGAATGCCAGTTGTCGTAGCGGGGTTGTTCTCCGGCTCTATGTGCGGGCTCGTCCCGGATATCTGGGCAAAGGGACTTTGCTCCGGCTCCTTGCCCTTTCCTTCGCTTGCCTCTGCCGGCTCTTCCGATTTTGTCAAGGCATCCGGGTCATGGACGTTCGGCGTCGATGTCGATCCCCTGCTCGCGGAGCTTGCCAGGCTGTTCTTGAGAGCCATCTCCAGCATCTCGTCCTCCGTCATCTGTTCCACGTCCACCACTTGAGGCTTCCTCCCGTCGACGTGGCAACTGGGTTCTTGCTGTTGGCGGCGAGGCTGTACCGGTCGAGAAACTCGGCCAGCTCCGCGTGGAAGTCTGCGGCACCGGGGAACGGCCTGACGCTCCACACCTTAACCTGCTCGCCAGTTCGGGGATCGATGATGGAGACGTGGGGGTAGTTGTCGGGGTTTTCGTGGGTCCGATTGGGGAAGTAAAAGGTGATGTACTCCTCGGCGTCTGGGAAATCCTTGTCGTACTGCAGGAAGATGAAGTTCTCCGAGACCAGCTCCCGCACATTCTTGTCCTTCCAGATGTCGCGGTTCAGGGCTTGGCAGTTGAAGTCGTTCATGTCCTGCAAGTTCACCATGACCCACTTCTTGTCTTCCTTTCCCAGAGTTCGGGCCTCGTCCCAAGTCATTCGAGCGATGATATCGTATGGCGGCCGAAATAGATCCTCAAGCCGTCTCGCGTGGGCGCCGCCATTCTCGGCCGACTGGGTTGGGTGGCGTTCGGGATCACCCCATATTTGTTGTGAGAAGGGACCGCCAGATCGGGCTGCGTATCATTTTGCTGTCAGAAAAATCCCTGAGGTTCAGTGGCTTGCTTTTGGCTTACGCTGTTGTTGCTGTCGTCTTCGCAGCTGTTCCAAGAGGGCAGCCTCGATGTCATCATTACTGCCACCCCAAGACGGGCCCGGAGCGACGAGGGTCTCGGTGGTGCGGGCAATAGGTGCCCTCACATCATCCATGGCCCAGGCCGAACCTGCGCCGTGGTTTTCTTGGTATAGCTCCTCCTGCAACCGCTTGGCCATGGCCATGTCTTCCTCCTCCTGGGCGAGGGCTGCGGCTTGGGCAGCCACAGCACGGTCGCTGTCAATGTCGTCGTCGGAATCATCGTCAAACTGCATATCCTCGTCCTCGTCGCTATCGATGTGGATGGCGCCCTCCGAGTCCTATGTCCCAATACTGGGCCTCGTGGCGGGCACAGGGTTGGTCGACTGGGCAGCGTTGGCGGACAGACCGGCGCCGACTCCGGAGGCGAGATCGGGGTTCTCATAGAAGAGCTTGATGGCGCGCTCAAAGTTGCCCGCGGTCATCTCGAGGAAACTGCGGGCGACGTCGGGGCTGGCGCTGGTAATGGCGTTGAAGGTGGCGATGTTGTCGTCCATGGTTGTGGGAGTGGGGTGGGCGACGCTCCCAACATCTGACAGAGCGGTCGAGTTGCGGGCACTATGGTGGTGAAGGAGAAGGCGGGTAAACGTCAGGAGATGCCGGTGACCGTGGGCGCAAACACATAAACGCGGGCTGGTGCGGGTACTTTATGTGAACGGCCTCTAGTAACTGGATTCCAGCTATCTAGTCCAGGATGCTATTTACATCAAAGATGAAGAAGAAAGAAAGAAGTTCCTAAGTGCCCCTGAGCTGTGGAACGATTTCTCATCCCTGGTGCGCACGAGCCTAGTACGTCTTGCGGCACAGCCGCAAGGATATGGGCCCTGGCCCGTGACAGTACACACACACACACACAATGATAATAGCAATTTAGAAAGGTTGTCTTTCCAATAGGCGTGGAATCTGTTAGATTGGATCATGTACATGTTATCAACAGGGTGGTCATGTGACCACCTTCGTGGTCCACAGACGGCTCGCCGAACCTTTGTCAGGCACAGCCCGAATAGGAAGGCGGTCAAGGAACCAGACATCCCCTGAACACCACAGAGATAGCCCAGGGGGACAAGGACATAGACAATACAAGTCATCTGAGTGCCACACGAGCTTTCCGACAAGATCTGTCCACAGTTTGATCGCTCTCCTCCAGAACCGGTCTTGAGCGCTTGCAATGTGAGCCTCCGCTTCCGCTACGTTAGTTGCCACCGTGAGGAACGTTCCTAGAATCGCTTGCGCTCCCACCTTTTGAACTCGATTGATGGGGCCTGCCTTTTTATCTTTGCATGCGTGCATCCAGACGTTGGATGCGTAGTCCACCACCGGAGCCACTGTGGCTGCAAAAAGCTGCCGTGCTGTTGATGGGGGCAGACCCCTGAGCCGCTTCAGCTCCATTGCGGCTTCTAAGCCCTTGGTCGCTGCCCTCGCGATGTGCTCTTTGTCAAGTATTGATTCGTATTCTCGAGAATACTTCGAGGTGGCAGCACGTCTACCTACATAGACCCTCTACCTTGCATCCCCTTCGATCCTATTCCGCTCCTTTGCGGGGCACAGCCGGTTCGCAAGTCAATACCAGTTTGCTCCTTAAGCCAACTCTAACGGCCAACTTGGAGGCTCCATCCTCGATGGCCACCTTCAAGGTTCCGTCCTCTCAGCAGACCGACACGAGCGTCCGTCCTCTCGAGCCATATAGAAAGTGTCGTAACTGCGATCCGCCCACCCAGTCTTCCGTCGCGTCCATTATATGCTGCGCCCCGCAGATTGTCAGACCTGTTTCGCGCTACTTCGCAAGATCTCTCTTGCAAGGCTGACCGTGTCTCGCAGGAGTTCGTCCACTTGTATCCCCTCTGTAAACGGAACAGCCAGGCGACACTGTGTCGCCCCTCCTACTAACCAAGGTGCTTCGTCGTTCTCTGTGCGGGTTCGAGGGCGTCGCTTCTTGTCGCTCGTTTCGCTGTGACTGTCCACCTTTCCTGCCTCTTTCTCGACGCGTCTCGTCCCCTTTCGACAGAGCAGCCCGAAAGCACCCCAAGGGTGTCCTATTCCACGACCCGTATGTCCATCGTTTGTAGGCTCGGTTTCGCGGTCGTGGGTCGGGCGGTTTTTGAAGTGAAATGTTCCCTTGTGGCTTGTGGGTGGTAAGGCTCACAAGCCCTCCACAACCGTAGCCCAAACCAGCGGACAAATGCTGGCTGGTAGTGACTCTTCTTAGCTCTACAAATGCCCCCAGGCAAAAGGCATTCACAGGTTCCCAACCAGCACCGCGTGGAGGTGAGAGTCGTCGCCGGCCGGTAGAAGTACAGACTGGAAGTAAGCAGATGTCGAAGTGCGCTGGTGAAGCACAGGCCTTGTTGAAGATTACGTACTAGACTGTTACCTGGCCCGGGCGCTTTTTTGTGCACCTTACTGCCCCCTTGCTAACCCTTGCTAACCCTTGCTGCCTCAGGCATAAATCCTGTATCCAACCCGTTGTCTACTACCTCGTACACCTCCCGAAAGACAGAGGCATGCCTCTGTAGGCTAAAGTTATCTTAAAGTCATTACGGAGTGCTAGATGCATGATTGGATCTTCTGTCATTTTAACTATTTTTTTAGCCCTTATACAGACATCCCTTATACAGACATCGCACCCGCGACACCACCAAAAAGTTTGGCAGTCCCGCCACACTTCGCCACACCCAGCCACTTAGAGCCGGGCATAAATCTTGCTGTCGCCCCCTTCATGCATGAAGCTCAAGCATGATGCTTCATGCCGACGTGGGATGCTTGGCCGCCGACAAACACAGATCATTACTGTTAATGTTTGCTGGCAACCCCGTCTTCAATGAGTTGCTCATTGGGCAGCACGATTGCGCGATCCAACTCGTAGGGAAGACCGCGGTGACGGCCACGGATCATCATGGCGCAAATCACGAGCTTGCTAAATGTCGAGAACTTGCCACTCAGTGACGCCGAGATAGTTGGGTACCCAAGACTAAGGCCGACGTTGCCACTACGGGAGAGTCATGGTTAGATCAGTTCTCCAGAGGGAGGGATAGACAGAGTGCATACTAGGCCGAGACTACTTCAAAGAAGATAGGGAAGACAGCAAACGCCTAATTGTGGTTAGCACTAGAACGTTCAAAGGCGAAGTGTACTAACTGGATCATCATCATCCATAATGTGGCCTGCCTCAGCGATGCAGATGCAGAATATCCCAAGGAATATATACCACAAGTCAAAGCTGAGCTGATTATGGATATGACTCAAGAGATAGGCCTTGCCTGTGTCTTCGTCGCACGGCTTCTCGGACTCATAGATGCCAAGCCCCCTTTCTTCGTACGTATTCGAGCTGCGGATGGCGAGAGCAATAGGAAAGACGGAGATATACATCATGACCAGGAGACTTATCTGGACAGCCGGGTTGACATCCGCCAAATTGAAGCTGGCCGTGCCAGTGTGTCGCGAGGATACCGCCTGGAAGATAGCGGCGGCCACGCGGAGGCCTGGTGATAAATTTGCAACAGCTTCGTTTTTCAAGTCCAAAACGATGATGAGTAGCGTGTCGATGAAGTTGAGCACTACCAAGATGCCACATAGAGCCCAGGTCGTACCGCTAGGGAACAGCAGCGTGTAGCAGCGTCGAGGATGGTTGAGGAGAAAGGATAGAGGCTCTTGGACAGATGAGTTTCTCGGCATAGTCTTGGACATTGTCCAGATAACGAGACGAAGGAAGACGGGATAGAATGTATTCCCAGCAAGCGCAATAAAGCTCATAGAGAGCATCGGCCAGACTGCATCATTGAAATGGATCATTGAATCTGGGGTCAGAGTGAAGCCGAGATTGTCAAGCATGGTCTGGGCGGAGTAAAAAGCCCTGGATTTTAACGTCAGTAAGGTTCCCTTCTCTCGGTATTCTTTCGGTAACATTTAAGCACTCACCACCAGATCTTATCCTGTCCACACTCGTTCAAATAGTCGCGATACTTGGGGTTGGCATACTGGATCCAGCCAACCAGGCAGATAGCACCGAAAAGATGAAGGCCAAAGAAGTAGCCTAGGGCAGTTAGACCAGGCTCCCCACCAAAAAGGCGACAACTAGATACTTACCGACAACAATCTTAAGGAGGAGCTTCAAGCTTCGATACTCGATCCCGCCAAGCTCCTCGCGATCCCGCGATGTCAGGTTGAGGAAATTCGAGTTCCTCCCCACCGTCACCTGACGGGAAAGCTGGGGAAAGTCATCGGTCGCATGTGCCGGTCGTTGCGTGGATACTTTGAGCGCTCCTTGCGCAACTCTCGGCCAAAGACAAACATGGAGCTGGCGACGGTTGCGACACGCTCGAGGGATCGAGCACTGCCCAGACGCGGTCCGTCGAGACGACGATGGCGCATTTGGCTTGTGGATGAGGTGCTAAGACCAGGGATCTCGTGGATGGAAAGATCTGGGACTGTTAATATCGGGGATGGAGTTGTCTGGGGAGTGAACGTACCATCGCGGCTAACACGGGGGTCCTTGAGCTCGACAATAGGTTGTCCTAGCGAGGGTAAGTTACCGCACATGACTATCTCAGGAATAAACTCCAACCTTGATCACGATCACGAGGGCCAGGGATGTAGAGCGTTGTTTCTCGGCGGGGATGATGGCCTGCGGCGGGATCGAAAGTGATACGCGGCTGAGGCTCAGACTCTGTCGCCTTCTCGTCATCGCGTCTGACATCACGAGTTTGCTCCGGAGGGACATCCACACCACTTGTAGCTACCTGCGACGGAGGCTGCTCGCTCCGCTTAGAAGTATAGGAGTCATGGCCCGTCGCAATCGCCGACGTCCTCGCGTCCTCGGCGTCAGTCGTCGAGGTGTCTTTGGCAGCAAATTCGAGATCCTTGTGAATCTCATCACTCTGATGACGCGGTCCTCTTAGAAGATAGGGAGCTTCAAAAACGTAGGAAATATTAGTGGATGTGCGAGAGCTCGTCAGAACAAGGTGTCGGCTTACCGACTTCCTCGAGATGCTTCCTGAACCATATTAGTCGCACCACCACGACAACAATATTGATGAAGCCGAGGTTCGTGAGGATAGGGATGAAATAGATGTAGAGCTGCTGGTATGCCTTGAGGAGATTGACATCGACACTATCGAGAATTCCGCGTCAGTCAGTCTTTTGGGTGAAAGCCCCAGGGCGGGTGCCATCCACTAACGTATTGAGTCCGGACTCGGTCGAGGCGCTTGCACCGAAGAAGTAGGCGTCGATAGCCTTCAGGTTGCCATAGGGGTAGAGGATCGGGATGGACAGCAACCCCATGAAAATGATGTATGCATCTGTTTTGGATCGGTTTGGTTAGCGGAAATTCTCCTCGGTCAACCGGCAGCAGGGGAGGGACGGCGAACAATGCAGCGTGACGAAGTTGAGAGAAGGTCGCCACATGATTCCGATAGTACAGCGGACAGCCCAGAGTACAGAACACAGAGCGCAAAGCAGCAGGACGCTTCAGCGACTGCTCTGAGTGCTATGTCACAGGAGTACAGAACGAGCGGAAAACACACTATTGGGTACAATCAATCATTCCCGGAGACCTGTTTTATTCCTCCCTACCTGCCTTAGGGCTGCAGCGTGAGGGAATTACTTTCCTGGCCCTCATCATCTCTCTGGGTCTGGACTCAGCACAGCCCTCAAAGTCACGGGCGAGTCCTGCATCACCAGGGCGGATAGGGTGTTCTAACAGGGAATCGGTACCTGGCCAGCGCCAAGCCCAGTGTTTGTGACTAGCCATTGTCATCGGTTCGCTAAGCGTGAACGATCGAGAAACTCCGATGCCTGTGCGAAGGATGAGGTCATGGCCCCGCCACTTTAGTCCTGAAGCGGCTAGAGCTGTTGCCGCATGCGGCCTTATTTCTTGAATCCTGTGGAACAAGTCACCAACGAGCACAATTTCATCTCAAGGAGGCCGCCAGACGCGCGCCATTAACTGGCCGCCCCATCGGGATACTCATTGGAGTCGACGGGGTTTGGCCAATCGGCGGTGACTGAATTAAGATGAGTCCGAGCGTGGCCCGCGTAGGCTTGGCAGAAGCTTGACAGAGCCCCTGCCGCCTCCATGGGTTCCAACGTGTGTGATCCATCTCACCACATCTTGCCTCGGTCTGAAGCAACAGTCTGCCGTTAAGAAGACTCTCTTTTAGCAAGCTGTCGGAAGATTTTGGCAGCCTGTGTTTGATTTGCTATTGCAAAATGGTGATAAAGCTAGCGTGTTGACCCGGGGTCTAGTCAGTTGATATCTGTAACGAAACATAAGTTCTTTCCTGAGGATGCTGCTTAGGGAGGGTGAACCACCAATGCTTGCGAAGACGAGGGTCCTGACACTTCAAAGGATCAATTACCTCGTATGGTAGCAGATCAAACCCGCGCGTGAGGGATTTGATGTACGAGGGCGAGTGACCCCAGCGTACCCCAGCCTACCCTAGACAACAATCAACAATATTCAGCGAGTAACCATTTTCTAGTCCTGGCTCGCTATGTATGCTATGAATGGTCCACGGAGTATTCTTTCTTATTACGCCTGCTATAATTATCGATAGCTTCATTCGGCGGAAGTCATGGTAGACTTCCCGACTCTACACACAACCCAGAATGATGGAGGCTTTGTACGGGGATGCTAACATGTAAATTCGCCTACAAACTTCAAAATAATTCTCCAAGGGTAGCTGTATAGATTCCACGAGCAGCCATAAAGTCTCTATTGCGATAACCCTCTGTCAGTAACGCCCATACATTTCTACTTTAGCTCCCCCAAAATCTCCTTCAACACCTTCTGCACCTCCACCGACCGTTCACCCTTCAGCGCTCCATTCACCATCACCCTGAACTGTTCAATATCAGGCCTAGACTGTCCAAACACTCCTCTGTGAAAGCCACGCGCACCACAAGGCTGACTTTCCAATTTCGTCTTCCAGCCAACGGCATCTGACGGCTCAGGTTGTGCCGGGATATCACCAAGCGGTCGGAAGATGCTCAGCTACCTGAGCACCGCCATCGTCACTTGGAAAGATGCAGGGTATGTCCGGAATTTGGAGGTGTGGCGGTAGGTGTCCCAGCTAGTGACGACGGGCACAAGGTCCAATTGGGATGCTTGAGGCGTAGACCAGTGGGTACGAACGGAGGCGACTCAGTAGCCAAGGGAAGCCATTCCATCTCCGAAACAAGTTCACCCACTCTCGAGTCGTTCAAGTCAAGAAACCCATCCTCCCGGAGGGACTTCTGAGCAGCCTCCAGCGAGAACATGGTCGACTCCGTGAAGAAGACAGGGTAGTTGCTGAATCGTTGTGCATCGGCGCTGGTAAATCCTTCACGAGCGGTGCATCACGGAAGGAAAAGAAAAAGTTTTGCCAGCGGAAGTTGCATATTTGGCCGAAGAATATCCGAGCTACGCCTCCGTTTCTCATCCGTTTTCCAAACGTTCCAGCCTCCCGTTTTTGTCACGAGGTTTTCACACACATTGACGGGATGGGTTACCTCGATCACAACAACAGTAAATGAATGTCCATGATACCACCCAAGCTGCATCACATCCCGCCTTGGTCGGAGCTACCACGAGTATAGTCGGCACGGATTCAATTCGTGCCGCAATGCATCAACAAAGCGGACTAATATCACGAGAATCAACACTAATCGATGAAAGTGGATACTTAGTCACAACCACTAAGAGTCATAGACCGAAGTTCCCTTTATCCTTTAGTGCCAGCAATCGCACTTCATATTTACGTTTGCCTTTCTCCTTGGAACTGGCGTCTTCTTTATTGGACATGCGGTCACTTGAACGCCCTAACTGACTTCTATTCCGTGCCATTCTCAGAAGATGTTGCCTGTGTAGCAGCCCTTTGCTGCTGTTCAACAGGGGTAAAATTTGTAGTTGTAATGTGTGTCTTGAGCATTGACCATCAAGTGGAAGGAAAGCCCTCGTGCGTTAGGCTTCGATCAACGTTAATCCGACACGAATTGCTACGCGTGGGGTCGGATAGGCGAGCACAGTATCATGATAGCTTCGCTTCCCGCTGGAGTGTATGGAACCACCTCCGCAGCAACTAGAGCATCGAACCTAATCTCTTCCTTGCCTCGTGCCAGGATTGGCTTGCTCGTGATCATCAACCTGATCATGACTAAGATATCCGACTCGGTGATATTGTCATTAGCCAACCCGATAGAACAAGCGCTAAGCTATTACTTAAGCTCTGAACCAGATGAACACATAGATATCTACATGGCTTCAATTAACCCAATGTGCCATCCCGGATGCCAATCATCTCGATAACACAACTTAGCATTCTTTAACCGTTGCTTGTTGGAGGGAGAGCCAGGATCTCTTCCCGTATAAACTTCCGAAACGGTCCGTCTGCCCATACGGCCAGCACGCGAAGCGATTTCATAAGGCAATAGATTCCCAGAAGCGAGCTCGTATCTCCAATCGTAAACAAGGAGCTGATGATGATCTTGTTTGTGGTGTCTGTAGCGAGGTGCAGTTTCCATAGGCTCCCCGATGCGACGAGTAAGGGCATCGGCAACTCAACAGGATGTCGCAGGCTCTCGGATATTTCCACAAACTTGGATTTCTGGTTGCGTGCCACAGCTCGCAAATATTGCATCTGTTCCATCCAAGCGGCAATCCAAACGGAGAGCTGCACGCGCCCATCTGATGCTGTGCTTGCTTTCGTTTCAATACTTACTCCCGCCGCGTTGAATCGAACAGGTCCATAAGATGTCTGGTTGATAGTTTTGCGCTTGCTGGGTACGTGCGAGAGACGTTTTCGAATAGCATCCTCCAGGCCATCATCTGCCACGGCTTCATTCTCGGGCGCAGATTCGTATTGTGTCCTGCAGTCTTCAGAGTGTGTGACCAGATTGATTGAGTAATCAACCAGCTTGCCATCGAAGTGATCACCGCCAACATCTTCGGGTACGAGACAGCTTTCTGGACGAGCCGTTGTACTGCACGATGAACATCAATATCAGCCATTGGCAATAGAGGAAACGGCCGATAGCAGGGCATATTGGGAAGAGAACTCACATGTTGTGGTGCCTGACGCCCTGAGTCCGGCGAAGGGCGAGAAAGAGAACTCGGCTTGTTACCCCGTCATTCCAGGCAGCCTCTGAGGCTCCCTCTCGCTGACAATACCTTCCGAGACCAAGGCCAAGGACCCGGTCACCAAAGACAGCATCAATGGCGGCCTTCCTACAACAAACCAAAAGCTATCCCCGCAAGTTTCAAATCAGCAAGGGGATACTATTGAAACTTGTGGTTATCCTGGAATCGCGAATCCAGTCGACCCAGCACGAATACTCACGCAAAAAGACTTGCGAAACCAGCGAGTTATGTTCCTTGGGGCCATCGTGCTCCTGAACACAGTCATGGCGATGATTGCCTTTTTTGGCAAAAAGTCCAAGATCATCTTCGTTGCCATTCTCTTCATCAAGAGCAAGGACTTTCTCTCCTCGGATGTTTCTCCACTCGGGATGCTTGTCACAAGAATTTGGAGGGTTTTCAGCCCTTTGGAGCCTGTTCCCCAGCTCTGGATCCTCTCCCTCATCCCGGCGTACTCAGAAAGCAAGGAACAGATTGTCAAAACCATCTATTCTCTCCGCGACAACGATGTTGAGCCTCATCGCCAAGTGATGGTGGTTGTCCTTGACGGAAATCCCCGAGACGTGCAGGCCCATATGACGCAGGTCATTCGGGAGTTTGAGCGGCCTTACGTCTCTCTAAAGTGGAAGAGGGGCGTGCTGCGTATTATCGCCGGCTTTATGGA
>NOKP01000075.1:49889-65931 GCA_002682825.1 Neonectria sp. B-13 | reverse complement strand
ACCTGCCATTGTCACCCATCTCACCGATCCTCACCGACCTCTTACCCTAAACTACATATCAATCAATCAACGGGCACCTATATTGAATTGAATTGCATTGACTTATGTAATCCGAAAAGCAGGATTGAATTGAATTGATTTGAATTGAATCAATAATATTGCATCAATATTGAAACCCGTTGATTGATTAGCAAGCCTGCATCGACTCTCAACACGGTCAACAACTTGGGGATTCTCTACTTCAACCAAGGCAGGTTCAAGGAGGCAAAGGAGATGTACAAGCGGGCGCTAGAAGGCTTCGAGAAGGCGCTTGGACCTCATCACACATCGACTCTCAACACGGTCAACAACTTAGGTCACCTCTACTCAGACCAAGGCAAGTTCAAGGAGGCAGAGGAGATGTATGAACGGGCGCTAGAAGGCTTCGAGAAGGCGCTTGGACCTTATCACACATCGACTCTCGACACGGTCAACAACTTGGGAGCCCTCTACTCAGACCAAGGCAAGTTCAAGGAGGCAGAGGAGATATATGAGTGGGCGCTAGAAGGCAGCGAGAAGACACTTGGACCTCATCATACATCAACTCTCGACACAGTCAACAACTTAGGGGCCCTCTACAAGAACTAAGGCAAGTCCAAGGAGGCAGAGGAGATGTATGAGCGGGCACTACATGGTTTCCAAACAGCCCTGGGACCCAACCATCCCAAATCATCTATGGTCATGCGCAACATGGAATCTTTACAACGCATCGAAGGTATCACAAGTCATCACCTTCCATTAATTGCCCAGGGCGGCCTAACTAGATCGGCAGGTATTTCCATAAACACGACCAAAGAGGCGAAGTCAACAGGCGGACCGAAAGCGTTAGGACGACTAGCAGCTAGCATCCGCGGAATCGTCAAACCTCGTCGTGTAGAGAGACCGAATGAGTCGCCTCAATAGGGATGCCGAGGCATCTCTCGTCAAGGCAGAGCTACATATCCCACGTCAATCCATACCTTCAAGGCGAGAGGGAGTTTGACCTCTTGTCCGACGATCAAGCGCAGGCGAGTAGTTGCAAGGCCGGATGCTGAGAGGACATCCGTTGTCAGTGACCTCTGCGCCCTTGCCCATTAAGGGGTCCCAGTGAGATCGTTGCCGCCGCCCGAAACGCGGTGCAGCTGCCATGGGTGAACCTGATCATGGACACCTTCACGGCCCTGGCGGCGCAGTGCATGCTGGATACGGCGGCTACTAGGAACAGGTGTCTAAGGGAGACAGTTTTAGGAAAAGCGGGACATCGTTTGTTTTCCTTCCAGATGTAGCAATCACATTTCCTCGGATATCTAAGTAGTATTCTAGGTGACGACATGAATACCATCAACAAACATCGGTTTGAAGGTCTACCGGGTTATTAGGCCTTTTCTTTTGGCCTACCTTGCCTGCTTTGGAAGCGTCTTAATGCTATGTCTACCCCTCCAGTCCCAAAAGGGGAATAGACCTAAAAATGAAAAAGGAATAGGTGCAAACTAAGGTCCGTGTTCGCCCACTTTGCGGCAGAAGATGCAAACAGATCCCAAAGCTGGCCGTCCCTGTGGATTCACGGGAACAGACGTAAAGCTCGGGCAAGTCAGGGTCAACCAACGTTTTGATGGGTTTAATAGGAGATTTGTTCAGCATTGGCGGCCAAGCCGGTAATCCTTTGGAAGTTGTTAACATAAAATTACGAGATATATGCTCTAAACTGGCCTCCCTCTGTGTTCCTATGTCGCGTTTATATATTTGTAGGCCAATTTTCGTACTAAATTTCCAAAAGAACTTGCTCAACTAGTGAAGATTTCTATGCAAAGACGCTTACATTTCAAAGTCTCTGGGTTGTATGATAAAGGAATAATGACATGCTAGAATATATCATACAGCATCCATATGCGGCAGCAGACTTGAAGACAAAGTTGGTTTGGTTGCATAACTTCTAGCCAAGACATCTAGTTCTTCTTAGAAAAACTTTCCTGGTTTACCTCCAACTGCCTTCTATTCTGCTTCTGCAGATGCCTCAGTTTTTCTTGATAATATTGGAGCTCTCTCTCTATACTTAGCATTACTGGTAGTCCCGATGTACTCCTGGAGGTGATTCTATCCCTTTTTGGCCTCTCTATGGTTCGTTGAGTGGGTCATTCACAGTATGTGGGGGGAAGTGAGGTTCAAAGAGGGATGGTTAATCCATTATGATTGGCCGGCTGCAGACCTTAAGGGTCTACAAACCTAGGTTTGAAGAATTGGCCTACTGAAGTTGAGCAGGGTATCTTTCGTTTATAATTCCTTACATCGGTCCATTCCTTCAGCCATCTGACAAGGCTGCAACAAGGTACCTTGCAACATAGCCTGATTAGCTGTATTCCATGCTGATTTGCCTCTTACGGTGGGAACAATGTGCATATGATGGTAAAAAGATATAGTCTCTATTCGTGTGTTCATAACGCTTTTCTCTATCGATTGATATCTATTTTACCTTGTGCATTAGTGTTGTGGAATTCTGGGGGGGGGTTTCTGTCTGTTTTGCTTCCCTCTTGGGATTGCACCAAGTCCCAAACTAGGTTGGGGACGGAGCCGATTCCATGGGATCAGGACGCTCAAACGTCCATCTTCGGAACCGGAGGGGCTCAGCGAACCCCTCTGATGACTTATGCGGCCATGATTGGCTAATTTACTGATTCTGGCGACTGGTTATCAATCCAATCTTGTGCCTCGAGGCGATGGGCAATGGGCAATGTCCAGAGGCCGCCTGAATGGCAGAACTGCTCGGCTCGCTTGAGGGGCGAGGTTCTGGGATGGAATAGCCCCAGCGGGCTTGCGAAGGAGGCAGGGAGGCGGCGGGGTTAGCAAGTCTGGCCGGCAAGTTCAGAGCTACTCTATGACTACAAGATAGGAAGCTTACTCAATTATCCTATCAACATGCAGGACTGTTGCACTCGGGAGTTTGGGAGATGGAGCTTGATAGAACCATGACGAAATTGTCATGTCATGGCATAGCAACATTATATCCCGTTGAGGGGGGTAAGGGGTTACGGAAGATAAAATGATGCAGGATCTGATCATCTGATACCTAGTTGGGCAACGATAGGAGTCGATGTGTCTGCCTAGCAACCTGTTTCTTGGATACTCGGCTGGGAGAGATGCTGAGTGGAGAGGAGGGCGGAAATAACACGAAGTGATACATACCAAAGGGAGATTCAGGGTTTGATGCATCAGGGTTTGATGCATCCGGGTTTCATCAAAATCCCATGCCATGTCTCAGGCCTTGGCAGAGCGGGAAAACAGGGGAGCGGCATTCGTACGGAGCTTTCGTGCCGGTGCTGTAGGTTTCCGTGAGGTTCTATGCTACCTCTCGTCGGAGCCTCCTCCCCGGACGCCAGTCCCGATGCGGTTCGATAACAATCATGCATGTGGCTTAGGCGCCTAACGCACGCTGATATCATGACGTGATGTGGCTTTCCACAGGTGAGACAGGTGGCAGTAGCAGACGATACCACGGCGGAGCGTGGGTTGCGGGCTGCCGAGCAAGTATCTTTTGCTAGAAGCGGAGGAGGTTGAACAGCAGGCTTCAAAGATCGTGATCATGGGACTTGTGTGTGTGTGCAGAAACTTGGAAGTCGGGCCCATCCCGGGGTGTTTCTGATTATCCGACCCATTCCCCCGCATCAGAAATAGCCTATCCCTGCTCCAGCCCAATCACTCGGCAATCGACAATAATGCTACTACACGAAGTATGTACGTATCTGTGCTTTTTCACGCCTGGCTTTGCCCTTGTCTTGCTTTTTGAGTGACGTAATTGTCTCCAAGCTCCCAACTGGATGAATGGCCCGGGGGCTTTGGTTCCGCGGGCGATCCTGGCGCTAACTACTGAGCTCCTTACGGACGTCATACGCAGGCCTAGCTGTTATCTGATCGTCAACCGATCGACGTCTAGCTTCAGGCGCGCGGCTTCTTTTTGCTTCGGGCGGAATTTTGCGTTGCTGGACTGCTGCTGTTTATAAGTTCATTACCGCCCGGTGCAAGGGCAGTGTGACTTGCCTGTTCCCGCATGTCTCTGTCAGGGTTATAATGCAACAGTATAGAGTACATTGACTCTTCTTAATTAGTGCCCCTTCGTCCCTTCCGCCGCCTCCATGCCTAAGAGATATCTCGATGCTGGGCCCATGAACCCCACCATGAATCCCGACACGCTTCGCCGCAAGGTAATTACACGCCCCCCATCAGATTTGGGCTTCTTTATACCAACCACCTGAACCTCATAGACGCAACGATCCCATGAACAGAATCAGGAGCGTGCCTACGTCGCCGCTTCAAGACGAGCCGACCGCAGCATCGAAGCTCGTGTCCAGTCAGCCCGCATGGCCAGCCAGGTCCACAAGTCCCGTACCGGAAAGGCGCTCCGAGTGTCCGAGGCCATCGTCATGAAGGACGAGATGTATGAGGAGGAGGATGACGGCTTCCCTCGATCCTACCATGTGCTGGGACCGCACCTGCAGACTTCGTCCACCGACATGAACTCAAGAGTGGATGCGTATCTGAAGAGCTGGGTCACCATATCTCAGATGGTATCCACTGAAAAGGACTGGCGTGAGAATGATGTCAACCGTCAGTTCGCTTAGTGCTTCCCTCGCGCCGATCAGAACATTTCGAAGCGATGGGCCATGCCTCGATTTTCTATCTCCATGCCGACTCACAGCGAAGAACCCCAGAACAACCAGCCCGCGATGGAGATCCAGCCTGTCCACTATGGGCAGAAGCATTCACTCTCGGGCGTCTCATCCAACGACGGCACCCTCTCTCCATCAGCTTTGACGCCTGAATCTGCATCTTCCCCGGAAACGCCTCAATTGCAGCCAGCGCCAGCTTTTGAAAACACCGTGGCGCGCAACTCATTTGTGGACTACGGCTCCGACGGATCGGCATTCACAGCCGAGCTACCGCTCGAGGCGAAGATGCTGATGTCTGGCTTTGACCAGCACAACGTGTTCGACCCGGCCACGTACGGCCAGTAATGGGATACGGTACTGAACCTGGACACTTCGCTCGAGGGGCGGAAATGCACCAATGCGGAGGATGAGATGGATGTCCAGCGCGGCTTCTACTTCGAAAACCTCGATTCGATGAACTGGGACCCCATCTCCCATGCGAACAACGGCGTGGACGAGCTTTCCTGGGACACATTCATCAATGACACTGCCTGGAGCAACGAACAGCAATCCGCGACGGACCATGCTTGCTCATGATTTATGGGGTTTTACGCTTTCTTTAACGATAGTACACTACGTGATACCGCACGCCGACCCTTGGCGATACAGATACTTTGGCGGCGGAAAGGGACAAGAACCAACACCCCAAATCAATGACAGTCCCTAAAGGAGGTACACAGGAATGCGTCCCACAGGCGTCTCAGTTGGTCAGCCCGAAGCTGCACCAGACCGCGCGTATGAGGTCTGACAATCTAGTGTTTAGTATCTCCTAATAGGAAAGCATCTCATGAGGTAGATTGTCAAGTCGAAAGCAGGAAAGAATGTTGGCAAGGCATCGAAAATAGCCTACCGCCGGCTTGACAATTGGTGCATAGAAGACAGAGGTTCGACCTCGATTTGAGTAGTGATCAGAAAGTCGGTTTTAGAATTATCTCTCGAAAAACAAAGGCAAAGACATGAGCTTTGAGCTCTAGAGCTCTTTTTCTCTCTTCTCTCTGCAGTAAGAACTCACTCCCTCAAATGATGAAAAGAAAACAAGATGTCCCCCCTCCCCATTCCCTCTGTCTGTCCATTCTTATCCCAATTAGATTAGATCCCTGCTAGCTACCAGCTAGCCCACTTGTTCCAATGTCCCCGCCAAAATACCCTGCAGCATCGGGCCGGACAACCCCGGAAGATATTAAAAAAATCAGAGATGGGGATTCTTTTCCTTTTTTTCTTTTTCCTTTTTTGCATTAACATTTAGAAATTTTAGTCCCGGTTTTTGACGGCGTTGTACTCAGTGTATAGGGGGGCGGTCAAAGCAGGGGTGCCTGTGCACCGGTATTCGAGGGCTAGGTTTGTTGGAACACTCTTTGGGTGATTGGCGTCGCCCAGGTTTGGGCATTTGATGTAGCATCTTAATTCTTCGCACTGTGAAACTTGATATTTTTCGAGGCGATGGAATGGAAGCGACTACGGCGTTCGAAGGCGGAAAACGCTATGAGATGATTCAGGACGTGGCACAAATGGATGGTTCGCTGTCGGCGATAGTACACGGCAACATGTCGTATAAGCAATGCACATTGAATCGCTTGTGCGACTTATTATATTCCACAATGACGCCCCGCTGCTTGACTTCGTGTGTCGTTTACCACTCGTATTGACTAGATATGCTAGTATGACTGCAGGTGAAAGCAACAAAACTGTAAAGTAAACAAAGCTGAATTCTTCATACTCAGGCTGGGATGAACCGACGTCTCGACGGTACTATCCTCCACGCTTCCCCTCCTTGCCATTTTCACCATATTCTTCAGATGAGTAACGCTGAGATGCCTCCCATGATTTGAGCCCGTGTAAAAATATTTTCGCTCCTGAGGAGGTCTCGAGGTACTCTCGAATATATGGAGCTTGCCCTGGACTATCTGGCTTGTCGCATTAGCTATCTTTCTCAGCGAAAAACCGCCACATATGAGCTCGGTCCTGACTGCATCCGTCTACTTCTGCTTAGCTTCGATTCGTCCCTCAAAGGCAGCCCTCGCAGGCAGCCCTCAATCGGTCTGCTTCGCCATCTGATAGCACTTCGTCCTGAGGCACACGAGCTCTACCTCGCCCTCGCCAAGAGCGATGGTTGTGTCTGGAGACTCTACGCATGATGAATATCACCAGAGACCCAACTCTGAAAAACGAGCCCGTTATCTATATGGTCTCGTAGCCAACGACCCTTCTGTGCGCTGCTGGGTCTGACTTGATCGGAATGCGATCGGAGGAAGTGACGAGAGAGAGGTTCGTAGCTTGTTGATTGGAAGTGGCAATGTTTGCAGGCAGCACCATTCTGCTTCTTTAAGTGAGGCTGTAATGGCGATCCATCGGGCCTGCAGGGCAGATCCTTCAGGTTGGCAAATGTGAGGGGCTGAATGAGGGGATTGACTCCCCACCGTGCTGACTTAGGTATCCCATGCTTGTCGCCTAAGTGTCTTGAGACGCGGTGCCCAATGGCTGGAGCGCGAATCCACAATGAGTACATATAATCGCTGGCTCAGGGTGGTTGAAGTGTAAACTAAGCCCCTGTAGCTTAGCTAGTTGCTTGGGCGTGGGTTGCTCTCGTGTAGCTAGTACAGGTTCCATCACATTGGAAGATTGGAAGATTGGAAATGTAGAATATAAAGGGTAAGAGAGAGCGAGAGAGAGAGGCAAAGTTGAAGATGGGCAATAGCTTGAGTTAGACGCTTGTACTTGGTTTACTCTAGTGGAGCACTCTTTCGCCTTTCATTGGTTCCTTTACTATGGTTCATTCAATTCAACAAGGATTATGGGCGTCTGGAACGCGGCGCGTTACGACCTACAAAAGGCAGGGGTAGAATGGGTTGGATATGGTTGGGCGAGACGCTGGAACGCGGCGCGTTCCCGTCAGGACTTATTGAGTAAGTAGGGTGTAAATTTACCCGCACTCGCATCGAAGTCGGCCAGTTTACGCTCAGCAATCTCATGGCCCGATAATGGGCTAACAACACGAAAATGGCTGGATCAAAGCTCGTTAACTACAAAAGTCAACCTAATACATTTCTTAGATACTTGCTTACAATAATGACTGAATAGCGTTTCAAGTATAGGAGCGTCTTTCTGTATTTAAGGCATGTTGTCATCCTACTCAGATTGGCTGTCTTTTCCAAGTGGGGACCCCTGCAAAGGCTGACGTTGATAGCAAATACTCTAGGTGGATATCATGATTCCTGCTTTTAGCCAACGATCTCCAATGAATCTACGCAACTGCCATATTCTTGTTCCGTTATTTGAGGAAACAATCTGCTGTACACTTTATTTCCTCTTTTTTTTTGGAAGACACTTGTTGTTGTTGTTGTTGTTGTTGTTGTTGTTGCCTTTGTCATGGTGAGTCCGAGGTAGAGATCCAAGAAGATTGCTCCTAATTTACCACATTTCAACTCGCTCTACTCATGTCATGCTACAATGCCTTATCTGTAAACGGGTAGGGCTACCCCAGACCAGGGCCACTTCGAACACATGACAAATCCCGCGAAGGTAGAAAACGTCAGACATCGTGAGACATCGCATGACCACTATGCAAGGTAAAAATGGGCTTTGACTCCGGCCTTTCAGGGATCATGTTATAATGGAGGCCAGACTTTCATAAAAGCTACCCCTTGAACAGCCACATTCCACCACAACAGGCATATTTTGAGTCTCCTTTTCGGGTATGGCTTCTCCACCAGCTAGAGTCTCACCAAGGGTCATAAAACGTTTGTTAGGATTCGGCACGGCCTTCCTCTTCTTCCCTCTCTTCAAGCGAGCCAATTCCTCCTCCAGGCTAGCAATCCTCACAGTATGCGCCGCTACTGTCTGCTGTTGAGCCTCAAAGCCCTTTGCTATTACGTTGTACCGTCTTCGTGTCTTTGGTGTTTTGTTCAGCCCAAGATCACGAATTTGACGGCTCGTCTTTGGTGTATCGTCCGAGCCAAAATACGGCGTGGGTTCGGGAGTCGCTCTTGGGCTGCCATTTGGCCTATCTTCTTGGACTTCTGGGTGCCGCAGCGCTTTGGCACGTGAGATCGGCCAATTCCCAGTAACCCTCCATCCAGAGAGTATATTCTTCTCAGTCATTCCAACTCGACGCGCCTTGGCGTAGGCCCTGATGAAATTGACCTTGTCCATTGGAGTGGAATCAGTCAATGAAGCGAACTTTTCCAACTCTCGTCGATATGCGGCTTTTGAGGCATTGAATACTCCATTGTCCAACGGCTGGAGCCCATGAGAGCAGTGTGCTGTCAGGTAGCAACAATAAACGTTGTTCAAAAAGCACGTGGCTATCCATTCATCCTTCCGTCACTCAGTAGTGATCTTGAGCTGAAGAAAACGAAGAACATACCGTTGCATGACTCCCATGACCATCTAAAATGATCAGTCTCGCGTCAGAGTCGTCGGCAGGCATGGTCTGGGGCAGATAGACTCTTTCAAGCCATTCAACTCCAATGTGGTCGTCAGTCTACCCGTTAGGCGAAGTTATGTAATACCAGTCTGCTACCTTCTTGAATTCCTCAAGAAACCACTGTTTCTGGAGTTCTTTCCCCTTGAAGATTATGCCAGGGATTAAGGCGCGGCCGTCAGCAGTGACAGCTTCGATAAATGAAGTCCAATTTCGAGTTTGTGGTCCCTTGAGAATTGCCTTCCGCTTTCGGTCCGCGCTTCCGACAACCAGGCTATCTAAGCCTAAATAAAAAGGATTAGTCGGTCAGATTTCAAGCACTGGCAAGGTATACAGATAGATGCTTGCCGAAGCCAATCATAATACCCCCTTCGTCAACGTTGACGGTGTTTTCAGGCTTGATCCAGCCATACTGGCCCTCCCTGATATCAAAGTACCAATGAACTGCCTTAGGCGTGAAAGAGTCGAACCTGTTGGCTTCTTGACGTCTACCCATCTTGGTCTTCAGGTCTGTGCGGCGCTTGATAAATCTGATCACCCAATTGCATCCTAACTCAGGATGTTCATCCTGCTGTCTCAACAAACCCATGACGTAAGCACGGACCTGATTGTGGGACGGAGCATAGCCCAAGGATTCCTGACGGAGTATCCAGAAAGCCAATCTGTCCTCTTGATTCTTGGACAAACGTCGGTGAGGGTGAATCTGCTCTTTCACGGCTCCCTGGCCGTTAAGTCTGTCGATTAGAGTCCTTCGGGGCACTCCCCGTCTCTGAGCCGCTTGAGAGGGTGAAAAGCCATTATCAGTAATATCCAATATAGCCTCAGCCATGTCGTCCTCTGTATATTCCCATCGAAGCCGCGAGATAGGCATTTTTTTGTCGTTGTCAAAGACAAAGACCAAAAAACACGAGAAAGAGCGGTGAGGAGCTTGGTGATTGAACTGACAATATTTCAATAGCACGGCCTGCATATATCGCGTACCCCGCACAGCATTACAGAGTCAAAACAATTACCTCCAATCATTTCTATAATCAATAGAGGTAACTTCTTTTAGGTAGCTATTTATTTTGGCCAACTTTCGTGTAAGTGAAATTGACGAGTTTTGGTGGTGCTTTTTCTTTTTTGCGTGGCGAAAGAGTGGGGTTGGCGAAAGTGTGGTTGTGCATGGTACCTCCAACCACGCCCAATTTTACCATAAGCCTAGGTATCATAGAGCGTGCCTTGACGTGGCTTTTTTTTTTTGGCTCGACACGTTAACGCGTTCCGAGGCTCTCGCAACGGTGTTATTCTTGCGCTAACCTCAACCTGACCTCCCCTTCACGGCGGCCTGCTTCTCCGGCGCCTCACTTCTTCGACTTTTAATATGCTCCAAAGGTCAGATTTTGAGGCTATGACTTTCGTTGCAGCTTCCCCTTTAACACCAGCTCCATCAACACCCGAGCCGCCCACACCAGCCGACGCCCGCGCCAGTCGACGAGACGAAGATCGACTGTTCCGACACTTCCGTGGCTACACGTGGTCCCAACGAAGCAGAAATACGAAATCATGGGTGTGGGAATACGGCTTCGATATCGAGAAGGACTCGGAGCGGCGATGGGTCTGCAGATTGTGCATTAAAAGGAACACGCCGAAGCCCGGCAATGTAATTGCCATTGGCACCCAGAACGCTGAACGGCATCTCTGGGATCAACACAAAATTCAAGATCCCTCTGGAAAACGTTCTGCGCCAGCGTCTCGAAAGAAACCCTTGACAGGATACCAGACGATAACGAAAGCCTTCAACCTCGATCTGACCGCGCCCCGAGAGCAAGCAATTGCGAATCGCTTTATCAAAAGCTTTGATAGGAATATCTTCCAGCGTCTAGTGGTTGAATGGGTTGTCGAGAGCAATCTGTCCTTCCGAGAACCCGAGAATAAGAGGTTGCGAGCCATTTTCGAGTACCTCAACCCGTTTGTTGCGAGCACCGATGCCCATGTCGGTCACGATACCGTTCGCAAGCGCGCCGTTGCCGAGTTCGAGAAACACAAGGGGAAGGCAATCGAGATATTGAGAAATGCACCTGGGTTGATACACATCTCGTTCGACGGCTGGAGATCGCGGAATAAGCACGCTTTATATGGTGTTGCATGCTTCTTTCGAAATGAGAACGGGAAGGCCCGCAAGCTCATTCTTGGAGTCCCTGAACTGACAGTTTGACACTTCGGGGCCAATATTGGACACGAGATCATCGAAATACTGGAGTCGTACGAGATCTCAGATGAGAAAATCGGGTACTTCACGCTGGACAACGCGCCAAACAACGACACTGCAATGGATACCATTGGGGAGAGATTCAAGTTCTGTAGCAAGGAACGGCGGGGCCGTTGCTTTGGCCACGTAATCAATCTTGTGGTCAAAGCCATTCTCTTTGGAAAGGATGCCGACGCGTTTGAAGGCCGGTTGGGTGATGGAGACGTCTTAGCCACAGCCGAGCATGAGCTCTGGCGGAAGAGAGGCCCGGTCGGCAAGCTCCACAATCTCGTGGTTGCGATTCACAGGTCTGATGTACTTACCACGCTTCTCCGCAGTATCCAACGGCTGGAGTTCGATGCATCGGAGGATCCTGGCGTCAGAATTCGGAAGCCACTCAACGTCGTTGTCGACAACGAAACCCGCTGGCTGTCGCAGTTCTATATGATCCGGCGGGCCTTGAAGCTTCGACCTTATCTCGAGACAATGGTCCTAAAGCACAAGCAAGAATGGGAAAAGGAAAACACGTCGAAACGGACAAAGCGGCGTAAGGCAAGCGCAATCATGCCTGCCATATGTCGAGACGAGAATAAACTCGACGACAAGGACTGGGCCGTTCTAGAGGCGTTCGGGAATATCCTACAGAGCTTCGAGGACGCAGTCAAGGCGCTTGAAGGTGACGGGATTCAACGGAAGCGCAAACAGGGGCATTTCGAGTCCTATGGCAACGTTTGGGACGTGATCGTGGGATATGAATTCCTGCTGGCGGAATTGGAGAAAGCCAAAGCCATGGTCAATCAATATCCTGAACCCGAGCACTTCAGGGTTAACATTAACCTTGGCTGGAAGAAGCTTGACGAGTACTAAAACAAGCTGGATGAGACTTCGATATATTACACCTTGCTGGCGCTGCACCCCGCATATCGATGGGGTTATTTCGAGACCGTGTGGTCTGGACGGCCGATGTGGATTTCCAAGGCGAAAGATGTGGTACGGTCTGTGTGGGACAGAGGATACAAGACGTTGGAAATCGCTATAGAGGATAATGGTGAGCCAGCCGCAAAGCGTCAGCGGACACAGTACTATTCTCCGTTTGAACGATATAAGGATGAAGCTCGGATACGTCCTTGCGAAGAAAGGGACTCTGATAAGGCAGAAGATGAGTATGCCAGGTGGCAGAAGGAATTGTTCCCTACGGATAGCGACATTCGGGATCCGCTCGAGTATTAGCATGCGCAGCGGTTCAAGTACCCTAGGCTGTCGCGAATGGCAGTGGACTTCATGACGGTTCAGGCGATGAGCGCTGAGTGTGAGAGGCTATTCTCGGCGGCCGGCCGCATGGTGACGCCTCTTCGGCATCAGCTGGAGGCAAGCACCATTGCTATTTGCCAGGTGCTGCGGTCATGGCTGCAGGCAGGCATCGTGGATGAAGTCGATCCTATACTGTTGGACAAGGCGGATGAAACGGTGACCGAGCAGCTGGTCGAGGAGAAGGAAGTAAGAGAATGGCTTAGGGGTTTGCCAATGCAGATGCGGGAGGAAGAGGCAGGGTGGGAGTAGGCTTGCCTGGCGTTATTCGGTTCCAAGCAGTGGTCAGGGTACCACTACACGGGCCAGGGCGTTCGTCAACCAGTCAACGCAACCTCAACCCAACTCAATATAGGGCCTGGGTTGATCAACTCAACGGAGGAAACGCTTATTAAGCAGCCAATTCACTCAATTGAATGCCGAGGTTGGGTGGATTGCGTTGATCGCCACCCTGTCAGTTAAGCTAGCTATGTAAAAGCTTAGAAAGGGAAAATCGCTGATATCAACACGAAGGACGCTGAATGAATATATAAAAATTGTCACATTATAGAAGAAACTCAAAATGAATTTATCATCTTCTAATCCAATTTCCTCCCTTTTCTTTTATCATATATTCCGCGAACAATAAGCATCTGTTACGAAGAGTCGGGTCGTTTGATTACTGTATTTCCGTTAGAAACTGTAGAGCGGCCGTACAGAGCAACGTGATGGACACATCTGTTGTCAACAACATTCTTAGTAGTACGAGTCTTCTCTCGGGTGGGGTTTGGGCTGGATAGATTTAGCTCAAGTAAACGCTTGTGGGCCTAGTCACGATGCGTGACTAGTTTAGTCAATGGTAACGCCGCACAATGAACATTGAACCTGCTCAGACCATGTCGCTTCACCGTCCGAGACGTTTTCCCGTAGATCCTGAATCTCCCACGTCGTAGGGCCATCACTTAAATTTAGAGTCGCCTTGAAGAGCCCTTCGTATGGCTTAGAGCCGGCGCCCTTCCTGTTGCGGCTCTTTTTTGCAGTCGGCCTTGTTTGCGCATCCGTATTTGAAGGTGTGGGGCTTGGGGTTGGTGCCTTCGATGGTCGTGAGATCCCTCCCTGAACCTTTTTGACAAGCCTGTTGTTATTATAGGCCTCGCCGTATCTGACGTCAATCACCGACTGTGTCTCTTTCTCCTCCCCAATTTTTGGGCTGAGTGGGCACGCTGCTTTATCGTTGCTCTGCCTTTCCTTGACAATCGTCCCCTTGGTTTGGTGTGGCTTGCCGGTGCCTAGTTGACCGTACACCCTCATGAGCACATCATGATTGAGGCATTCTTCATGCATCCATTTCCCGCAAGCTGTGTTGGTGCACCCTACCATCATCCTATCGGGGTTTGCAGGAGTTTCGCATTCACATAACACCTCGACGGACTAAAGACGGTCAGACTCAATGGAAGGAGAGAAACATCGGATCACTAACTGAAAGTTGCGAGTTGCGACAGTCAAACGCCTGCCGCCAGTACAGCGCGTCCTGGATCTTATCGTCATCTGACTCGATCCATTGATTGACGGTAGCTGGCATGGTAACGCTGACAACATTGATGATGTCCACTGTTTGTCGGCTGTCAGATCTGGCACTTTCCGGCACGCAGCCAATGGGGAGGACTCACTATGATTCGATGCGATCAACTCTCTCTGGCCGTGGTATGGCTGGCGTCCCTGGACCATCTTCTTCCCATCGAGCGTTCCATGTGGCAGCTCTTCGGGCCAGTACATCCAGTACACGCGCGCATAAACGTGGTACTCGTCCGCAGCCCGGATCTCTAGGATGCGGGCCACCCAATCGTCGGCCAACTGCTTGGTAGGCTCATCTTTGCCTAGATTCGACGCTACTTGTTGTCGCTCAATAGTCGACTTGTTAGCAACGAAGACAAAGTCTTCATTGTAATACTTGACCCCATTCACTGCCAAGCCGCGTCAGTGAGCCCCTCTTTTTCGGAGACGCCGTCTGAGACTCACGGATGAAGCTGTTGTACCGCGTCATGCTCGGCCATCTCTTTCCAGGCTCAACGGTGTAAGATACGTCCATGGTATCGTGCGTCTTGAACGCGCCGGTAGGCGAGAAGGGAGAATTCTGGACCTGAACGATACTTTCCTCCTCATGGTCGTCGCGCTTCCTCTTGTTGTTATTGCGTCGTGTTTTTTCTCTGAAGGTAATGGAGAAGGGACATTCCACAGGGACCTCCGCGACGGAAATCCTACGCTCTCGAGGGCTCATTGCCGATTTAGCGACTAGAAAGGAAGAAAGTCAGAGATAGCGCAATATAAAACCGGTCCTTGGATTACGGACCAATACTATGCTTGAAAGGAGTTAAAATTATTTGTGACTGACATATCGCGATCTGTAGCAAAACCAGGGGCAAGACTAAAAACGCGTATCACGTGTGGAAGTAGCGTGTGCGGAAATGCGACGGCCGAAGTAGGACTAGTTTAGAAGTGCAATGCACTAATGCAATTAAGGTTTAGGTTCGACAGGAAACTATGGACTGGTGACATCATCGGACAGTTTTTTAGGAACTGTGAAAAGCCTAAGTCGGGGCCGATAAGGCGTTAAGAGAGGAGGAGGAGGAGAACGGCGTGGGTTGTTCAAACGCCCCAGAGGTAAAGGACTCTGGAGGACTGGCCACTTCTGCAGTTTGGTGGCTGAGTATGCGCAGATGCAAATCACCTTCCACAAACAAAGAAACCACTGGTCGAATAAGTGAAGAACAGTGCAAACGCATACTAGGGGAGAGTGTGAGGAGGAATATCGGTGCAATTGTTGAGCTTCTTGCGGACCGTGAATAACCCCCCATCGCTCGCTTGGCGTGTTACTAATGCTATGATGTTATGTTTTATGGCTATTATGAGATTGCTCTCTTAGGCTATGTTACCTTGAGGGAGATCTCCAGGCTTGTCAACAAATAAATTGAATTCAAATGAATCCAAATAAATCCAAATCAAATCAAATCAAATCGAGGAAAAACTTATCCAAATCAAATCAAATCATAGGGGCCGAATTGATTTGGATATTTGGATTCATTTGGATAAAACATTAGCCAATCACCGCTTGTCACTCCTGGACAGGTGGACCCACTCCTGGCCAACGCAACGCCCATCGGTTGCCTGTTGTTTTTTTGTCCTTCACCAAACGCTTCTTGCATAGCATCTACAATTGTGCCCAGTACTCTCGCTACAAATGGCCCCGTCTACGAATGCCGATAATCCAGCGCTTCTTTCAACTACTCCTTCTACCGCTAACAGCGATCTCGACACCGCGACCGACTTCAATCGATCCGATGTCAATAGAGAGGTGACTGCAGACACTTCCTCCTCGGCCGACTATAC
>NOKP01000075.1:0-34420 GCA_002682825.1 Neonectria sp. B-13 | reverse complement strand
CGACTTGATCCGCAAAGTCTATGTGGCAGTAGGTGACGAGGTCATGGAACTCGCCAGCGACGACGACGATATAAGTGGGCCCTCAAGCTTATATTACGAATAATTCATAAGCTTAAGAATAGATAAGAATATAAGGGCACGACTATGAATACATAAGAATATGGCAATATTATGTATTTATTCATTATTGGGATGTCTGGATTGAAGGCAATCAATATGAGAGCCGCAATGTCTGCAGAAATTGTGCACGGTGTATGATGCTGAGCCCGGGGATCAGATAAACATGCTCGAAGAATGCGTCAAGGTGTTGCTTGTCGTTGTCTATGCCCATACCCCAATCCCTGGGAGAAAATAAGAGATTAGTTGGCGACAACTTGAGAAGCCATTGCTGGGGAGGCGTGGCAAGGCAGTGGAACTTTGACGTGTCTCTAATCGAGAAGAGCTCTGATGCGGAGAAGCAGCGAGTGAGCAGTCAAAGTCGAGTCTACGACAGTTCTCACAGCCCTCATCTGTGATCCCATTGCAGCGCACCTATGAGGGTATCAGCGTTAGGCTGGGTTTGGACAGGGCAGAAGTCCTCAGGTCTCCTATACAGCCGCATTCCCCTCACCTTGCGGTTACGGCGTTGGAAACATGCTTTGTTGTTGAAACAACGGCGGAACCCGGCTTGTCCAATGTCAGACGTGTCGGACATGATGCATGGTCGGCAAGTCGTGATGTTGGTTGTGCGGGGGACTGGAGCAACAAGCTGCCGCAAACCTACCAGCAAACCAGGATCCTTGAGAGCAGTAGAGGAGATTTGTCAGATCCCGGGGAGCGATGAAACAAGTGATGAGTTTATGGGAGATGATGGCCTCTGTCAATCCCGGCTTCTCCCTGAGTGCCGGCCGGATTCTGGGAAGACTAGTAGCCGACTGCGGCTTGGAGACTGTGTAGATATAGGCTAAATTCAAAGTCACTTCTGGCATTGGTCAGGTGCTGGCGTTCAAGAGGTATGCGCTTCTATCAAGTAGTGTATCCTCTACTCCAGAAGCATCTTCTGAGAAAGAGGGGGTGATAAGGTTGAATGCCAAAGACTTCCACTAATGCAGTGCTACCCCCGGGGAAGACAACACTGTCTCTTCTTCTAAGGTTCAGAGCCTGAGAACTGAGTCCATCTTAGACCATTACGATTGGTTCCCCTCCTTGGCTAGCTATCTTGTCTTTATGCCTCCATACGGGGCTCCAGACTAAGACCCTACTGGGAACCCCAGACCCATACCCTTACTAGAGATCACATCGCACATAATTGTCATAATACGATAGCCACGTATTAGAAGGTGGCAACTGATAACCGAACCCAACATAGCTAGCGCCGCCCACATGCCAGGATTCCGGGGCTGAGGGGGATAGTTCTCTCAAGAGACCCTGGGGCGTATGTGGCGTGAGTTAGTCAATCTCTCGATACAATTAATTCTGAGCACAAAGACATGGCCGACGGTTTCATACAAAGAGCCTGCAATCCCCTCTATAATGTTGAGCAAGACTATGATCCATATTTCATAGATGCAACTTTTTACAGCTTTTCAATTATTTGCGTAATCACAGAGTGGGAGACCGACTGATAATTAACCATGGGGTTTACCACTCTCCGGAAATCCTTCAACAGGAACCTTTTCCTGTCCTTCTTCGTCATCTCAGTGTCCACGATGAACTATGGGTTCGAAAACAACGGCTATAATGCTACCCAGGCCATGGCGCCTTTCATTCGCCAATTCGGAAGAATGGACCCGGCCACTGGCGAGTATGAGCTCTCGACCGTTTGGCTCTCCCTATTCAATAGCATGAACTTCATTGGATTTGCTGCAGGTATGACCTCCGTGCCTACAACGTGATAAAAGCGGATAGATTGTTAATCGGATTAGGCGTGATTCTCGGAAGCTTTGTTAGTGGCCGTTTCGGTCGACGCTGGTGCATGTTTGTCATGAGCGCTCATGCGATCGTGTGTGCCATCATCGCTGTTACTTCATCCAATCGAGACCAGATTATGGTGGCGCGAGTTCTAAACTGTGGGTTTTTATGCGTCCCTCTGTTTCACTCTTCAACAGGAGGGCACCGCTGACTATTGCCTCAACTGGTTGCAATAGATATATACGTCGGCATGGAACTCGCTGTCATCCCTGTTTTCCAATCCGAGATTGTCCCCACGGAAATTCGTGGCTTTGCTGTTGGTTCTTATCAGCTCAGCATGCTGGTAGGTTTTGCTCTTCTGATGATCGCTGAGCTTCTGTAGCTGTATGCAAACTAACATATCGGAATTGGTAGTGCGGCGGATTCACTATGAATTGTATTTGCAAAGGCACAAGCACTTTGAATACAAATGCTGCGTGGCGGATTCCTCTTAGCCTCTTTACCATTATCCCATGCATTGTCATGTCTCTGATATGGTATATTCCAGAGGTAAGCGGGGTGGTCGCATCTCCTATAGAACTCCATATCAACCGCTTACATATTTTAGTCTCCAAGGTGGCTTTTGATCAACCAGAAAACTGATGACGCTCTAATTGCCCTCACCAAATTGCGCGCCGGGTCGTTAACTGAAGACGAAATCGCGGGTGAATTTGCCATGCTCCAAGAGGCGTTAAGGGCACAACCAGAACAAGCCCACTACATGGAACTCTTCCAGGGAGCCAACAGAAAACGAACCGCAATTATTGTCATGGTCAACTTTTTCCAGTAGGCAGTTGGCCAGGCCTTTGCATCCACATATGGGGTTGTCTTCATTCGCCAGATCGGAAGCGTCAATCCTTTCACCATGACCGTGGTGATCTCCGCAGGGAACATCCTTGTTTGCATGTTCACGTTGCTTATTACAGACAGAGTGGGAAGGAGGTTAGTTTGATGCTGAACCCTTGTATGTTTCTTCTGACATATGCCTAGAAAACTTCTCATGGTTGGTGCAATCTGCCAGACAGCTGCTATTTTAACTATGGGTGGACTTGGAACAATCCCTAATCCCTCCCTTGGAGTAAAAAAGGCGATAGTCGCTATGATACCCCTATTTACAGGCAGTTATGGTCTGGGCTGGGGCCCGTTGGTCTATGTCGTTACCACCGAGGTCGCAGCTCTACGACTACGCGATACATCTCAACGCACCGGCTCTATAGTCAATGTTGTCACCCAGTACGTTTTGATAACCGGTTGTGAGCTCTTCAGAGATGGAAAGAATACTAATAGAACTTTCACAGGTTTGTGGTCAGTTTCTCGATTCCGTATCTCCTTAGCAAGCCATATGCCGGTCTTGGTAGCAAGGTCGGGTTCATCTTTGGTACAATGTCTATTTGCGCTTTTGTATGCACTTAGTTCTTCATCCCGAAGTGCAAGGGAAAGTCCGTTGAACAAATTGACGACATGTTTAACAAAGGGGTTCCTCTGCGCAAGTTTGGTACTCACAGCTTGTATAACTCTCGGGATAGAGAGTCAATTACAGCTGTTCCAGTTCCTCTTGAGAAGAAGGATGGCACGGCTAAGGGCAATGCTGAGTAACCTGTCTGTCCATCTAGGGGACTATATACAAAGCTAGCCGCTATTGGGTGTACACAAGGTTCACTCTGCTTGGGTTTGGGTTCTATTGTCTGGGTGGTAACTACATTCGCCTGCTCTGCGCCTTGTGGGTGATTATAGTGTTTCGCAATTACTGATTCCTAAATATCGCAATCCTTATGTGAACAAAGCCGCGTTACTTCCCAAGTGGAGCGATTGCGTCACAATACAAGTTCCTCCAAGATGGAAGAGTACCATTTCGGTTTGAATCTTAATACAATCGTGAAAAACTGACGAGATGTTGTCCTGTTTTTGCGAATATAAACCTAGACTGGTATCCAGTTTATGACATCGGCAGATACTGTATCTTTGTTAGCTCGAGAAATTTAAGCCGCATGTAGTCCTTGTACCTAGCTGACTCCATTGCTTCCAAGGAGCATTGGGCATACTGTCACGAGTTGCCCAAATATAACGCAACCCTGAGATCAACTTGGCCTTTTGGTTAAACCAGTACCCAGTAGGATGCTGACGCTCAAGGCAATTCTCGATTTCTTTGCGCACTTCCATGTCAGCAGCTTCACATCCGGCCACAAAGAGTGGGAACGTAGCGTTGTTTAACGCGTAAGAATTCCGGCTGATTCGAGACAACTGGTAGTGTACGTTCTTAACGTTCCGGCGAATTAAGGGATTTGTCCAAGGTAGATCCCTAAATCGAGTGTAGAAGAGAAGTATAATTGCTGAGTGCATTGCCTCATTGAGGCATATGAGATCAAGGGACTCACTTGATCCGTTCACCCACATGACAAGATCCATCTCTCGGGCCGTCATCAAATCTTCCTCTAAAATACTCACCTCCTTAACTAACCTGTCGAACCCAGATTGACAATCTGAATGAGTTGGGAGGCTCCACAGTCGTGAAAGTCTGCCCAACCGCAAAAGCGGATTGATCCATCTATGCGAGAAAGTGTATAAGGGATGAATCACCCAGGTATCAAAACGTCCTGAAATAGTTGTCTGAAGTTCTCTGTCCTGAAATTCGATGAGATGGTATGAATTGTCATCGGGTGATTGTAGAAGATCCCGAAAAGAGAACTGTGTACAGATTTCAGACCACCGAAAGAGCTGCATCACGACCTTAAAATGACACCCATCCACAGAATTCTGGAACTTTGGATCCATGATATGCGCTGCTGCGCTTCGAGCGAGGTTGAGCATGCTTGTTGTTTCATGATCGTTGAAAAGAAAGAGCAATGTTGCGCATGCAATAGTCACAAGTAGACTCTGAGCGTCTTTTGGTGAGTTCAAGTGCGAAACACAGAGAGATCCCAGTGCTTGGTGTCCCAATTTTGAGGCCTCAAAATCAAGGTTTGGGATATTCGAGTCCAGCCCACATAAATGGGCAGATAGTCCTAAAGCGGCCAGCTTCAGTGAAGTTGAGTTCACCGCCATAGACACTAAAACTTCAGTGTAAGGATTGTTGGATGATGAGCTGGTGCCAGAGTCATCTGGATCCCAGCAGAGAAAGAGTTTTGTGGTCCGGCCAATGAAGTAGGACCATAGATATGTATGCAGAGGTGAATCCAGGATATCCGGTGGTAAAGGGGTTGGCGAAGGGATAATTGCTGGCTCAACGGAAACTTCGCAAAGATCGATGGAGTTATTGATTGCAGGTATGGGCTGCACCGTCGAATCATCAGCCCACTCATGAATCTCACATCCGCGAATGGCCAGTTCATTCAGTGATACCTGAGCTCCATCAAGCGTGTTCTCGTCGAAATCATCGGTAAATAGATCAGCCACTGGTAGTTGTTGGGTTACTAGCAGCCCTAATGAGGACTCATCAGGCTGGTGTGGCTGATAACCCTGAGCCGGTGGTAACCGAGGGTGCCGGAGGAATGATGGTTCTGCTGTGTCCCTAACAGCTTCTATGTCGTGATTCTGAACTTGGAGCGACCTTCGGGAGGATTCAAACTCAGATAACGATATTGTATCTAAATATTCTGTCAGTCCGGGTTGAATTTGAGCAACGTAGGTGTGCTGGGGGTTATTCTGGAACCAAAAATCCCCTGCATTTACAGTGCTTACCTCGAGAGTTCCAGTGCTTAAACGTTCTGAGATTACATACACGGTTGCCCTTGCGGCATCGAGAGCAGACCGGCTTCATTTGATCACACTGCAAGTAGCTCAGTTAGCCATGTCGGTGCACAGAAGCCGTCGAGGTGATAAGGGTCATCCTGTGAACCCATAATTACCTTCCGCTTTCGGCGAACACATTCGGTGCATGCGCCCTGGCTACGGGGATGATTTAACGACGACATGTGAAAGGTAGGGAGTGAGAGACTTGAGAGTGGCAATGCGCACGCGATGAGAGGTGAGATCTTGGGAATGTCACGGCAAGCTTTGGCAGCGGGTGACAACATGGAACGGGATTATTATCAACAGTTCTCTATCTTATTAGTAATATCTCCATCAACTACTAGCCACACTAGAGCCCCGGTTCCCCATAGACACCAAGATCAAGACTTGGCTATTTACGGTAACATTCTCCGCCAAGACTTTATTAGTCTACAGTGCGGTGGCAAAAGTGGCGATTCAACCCCACCACACCAAATCACATGACTCCAAAGCAGCGTTTTGCAACCAAATTAAGCTAGATCGCAGGAAGTTGAAGGAGCAGATTTCTCGGGTGCCCCGGAATACATGGATTAGGCCAGCACGTTGTGTACCAGCCATGCGCAGCAACGATAGCAGCAATCCTGTTGGGCTGCGCGGCGGCGCTGCCTGCTGACGACTCGTTGAACTTTGCTGCTCTGAATAGCGTCGCATAATGCTAGATATTGACCCAAGGGACATTTCTTCCGCTCATTAAGCAGTTGAGCGCGATTCGAGACCGCCGAAGAGAGGAACGAATCACGTCACAGTGTTTTCCCCTCAACAGAATTCACAACAGAATGAGTGATACCAGACACTTGAAACGACACTTGCTAAGCGAAGCCGCAGGCGCAAGAAGAGGCGACGTGTGATCATGATCCCACCGGCCCGTATGATGCAATTTTCTACGTAGAGTCTATTCACTAGATCTGAACGATGAGGGAGGGAGGACTCAATGAAGAGCGATTGAGTACATTTTGTAGTGTCTGATTTTAAGTTCTCCATCCTCCTCTACAAACTCTATACTTGCTATCCAGTTTCGAACAATTCTCTTACCATACGTATATTCATAGTCGGTAGTGCCCTCAACAGCGACTTCAAGCATGTCTATTCCGAGAACAAACACCTTTTGGATTTTGTGCGTAAGTCAGCCGCCCTACCTTTCGCGCAACCCACCTTTCGCGCGCCCCGCCTATGACCTCGCGTTCCATAACGCGTCTCCTAGCCACACGCGTTTCTTCCTTTCAACATCCCTATTCGGGCATTTTAATGCATTTGGGCCATTCAAGATGCCTGAATATACCCCAGATGATATACAATTGGCCCTTCAAGATGTTGCCAATGGTATTACAGTTAGAAAAGCAGCCAATCGCAATGGCATACCTGAGTCAACACTACGGTATCGGCTCAAGGGCTCAGAGCCACATCACCTTGCTCATGAACACCAGAAAAGACTATCATCCTATCAGGAAGAGCAGCTTTGCAATTGGCTAGTCCTACAAGGCCAATTGGCTATGGGGTTGACGCATGCCCAGATCCGGAAGTTGGTTATTTCCATTTTGGCGAGGGTGGTGGGTCAGCTTTTCCAGACTTTTGGCACGTGATTTTTTACTCTGGTGACCCAGTCTCTTTAGGCCTAATGATAGCATCTTACTTGGCAATGAACATAGAATGGTTTGCTCGAAAGTTGGTTGGCACCAAAAGATGGCGAGCGGCAGGGTCGTGAGCCATCGACAGAGCTTTTTTACAACCCCCAGCCCAACTCAGTAAGCCCACAAGAATGTGGTCCCTTATGCCTAGTACCATAGACCCCGCCTTGAATTTAACCTAGATAGGTTCGCGACAGTGCCAGGACTTGCTGAGCAGAGTCGCCACAGAATACCTTGCTGAAGTCTGCTGCTCCGTCGTCGCCTCAAGTTTAGGG
Organism: Neonectria sp. B-13; assembly: GCA_002682825.1. NCBI lineage: Eukaryota > Fungi > Ascomycota > Sordariomycetes > Hypocreales > Nectriaceae > Neonectria > Neonectria sp. B-13. Next base: position 26,823 of record NOKP01000075.1, on the reverse strand, counting down.
GCTGATTGTTGATTGTTCATGGCATTGGCACGTCAATCGAACTCAATCGAACCCAGAGGAAAGAAATTATTGGAACTCAGTCAGGCCTTAACATCAATACTCGAGCTACGAACAGACTAGCCATCGTTTTATCCCTTCAGAAATAGGGACTGACTATTGCAATAACCTCGCAAGCCTTGTAGGCCCCATTCGACCCCCAACCCGCTTTCTTTAAACCCTCCAAAAGGGACCCGGGGGTCTGGTGCGAAGTGATTGTTCACCCAGACACTGCCAGCTTCGATCCTCCTTGCAAACTCTCCAGCCCGGCGCAGATCATTAGACCACACGGAAGCACCAAGGCCAAACTTCGTAGCATTGACACATCGGACCACTTCATTCTCGTCCGACCACTTGAGAATTGGCACAACAGGGCCTGTATTATTATCTTAGCGGCTGTTATGAAAAGGGGCTTCAGTTGACAGAGATTGCATACCAAAGGGTTCTTCCACAACAATGCGCGAATCTTCCGGAGGATTATCAACGACGGTCGGCAGGATGAAAAACCCGGTTTCAGACGGGGACTTCGCCTGAAAGGGCTGCCCGCCCGTCGCCACTTTGAACTTTTGCTTCTCAATATCAGCGAGAAAGCCCAGTACACGATCATACTGCATTTTGTTTTGAACTGGGCCAAGGGACACTTCGTCTCTGAAGCCGTTGCCGATGACGAGGGACTCTGTTGCTCTGACGAAAGCTTCCATGAATTTTGGGTAAATGGCAGCGTGAACATAGATCCGTTTGATACAGACGCAGACCTGCCTATGCGTGAGCGAGGGGGTCTTGGAGAGGAGCGATCTTGACAAACCTGGCCAGAATTTGCCCAGGCCAATTTCGCGATCTGTCAATGGTGAGTCAAGTTTAAGCATGATAAAACCATGGATCCCACCTTGAGAGCTGTGTCTTCCACATCGACATCTTTAAATATGACCGCCGCATCTTTGCCACCGCTAGTTCGATGCGTGAGCCTGCAATCCCGAGGGAGTGACGGTGCAACACATCAACTCACAGCTCCAGAGTAACCCGCTTGAGAGTTTTACTGCAACTTTCCATGACCCTCTTTCCAGTTGCTGTAGAGCCAGTAAAGCTGACCTTGTCAATCCCGGGGTGTTCCGTGAGCCAAGGCCCCAGATTGTCATCACCGTTTAGGCACTGGAACACTCCAGGCGGGAAGAATCTCTGGCCCAATTCGCATAGTTTCAGACCGCAATAAGGCGTGAAAGGACTATGGAGGTGAGTTGACATAGAGGTTTTGCTTGATCCGTTGCCGACTTACGATGGTTTCATAATAAACGAATTGCCGGTTACGAGGGCTGGACCTATTTTCCCACAGGCTGGTACCAGGATTAGTACGCCTTCTGATCACTTCGTAAAATTGTGATAATCACCAAGTAGGATAGGAACTGGAAATCCAGGTCAGTATTTTGAAGTGCGATGATTCTGATACTGTTGGATACTAACAGTTCCAAGGAACAATGCCGCAGGCAACACCTGTTTCGCTAACGTTAGCATGCTAGAATTACAAAGCAAGGGGAAAGCTTACCCAGTGGTGTATATCTTACGACTATCTTGCCATCGGGAGAGTCCGTTATTATGTCATCTTTGAACTCCAAGGAGGCTATCTCTGTCAACCAATGGACACCCAGGTCGATCTCCATCTTTGCAAATTTCAACTACGCCCAAAGATATCAGTATACTTCGTTTGACAAGAGCAGGACCCCATGATGAACACCCCGTGTATCATGATGAAGGACATACCGGTTTCCCTTGCTCCCGGGTGAGCATGTCCGCAAACTCGTCTTTGTTGTCCTTCAGAGCCTGGGCAAACGCCACTACTGCTTGCTGTCGTTGATCTAAAGGGACTTGAGACCAGCTCCTAGCTGCAATCTTTGCAGCCTGAACTGCATTCTCAACGTCCTGTTTAGTTGCGAGTGGTACCTCGGGGTTTTTCTCCAAGTTGGATGGATCAATGGTCCGGTTTTTTGCCTCGGAACAGACAAGCTTGCCCCCAATGACATTGTAGAATTTCGCGAAGCTAATGGAAGCGGCCTCGGGCCCTTTGTTGTGCTCGGTCGTCGTCATTTTGTTTTCAAGTCCTGGTAATGGGAATATCATACCTTATTCACGCTTGCGCAGCAACGTGTGAGATGCAGTGAGATGCAGTTCAGCGATGTGTGGTCGGCAGTCACAGCATCGGCCAGTGACCTATTTATGCCCCAGGTGGGAGGCTAAACAAGTCAAATCACCACGTCTTGTCGGCAAGTCTAATCGGCAGCTGGAGGATGATTCAAAATCACTGCCCCACCAATGACAAATTTTGCAAAATGCTGCGATGCGCACGCCCAATGCCAAGGTCCACCAAACGACCCAAAGAAGTTAGCTGGGTCTCAGGCCGTTGTCTACTTCTGGAGAATCATCCGCGTCCGCCTCTCCCTCCTCCTCTTCGGGACCTTCTTGCAGATCTCCTTTAACCCGTGGAACTGCCTCCCTGGTTCTATTGTCAATACCTAATTGGACACCACTAGATCCTGCTGCGAGCTGGTATGGGTTTGCGGCTTCAGAAGGGCCGAACCTGCTAAGTGTGAGGTGTAAGTCGTCTACGTTGACGGTCCTTAGTATGCAGAAGCCACGAAGCATTCAGCAAAGCAGCTAGTAGAGTTCCTGGTGGAATGAATTCAAGATAGCCGAAGAAAACAGACTCCATGACGAGCAGCAGCTCGGTGCGGGGCGGTGAAGTTTTTAAAAAGTATGGATTAAGCTACGCTGGCTGATATGTTTGTCTTGGATGGACTATTACCCTGTGAACTTGATCGTAAGCCAAGGTCGGTTGGGAAGCCATTCCCCGAGGTGTGTGGCTACGGAACGGAAGTATAACAGGATTGAGGAACCAAAGTATCCCGCTAGTATTAATAAATGCCGTTCTCGTTGCCGCATCCGCGTTCCGTCTCACGCAAAGAGGTGGAGTACTAGAATCTGGGGTAATGCAGTCCGGGTTATGGAGTACCATTGTGGAGAAGTCGGACTTATTACGTGATACCTGCACACCGTAGCGCGAGATGAATCTCAGATCACGGCATGTGAGACCGGCTGCAAGAGAGAAGCCCCAGTTTCTTAACTAGCATCCAGTTACCCCCGGCCCCCTTCCCTGTTTGACCATCAATTGTAACATCCTTGCCTCATCATCTCGTCCAATAGCAAGCTGCTGAGCACTCCGCAGTGAGGGCGAGAGCATGTGGTCGGCCATCGTCCATAAGACACCTATTAATCGTGAGAGACTTTAAGGGCTTCTACTACAAATCGAACAGCACGTCACGGGCACCTTAGGCACTGAAGAATATCAGTGCCGTGGGAGGAAGGGAGGCTAAGAACAGAAAACCGCGACCGGAAGTAACAATGTTCGATCCCGCCTGATCGCGGAAGGATCAAGCGGTGCGCGGGACTAGGCCAGGTCATCAGCGAGCTGTAGAAGCAAGCGCACGTTTTCCTTTCTTACCTGGGGAGCGCGCTCTGGAGTGCCAAGTGCTGCCCGGTGCTCAGCCTGCGGCTTACAAACTCAGGCTCGATGACAAGCACTGAAACTTGGGTATGCCTATGGCACGGCGTTTATCCTGGGTGGGATATGGCTTGGATCTGGCATACCATCTCGTTGAGACAAGAGACGAACTGCACAGGGACGCAGTCAAAATCACTAGGGGACACTATACACAAGTAAGAAGAAGACACATTGCTCGCAAGTCAGGTTTCCCCATAACTTGTTGACTCCACTCTATCCAAGGCGTGTCTAGCATATTATCTCTTGTCTCCCAGACATAGCGCAAACTCGACGTCAGTTTCGTCTGCTCGTTGAACCAATACCCAGTTAAATGCAAGCAACCAATACGCTACTCAATTTGTGTTCATGCTTCCGTGTCGACAGCTTCACAACCAGCAACATAGAGTGGAAAAATCACGTTATTTAATATGCAGGAATGGCAACTGATCGCAGCTGGCTGTTCGCAAACATTCCTGACATATCAATAGACGAAGGGCCGTCGTCCAAGCTAAATCCTTCAGCCTAGTGTAGAAAAGCAGAATAATAGCTAAGTGCATAGCTTTATTGAGAGGCGGAAGGTCCAGATTCTCTCTTTATCCGCTCACCCATAACATTAGACCTATGTCTCAAGCAGTTAGCAACCCTTTTTCCAAGTCATTCACCTGCTCGCTTAAGCCTCCATAGCATACTGAGAATTTGCACTTTTGCAGCCTTATCGTTTTCACACTAGCCTTCCAAGTTTGAAGACCAGATTGATCCACATAGGCGAGAAGGAATAAAGGGGATGAATGACCCAAGTATTAAACTGCTTAGAGAGATCCATCTCAAGTTTTCAGTCATAAAACTCAATAGTACAATGCAGATCATAATCGGGCGGCTACACAGAGTTGCAAAGTGAGCATTGCGTGCATATGTCAGACCATAGTAGTAATTGCAAGACGATATCAAAGCAGGTTTCATCAGCATGCCTTCGGTTTTGTGGGTGAAGCATGCAGACTGCAGCGGCTCGTGCTAGGTTGACCATGCTTGATGGCCCATGACTGTCAAAATTGAACAATAGTAGCGCAGTAGCCATGCTCTTCAGCAGACTGAAATGATCTCCGGACAGACCTAATAGAAATAATAGGGAAGTTATCTATTCTGACTCGGAAGATTCAATTGGTTCAACTCGTTGCCTTGTAGCTCCGATATTTGCAATTGATGTAAATAGTTCATTTGGGTCTCTTTGAACTGCAGCTCTTTTCCTCTTCTTTGATTGGTTCAATTGTTGCTTTAGAGCCTCGTTTTCTGCCTTTAGCTGTGCATTTTCCCAATTGAGCGTATCTAATCCCGTGCCTGCAGTCCGGAATAGCCGCCTTGTGGTTGGGCTGTTATAGCTAATCTTGAATTGTAACTGCACCAGTTGCTGCAAGTCGCTAGAACGGCTTGGGGTTGTAAATGCGACCCTATTGGCTGTTTGATCTGTTTCTGGCAATTAGTATTGCCTAATTCAACCACAATTGATTGCCCAGGATCCTCAATAACAAATTTGCTACCCAATGGCTTGTTAATATTAAAAGGCCACAATCCTAACCCCAGCCAACCTTAACAAAATACACAGATAGAGGCTGAATCGTCAAGGAGTAGTGGTCAAGGAAGGTCAGCGCGACCGAAGGATAGGCATTGTGGAACTTGTGGAAAGACTGGTCATAACGCAAGAACATGTCAGGTTGTTATTGAGATGTCTGGGGAAGAGTATAGGAATTAGTTTCAATTGATTAGATGCTTTGTTGTGTTTTTATCTTGGTTCTTATCTTAAAGGTTGAGAAAAGTGTATCGCTTGCTTGTCATCGCTCGCTTATCATGCACGTTATACTTTTAGTAATCAAATATTGGTATTTCACTCTAGGGTATGCTCTCTCAACACTAAGACCGTCGCACAGGATTCTGGGTTCCCCGCATTTTGCACCCCGCAACACAGTCCATTGGGCGGGGTAGCATCATCTCCGGTAGGGTTCGGTAAGAAATGACGGGTTCATCGTGTCGGCTCAAGTTGGTAGTAAGGCCAAACACTTGTTGTTCCATAGGATTACCCCGGTGTCTTGACATTCGAGAGCGAACTTCGGCATTGAGAGGCGGGATTCCAAGTTTTGCATTTGTAACCCCTATTCTGTCTCATTCTTGCTTGAGATGGGTGGGCTAGAGGCGTGTTACCCCAGGAGGACCCATTTTTGTTCCATTGGCACGACCGTGGCCCTCGGCGCCTAGTCATGCGTTCATGAATTGATAGGTCAGCCACCTCTAGCTTTGCATGTGGCCTGGGAAATGTCACCCTCGCCATGAGTGTGGATTAGCTGTAGACCTTTGTTAGAGGAGGATGCAAGACGCGAGGTGGGCCACGTCCACCTTCCAGTACCCCGCAAAAAGCTACCTTACGCTTCATTTTGAGATATGTGGAGCGTAGTCATATCGTGGGATTCTCGGACATGGGTGTCACTTGTTGTGGGTGTCACTTGTTGCCGACGGCAGCTGATTGTCACTAAATTTGTCATGTCATGTGCGCGTAGCCAGGGGGCAAGCGTATTGATAGGCTGGGCTATTACCTATTGAGCTGCTATCGAGGTGAGGACTACGCTAAGCAATGATCTACTTTAGCTGGTGGGTCCCGATAAGGCTTTGAATGAGCATTTTGCATTTCCACCTGGCTAGGATGAATGCGGTAACTCTGCCGCAACCCCTCTCCGGCCAATCAAGTAATTCTGCCGCAACGTCTTCCTTGCGACGTCGTCATTCTTCTTGCAAATCAAGTAATTGTTCCGCAATGCGTGTCTCTCGACTTGGATTGTTTCGGGTATCGGCAATAGAAGGCGAGTGAGGCAAGCCACCACAACATGTCCGAGATAAGCTTGATTGTCCATGCTGATACAGGCTCACATGTCCAGACAGGCTCTGTTAACTGATACGCGTCCATCCAAAAGTACATTACCATTGGAGCCGCAGATCTGGTTTTCTAGCTAGCAGACTTGTTCATCACAGTTGTGAAGTTGTAAATCGGTCTGAAAATTCGTCAATCATTTCAATCACGCATTACCCGCCATGGACTCTCCTCTCAAAGAGAAATACCACCATGGCCTCACACAGGAGCGTCGGGCCTCCACGAAAATCGGCACTTCTGGAGAGACCACCGTCGCGCCGTATGACAAGACCGATCATATCAGACGCGACATTAGTGGTCTAAACATGGTCTCGCTGGCCTTCAACATCTGTAACAGCTGGACTGCTGTTGCGACGACCTTTGCCATCGCAATCGCAGCTGGTGGAACATTCACTGTCATTTACGGAATTCTTGTCGTGTCCGTGGTGTACTTTGCGGTTGCTCTCACGCTCGCAGAGTTGGCCAGTGTGTATCCTACAGCTGGAGGGCAATACCACTTTGCTTCCATTCTCGCACCGAAAAGGCTGAGCAGGGGCATCTCATATATCTGTGGCTTCGCCTTGTCGTGCTCATGGGTTTTCCTTGCGGCCGCAGTTACCATTCTTGCAACCCAGCTACTGCTCTCCTTCCCAGCCTATTATGCGGACGATTACGTACCGCAGAACTGGCATTATTTTCTCGTCTTCCAAGCGATTAATATCACGATACATATTTACAATCTGCTGCTCCTCAAAAAGACCGTTTGGATTCACGAGGTTGGATGTAAGTAGGTCCTAACCCCGGAGACCCGTTTCTTCTAACAAGCTAACCGGAGCAGTTATTCTCAGCCTCCTGACTTTCTCCACCGTATCCATCACATGCCTGGCTCGCGCCGATAAGCAGTCTTCATCTTTTGTATGGGATAATTTCCAGAACAATGCTGGCTGGCCTGATGGGGTAACATTTTTAACCGGATTAATGACCCCGGCTGTCATGTTTCTTGGGCTAGACGGCGCGATGCACCTGGCTGAGGAATGCTTTACCCCTGAGAAGATAGTTCCTCGAGCCTTGATCTCTACGAGTATCATTGGTTCTCTTACAGGAGTGGTGTTTAGCATTGCCATGTGTTATGGTATCACTGACCTAGATGAGTTGATCAACACGACGTAAGTAGACACGGCCCCCAAGTTACCAAGCCAAGTCCAAGTCCCCATCTCCCGAATTGCGTATGCTGACAAGTTCTTGCAACATCCAGAATGCCAATCTATGCCTTGTGGCGGCAAGCAATCGGGGATCCGACAGCTGCGACCATCTTCCTTGCAGCACTGTTTCTTATTACACTGTTCGCTATCAACGCCGTTGTTCAAACGGCGTCTCGAATGACATGGGCCTTCGCTCAAGACGGCGGGCTCCTCGGCAGCAAATATCTGGCTGCAGTTCACCCAACACTTCAAGTCCCAGCATGGGGTTTAATGGCGAATGCGGTTATAGTCTTCGTTCTTGGATGCATCTATCTAGGCTCCTCCGTGGCCTTTAACGCCATCGCCGGATCCAGTATCATCCTGCAGATGGTATCCTTTTCCATACCATCACTGCTTCTAATGCTCCGGAAACGATCAGTGGATGTTTTGCCTGCTGATCGCTTCTTCAAGCTGCCCAATTGGGTGGGGTGGATCGCAAACATGACGGTAGTGATCTTTGCCGTCGTCGAAGTGATCTTCTTCAACTTTCCGCCAACTTTCCCAACTACTGGCTCAAGCATGAGTAAGCCCTCATCATCACGCACTTGGGTGTATTGTGGGAAATTACGCTGACAAGGAATAGACTACGCCAGTGTTGTTCTGGTAGTGACAGTTGCATTTGCAGTCCTCAATTGGCTGCTCCACGCCAGAAGGCATTATCAGGGGCCAAGCATTTCACGTAATGCTTAGGTTGGTATGGAAGCGGGCAAGTGAGGAGAACATGGGTGACATGTAATTTAGATTTCTAAATATTGACAGCTTTGTTTCTTATTCATGTTGTAGTTACTCGTCGACTAGGAGAAGTGAATACTTTTATTATTCGTTGCCTGCCCTAAAAGACTACAGAATCTTGACCGACTTTCCAGGAACAAGCCACTGAACCTTCCCCTCGCCCTCAAGTCCTTAGTCAGCCCTTCGCTGAACTGTGTAAAGTGGCCCCAAGATTCATAGTGCATGGGGATGAGGCAGTCAGCCTTAATGTCGCGGCATAGTCGGGAGGCCTGACTGCCGCACATGGTGATTTGCAAAGGCCCGTCTGACAATCCTGCAAATGTAGCACCGATGTTCATGGCTGCCGCAACGATGTGGAACTTGTCCGCGATTCCACGAAGTTCCTCGATATATACAGTATCGCCGGAGAAGTAAACTGCGTTAGGGAGACCATCGTCGCTGCGGCCGAAGGGATCCGCGGTAATGATGAAACTAATGCATTCTCCACTGGGTAGATGCTGGCATGGGGTAGCCGTGATCTGGAACCTCTTGTGCCCCACGTTCAGCTCGACCGTCTCCCACGGGCTCATCCCAATTACGCTGGGGCGAGGTGCCAAGTTCTTAGCACCATCCTTGGTAGTGAGGACACGCCGGCCATCGAGAAGTCGGCGACCGAGTTCATCCAAGTTATCAGGGTAATCCTCATGGCCGAGGAGAACGATATCAATGGGAGGGAGGTTTTTCAGCTCGAGAGCAGGATCGTTGGTATTCTTGAGGACATTGCCTCCGCCGAGGTCCCATGTGGTGCCGGCAGGGGAGAAAAAGGGATCGGCGAGAAAGTTTATCTAGAGGTGTCGAACCAATAGTTGAATTCTCATAAATAGAGCTACACTTGGGATCCAATCGAGACCTATCTAATTACATTACAGTGATCCATACTACACGAGTTCTTGTGCGTGGTCATAGACGATTTCCCCTTCAAACCAAGTCTTTAGAACCATTGCCTCTGCAAAATCTCCTTGAGTAAGATCTCTATCGACGCAGATAAAGTTTGCCATTTTGCCGGCCTCGATTGATCCTGCTTCCTGAAGAAATCATTAGAACTCCACGTCCAATCAGTAGGGAAGAATGAACACGTTACCTTCTCTCTTCCTGTCGCTACGGCACCTCCTAGAGTGATAATCTCCAAGACCTTCTCTGCACCGATCTTCTTTGCGACAATTGCGACATTACGGAACATCGGCAACAGCAGACCATGAGCCCAATCACTTCCAATAGTGATATGACCTCCTCCTGCGGCCATTCGCTCAAAATCGTATCGAAACATATGCAGGTATTCATTTCCTGAGTTATCAAAACATGAGGCAGGAGACATTTCGGCAGTAACGTTCAATTGTTTGAATCGCGCAAAGTCCTCTGTTTATCACGGCGAATGAAGCAGTCAGCATGGATCCTGCTTATAGTCGAGGGAACCATAGTCGAGAGAACCACTTACCTCGAAGAATTTGAGTGCAATGTGCAATCTCGTGGCGCGGACCGTCGGGTCGCTTCTGTCGAACACTCTGGAAAGCATCAAGCGCCGTTTTCGCGCCACCGTAGCCCATACAATGAATCTTGCAAGTAATCCCTCTGGCGTCAAAACTCTCGATGAGCTCTGCAACATTTGGCAGAAGAATCTTACTTTTATCTGGGATCCCATTCTCGTTACAATCAGAGTGACTCATCAGATCGGGCGTGCAGGCCCCATCCATCATCATCTTTACAAACCTGGTATCGACATGTTTGCTTCGATACCTATCGGCGCTCAAAATTAGCTTATCCGCTGGCACCTGGATTTCTCCCGTGAGCCATTCATTCTTGTACAAGCAATGAGTCGCAAAGTGCATCTTCAGGTTTCCCTCAGCCTCAAGCTCACTAAGGGTAGAAAGCAGCGTTTCGGTAGAAGACGCGTCCTGGCAGGAGGTAATCCCATGGCGATGCATTTCGACGATTGCGCGCTTGACCACCCTTTTGATATGCGCCTTTGGGGGCTTAGGTAGTGCTGCCATCAAGCGGTTCCCTGCCTGATCCTTTAGCTCCCCAGTGAGACTGCCGTCTGGCCTGAGTTCATGCTTTCCACCAACAGGATCCTCTTCACCTTGTTCGATATTGTAACCGGCACGTCGAAGAGCAGCCGAGTTAGTATACCAACTGTGGCAGCCCCCACCTAGAAGGACAACCGGAGTTTCCGGGTAGTCTTTGTCGAGAATACTGCGATCAAAGTTGTCAAACCCGAAGCCAGCGCCACCAAAGATCCAATCTTCGTAAACGTGGCTGTAGGCACAAGAACATGCGGACTGTCCGATTCGCTCAGCCACATTCTGTACAGTAACATCCATCCCGGTCTGAAGCCAGTTCAGTAAGCCGGAGCCGGAGATGATGGTATGCACATGGGCATCGTGGATCCCAGGCATAACGAACTTGCCCTTCAATTCGTACAGCACCATGGAGGCTGCCTTGGCTCTGGCAGTGATTTCGGAAGAAGTCCCGACGGCGCTGAACTTTCCATCGGGAGTGACGATGAAAGCTTCGGCCCATGGCTGAGCCTTGTTGACGGTGTAAATGTGGCCATTGATGTAGGCAACAGAGTTGCGAGCAGCAGTTGTGTTCTCTGTGGCAGACATGGTGGTAAAAATAGCGGACGATTCAGACTTGCTAAGTAGTCATGGGAAGCAGTTGTAAGTGAAGCTCTTTAGGAACGGTGATTCATTTATATGTAGAGTATGTGATGGTCCTTCGACTTCACCCTGTACTTGGCTAGTCAATGTTGCTTATCAACTGAAGGACAACAGGAGCGGAGGTGTGCGGCAAAGTTACCCCATGGATTCAAGTCGGTTTCCCGTTATCTGGTTCTGTTCCTTTCTTGTGCGGGGAATAGATTAGAATCTCCGAACCCCACCCTGTGGTGGTACAATTACTAAATCAGGCTAGTGTATAGGTAGGTCTCTTGGTCACGACGTGTCCTTTGGAGGAAGACAGCGCATGCCGGGGTAGCGGCGACGGGACTTATCGCATTGCTAGCTACGGCAAAATGGAATGCGCACTCCGCTGATGCGTAGTACAACTGTGACTTATATGTGACAGGACTTGTGGCAGGCATTGTCACAGTGCTTGATTATACCGTATCAATAAAACCTAGATATCTGGGAAGATGGATGCTTCTATCTCTACGCTGCGAGAAGCGCTAAAGATTGGTCTCACTTAGGTTGCTCCGAGACTAGTCGGCGTTCGTTGTCTAACATGTAAGCATTAAAGAAGAAGTACAGGAGACGGGCCTCGGTAGTAGGCCTAGATTTGTACAAATTTGCACTGCCAAGTTAAACAAAGCCATGGAATTGTCTATTATACATCCACGCCGTATCTCACATAATAGGGCGAATCCCTCTCATGGGCGGACCAGTGTGGATGTCATCGTAATCTCCGATCTCCTCAAGTGCTTCCTTCAAGATGGCCAAGCCTTTGCGAAGATCCTGTTCCGTGATATCCAGCGCAACTCCCAGCCTGATGCGATCACCGTCAGGATAGCAGAGCAATCCCTTGTGGTAGCATAACATCCCAAACTTTCGGCCCGTGATCCTTCCATCGTCCGTTTCGTTGAGGAAAATGCCCATATCTGCTCCCCGGTTAGTGACATACGCCAACCACGGATAGTTCCAGGACTCGGTTTCCTCCTTCCACACACTATCTATCCAAAGAGCTCTCTGGACCAATTTCTCACTCTCCATGATGCTGAGTACTGCGCGGGTGGCAGCAATAGCCTGTGGTGCCATTCCGAATGTCGCCACGGCCTCATAGGCACCAATCAAATCCATGACTTCGGCTTTGCCCAGGATATAAGAAGCTGGATAAACGCCAGCCGTAATCGACTTCCCCATCACAACCATGTCCGGCTTATTCTCGACACCCATCCAATCGGAGCAAAGGAATTTGCCCGTCTTTCCGGTGCCCATCCGAACCTCGTCTGCAATAAAGAGAATGTTGTACTTCTTGCAGAGCTTCCTCACGCCGATAGCAAAGTTGAGTTCTTCGTCAAATGTTCTACGTTATCAGTTAGCAGATCCATGACGCGAGATGTTATGGAACGTACGGCTTCTTGCCATGGATGCACTCCATGATTACTGCAGCCACCCGGTGATGATGGACGGCCAGCACGTCTTCAAAGTCCTCCACGGAGCCATATCTTAGGAGTTTGCCCGTGTCTGGATGGGTATTTCTCAAGTTATCGTTGACAACACCGTAGTCTTCACCCTTGGCGCATTAGTTATTATCTTTTGATGTGTACACTCAGCTCTTTTAGCAGAGAAAAGGAGTATGAGAAGGGTTGAGGGTGAACATGCCTGATTTCTGTCCCATATCGTTCATAATAGGCCAGATTCCCGAGGAGACGCCATGATAGTTGTCGGAAACGCCGAGCACAAGTGCTTCTGAAGGCTTGATTCCTTTGACTTTGATGCCCCATTTCCGGGCAAACTTGATGGCCGAATCTGCGCCTTCTGACCCAGATACCATTCCAACCATTTTGTCATAGCCGAACTTCTGGCACATCTCTTTGCAAAATTCAGGCCAATCGGCCACCTTCGTTGCAATGTTTGCCAAAGAAACTGCCAAGTTCGGGATATTAGTTCTGTGGTCTGGATAGAGCAACGTGGCACAAATTATCGCACAGGTCCGAACTTACTCTGCTGCACTGATTCTTGCATTGCCGCAACGATTTTTGGGTGACACTGACCCAGGTTCGTCGCACTCATCATGCAGACGAAATCTAGGATCTTGCGCCCATCAACATCCTGCTCGTATTGAACTCGTTAGCGCCGCAAAGAACAGAAAGACCACCAAGCGGGAATATGCAGAGACATACCTCAAGAGTAGAACCTTTTCCACTTTTGATGAATGCTGGTAGAGGGAAGATACCACCGGCCGAGTACTCCTCCTCAAGCTTCAGGAGTTCGTGAACTCTTTGAGATAGCTCCGGGGCAGATTTCTTCATTGTGACCATGGTGGGCATTGCTGTAACTAGCTCGGGCTTCTGAGGGCTATTTGGCGCAGAATGACTTTTTCAATTGTAGACAACAAGAGACTTGACTTGCTCCTCGAACTTAGTATAAAGAGGCCAATGTGTACGATTCCCTGTACAAGACCAAAAGCTACGATCTTAAATACATAGATACTGCGGCACTATTTCCAGATCAGGTGGAAGTCTCCAACTGGAGCGAGAATAGAAGTAAAAGCCCAAAACACCAAGCCTGCGGAACTATTTCCTCATTAGGGGGAAACATTTCAAGCGGAAGCAGTCCACTCAAGACATCTTAGATCGACGATAGCCCAATCAATCCTGCGGAACTATTTCCTCATTAGGGGAAACATTTCAAGCGGAAGCAGTCCACTCAAGACAACTTCAGATCGACGATAGCCCAATCAATCTAGTCTGCGTCAAGTGGAGAAGGACCCCAGATCTGGTTGCCATTATGTGGCAAAGCCTAGCCAACCCCAGTCTCAGCGACGCCGCACTCCGCATCGGCGTGCATGGTTACTAAAAGTCGCTTTGGGGGGATATTTAAGTTAGTGGTTTGCTTACGTAGGACGGGGTAGTTCTAGCTACGATGAGCTAGCTTCATTAAGAAATACTGCCGCACTTGCATCGAGATAACTTTGTGATTAATAAGCGATCTAGACTGGTCTTATCAATTCCCCCCCTTAAGGACTCACGCCACTGACCTCCTGAACTGCGAGCTAAGGAGATACGGAACTGCGTGGCCTTGGTGCTGTCATTCTGTGATATGACACCCTCTTCTCTATTATGCTGTACCATTGGTCAAGACAACTTGGGTCTTGCCTCCCCGACCTTGCCCTGTTTGTAATAGGCTTAGACATTGGGACATCTGATTGCAGAAGCTTCTGCCGCTCATGCTGCTCCGAGCAGAGCGGGAGTATTGCTTGACTTGGCATCGAGACAGCAGCCAACATTTAATGTGAAGACCGAGCTTGGTCTACTAGGAAGAACCCTTAAAGTTGCGCCTCGTCTGCCTGTGGGGAGTCTACAGTTCTGACATGACGTTGGCCTTGTCCTCGTCCTGGCCCGCTCGGCCCGGGCTGTCGGGATGTCGAGGTCTCCATTATCGTTCGTGTTGGCAATTTGTCATCCGGGGTCTCCAATGACCCGGGCTGGTGGCACCTTGTCAAAGTATCGGAGCCGGTAGCGCCAAGCGGTGTTTTATCCGCATGGTCTTCGGCTTTCCCCAGGAGTCAGACAAGAGCCCTGGGCGTCGTGCCTTGGTAGCTGCCATGTATCTTCCTGTGAGATTTTGCGCCTGTCTTCGTCCGATCTGGGCCATTTCCAGCATCCGTGCCAATTCCTTCAAGGAACGGACGGAACTTGTACGGCACAGTCTCGTATATCGCACACAGGTTAGGGTGATGCGCATGAGTATCGCCATCAATCCGGATAAACGGTAGGCGGTAAGTATCAACCTTGAACGAAGCACGTCAGCTCTCGATAGCTCATACCGATACTTCTTCTCTTTGCTCAGCCTGTTACGAATAGATTTCGATACGGACCATTTAGAGACCGTGAGAATTTATGCCTTCGACGAAGAACATTCAGGTAGCTATCAGCAATTTTAGAACTTCCATCAACCACTGGGACATTGTCAGTCTTCAGGACGACCGCCCCATCAGCCCCCGAGGAACTGTTTCGTGCAATGAACATCATGTCGAGCACTTCTGTTAGTATAACATATAGTTCCACCGGCTTTCAAATAGTTTCGAGAACAATAAGCTGAACCTATTACAAACGAGATGGTCAGACATTACTCATCTCTAGGATTTGTCATCTCGGGATGGGAAGATGAATATCTGTGCTTCAGTTACTCAGCATGGCCATCGGTCGACGCGACATGGATGCAACAGCTTGGCCCAGAACTCGGCGCACCTTTCACGGCCGCCGGAGGTTGGACATAAGCGCCCCGAGCGAGGATTCACGCGGATTCAGGCTTTTACGTAAATGGTATCTGGGAAGTGGGACGATGGCATTCTTGATGAGCTTCGATAGCGACGACGGCTTTCTCTTTGTGGAAACATGTATCATTCAGAAGATGCTACCAGTGGAGTCCGAAGCTATACCGATTGTGGTAAAATAAATCGCCAAGATTCGCTACTGACGTAAGTCTACAGCCACAAGGGCATCTGCTAGACTTCACCATTAATAACCTTCTATCAACATGGACGTATTAGGTGTTAAGATCGGTCGCCAGTGCAGGCCTCATTAGTTGTGAATGATCCACGGTTGTGCCTGATGATCCTAGTTGGGCTTTCATCATGCGTACGAGAAAATAAGCTGTATTGACGATCTCATGTAAACACTAGAAGTGCGAGGGCAGGCTCACGTCAAGTTTCGCTGACTCTACCCGCAAACATTTTCGAGCACGTCGAAAACCAACTCGCCCTCAAACCAAGTCCTTAGCACCTTGGCATCTTTAAAACCACCTTTGCTAAGATCCCTGTCGACATTGATGAAATTGGCTACTTTTCCAGTTTCGATAGAACCCGTTTCCTGTATTTCGGTTAATTCACATCTTTTCATGTAAAGACGGGATGATTGTACCTTTTCTCGGTTTGTTGCCCTTGCACCCGCCAATGTTATCATCTCTAATGTCTTCTCTGTGCCGACCTTTCTAGCAACTATGGCTACAGCAGGGAGTATGGGCAGTGGCATGCCGTAAGACCAATCGCTTCCGATGGTGACGTGATTACCCGCCGCGACCATTCGCTCGAAATCCCAGTCAATCAGCGGAAGGTCCAAGCCGGAACTTTCATAGTCGAAAAAGCCCGCAGGAGACATCTCAGCCCCAACGTTGAGTTTCTTGAACCGTGCAAAATCGTCTACATAAAGCATGTTAGCAACATCAGTGAATTAGTTCCAGTCGGGACTCCATACCTGGCAGAATACAGCTGCAGTGCGCTATCTCGTGTCGAGGCCCGTTGGGGTTATTGCGTCGAACTCTCTCGAAGGCGTCCAGCGTCATGGTGGAACCTCCGTGCCCCATGGCATGGACTTTGCAAGTCAAGCCCATGGCATCAAACTTTTCGACAACCTCATCAATATCCGGCAAAAGAATTTTCGACATATCTGGTTTACCATTCGCGTCAAGCTCAGAATGTGAGAAAACCGGGGGAGCAGGCACGCCATCCATCATCAACTTTACGAATCGAGTGTCAACGTGCGTAGTTCTGTATTTCTCAGAATCCAAGATCAGTTTGTCCGGCGGAGACATGACTTCTCCCGTTAGCCACGCATTCTTGTACAAGATATGGGTGGCGAATTGCATATTTAGCTTACCCTCTGAGTCTAGCTCACGGAGGGCTTCAAGCATAACTTTGCTAGCTGCAGCATCTTGGCACGAAGTTACCCCGTTCTTGTGCAACTCGACGACCGCCCGCTGCATGATGCGCTTGATGTGAGCCATGGGAGGTACAGGAATGGCAGCGGATGCACGATCCCCTGCCTGTCCTCTCAATTCCCCGGTCAAGCTTCCATCTTCCCTGCGGAGTATCTCTCCGTAGGGCGGCACTGGTTCGTTTTGGATACCATACCCGGCGCGTTCAAGGGCGGTGGTGTTGAGATACCGATGATGGGAGCCATGTCCCCAGAGCAAGACTGGATGGTCTGGAAAGCCTTGGTCTAGGACACTACGATCGTAGTCATCCGCATGCAGGGTCGATCCGACAATCCAATCTTGATATGCATGCTGAAATTGGCAAGCACACGCACATTACGCCAAACGCTGAGGGGTCTGTTGGAGTGTTGTTCCCTCAGGGAGCTCTGCCCAGTTCAGGATCCGCGCACCGGATTGAAGACTGTGTACATGCGCGTCGTGGATGCCAGGCATGATAAAGGCGGCTTTCAGATCCTGCACCACCATGCCCGCCGCTTTGGCTTTATCGAGGACCTCAGTAGTGCTTCCGACGATGTCAAACTTTCCGTCAGGTTAACAATAAATGCTTCCGCCCAAGGTTTCGCTTTATTGACGGTATAAACACGACCGTTGATGTAAGCAACCGAGTTTTCGGCGCTAGTTGAGATTCGGACGTCAGACATGATGATTGTCGATGGAGGTCAGACGAGGTGAATTTTGGATGGTGCTGGGAACGGATGTTAATTAATTACAAGCTGGGCCATGATGGTTGCAAAACAATGGCATCTTATAGATGACACATCGGCCACCCACGAGCCACGCGGGGAGAGCTAAGTTAGCAACAGCTGGCTCAGCTCATAGATAAGCCCCTGTGAATACGACATAGTGATGACAAATTCGTAAATCAAGAACCAGTTTAGCATTTTATCTCGGCAAGTTTGGGACACTGCGAACAGACACCCAACCATCGGAACTTCCGGTCGGAAGTCGCACTCACTGCGCAAGATCCAACCCCGCTTACCTATAACCATAGAAGCGCTTGCGTCAAGGTTCCATCAAGGTTCCGTAGCGATTTGGGATCCGGCCTCGCCGAAACCAGACGCAGAATCGTGGCGGTCTTAGCCATCGGAAACCCGGAACAAGTACGGGCTCCGAGAAGTTCGGAGCCACGGGACGAGCACATTACCCGGACGACGATAACGGTGCCGTCATAGGGCTGTACAAATTGTCATTGTAGAGGGACTTCCCTTAAAGCAAATACTCCCGCCAAAGTCTTGCATTTCTCGTGAGAGGCCTAAGTATAGGTTCGTGATTCAGATATAAGCGGTGAAGCCAAGAGGGTGTGGGTAATTCACCGGGACGTTACGGTGGTCCTGCGTATATAAGCACTGATCTGAGCGCCTTGTTCATTCTACTATCTGCACTCAACCCCGATTCATTACGGTCTTCAGCGTTTCACAAAACTCCATCTTGTTTTCTGGTCGCCGTTGTTTTGAAGTAGCCAACATGGCGCAAAAGACGGGTGAGCCCTTGTCAGCAGCGACGCAGGGCTTGTTGGATACAGAAGAAGCCTATTCCGCCGGTGGCTTCGCTCCAACCCCTGGATTCATTGTTTCTGGAAAGGGATCAACCATGGTGGTAAGACCTCAACATCGTCTCGTTTGTCATTCTTTACTCACATAGACGATAGGATGTACCATGCAGTACCCACCTACCGGCAGTACCCACCTACCGGCAAGCAAAAAAGAAGTTTTGCCATACAAAGTGCAACTTTACAACCTGATGGGAAAAGTCACCGAAAATAATAAGAATACAGTTATTTCTAGAATTCGGGTTATAATTGAATGAATTTTAATATTTTCTCGGTCTTTTTACCTCACGGCCTGCGCGGGTGCGTACGACGGGTAACTCTTCCGCCTCCGAATTTGAACTTTCATCCTCCTGCATCCCTCCCACCTCGATCACATCCTCCACAGTCCCTGTCCCTTCAGTTGCTTGGATTGGCTCGGAAATAGTTTCACCAGTCACTAGAGCCTCGGCCAATGTCATGAACTTCTTGTTGGGATTGGGTATCGCCTTCCTCTTCTTGCCTCTACTCAACCGGCCGACTTCTTCCTCCAGACTGGTGATTCTTGCGCTCAGGGAGGCTATCTTTGACTCCTGGGCTTCAAACCCTTTCGATATCACAGAATACCGTCTTCTGGTAGAAGGGCTCTTATTTTTTCCCAGATCTCTGATATGACGGCTGGTTTTTGGCGTATTATCAGAGTCGCGTTGCCCGTCGCTGCGGCCCTCTGATGTAGGCGTCGTTTCCTTCTTGTCTGGCTGAATCTCTGGATGTATGAGGGCTTTCCGTCGTGAAATTGGCCAATTTCCAGTCACTCTCCAACCAGAGAGGATATTTTTCTTAGTCATACCTACTTCCCTGGCTTTGGCATATGCCTTGATAAAATTGACCTTATCCACCGGCGCAGAATCAGTCAGGCTTGACAGTTTCTGCAGTTCTTTGCGATAGGCAGCTTTGGAGGCATTAAAAACGCCATTATCCAGTGGCTGAAGGCCATGAGAGCAATGAGCTGGCAGGTAACAACAATATACATTGCTTAAAAAGCAGGTAGCCATCCACTCATCCTGGATTTCGAGTCAGCGACGTGGATGATTCAGACCAGCTAGAAACTCACAGATACATGGCTTCCATGACCATCTAATATAATAAGCCTCGCATCAGACTCATCTTCTGGCCGGGTTTGAGGCAGATAGACCTCTTTGAGCCACTCAACTGCGATATGGTTGTTCGTCCAGCCGTTCTCAGAAGTGATATAATACCAGTCGGCTATCTTCTTGAACTCATTGATAAACCACTGCTGCTGAAGTTCTTTGCCTTTGAAAATAATCCCTGGTTTTAGAAGACGGCCATCTGCTGTCACGGCTTCGATAAAGCTAGTCCAAGCGCGTGACTGAGAGCCTTTGAGGAAGGCCTTCCTCTTGGGATCGCTACTTCCGATAACCAAGGAATCCAGGCCTAGATTCGGAATGGATTAGTGGGTTTTATAACAAAAAAGATAAATACTCACCAAATCCAGCCATGATACCGCCCTCGTCAACATTAACAGTGTTCTCAGGCTTGATCCAGCCATACTCGCTCTCCCGGATATCGAAGTACCAATTGACGGCCATTGGAGTAAAAGAATTGAATCTCGCAGCCTCCTGGCGTTTTCCTACCTTCGTCTTGATCTTTGGATGACGTTTCATGAACCTGGCTAGCCAGTGTACACCGATAGGCCTTTCCCGGCCTTGCTGTCTCAAGAGCGCAGCGACGGTGGCGCGAACTTGACTATGAGAAGGAGCATAGCCGAGGGCCTCTTGTCGAAGTATTCAGGTGACTAATCTTGACTCCTGAGACTTGGATAACAACTGGGCAGGCTGGGTGACCTCAGACTTTGACGGTAGGCCTCTTAATCGGTCCCCGAGAGTCGACCGAGGGATCTCATACTTCTGGGCGGATTGGTTCTGGGAGAGGCCGTTATCTGTGACATCTAGTATGGCTTCGACAACTTTATCCTCTGTATAAGACACTAGAGGCATTTTCAAGGCGATTATGGAAGGCTGGTGTAGAGAAACATTCGAAGGAGCGTCGGGGAGGCTGGGTGGTAAAGGAGGCGTTTTGAGAAATTTTACATTAGTGCCATGCGACCATACCGCATACGTGATCAAAAAAGCAATGTGATAATATCAAACGGCATGAAACTCTCAATACAACAGCCATTGCTCCATGCCAATAACTTCAATCTTGGCCAAATACCGTGTAAGTGAAATTGGGCATTTTGTATGGGGAACTTTCTTTTTTGCTTGCCGGCAGGTGGGTACTGCCGGTAGGTGGGTACTGCATGGTAGATGGCAAGGAGATCCTCGACCTTGCCGCTACTATGAGTACGGTCAATCTAGGCCACTGCCACCCTAAAGTTACCAGTGCTGTCGTAGAGTCAATTCAGAAGGGCAAGTTCTCCGCTAAACCAGTTGTGATGGCAATCTCATGTTGACTTGTCATAGTTGCCCAGACCAACATTGCCACTCACAGCGATGGGTGGCCGTCGGTTGCCAAAGCGCTTTGCCAGAAACTTGGTTATGATAAGGTCGCTGCAATGGTTACAGGTGCTGAGGCAGCCGACTCTGCTGTCAAGATTGCTTGGAAATGGGGCATTGTACGGAAGGGAATTGCGACCGATGATGTTCTTGTCCTTGGTTGTTCAGACAACTATCACGGCCTGACTTCGGGTATCTGGCCTATTATGAATCCGGGCAGCGGCCAAGAAGGTAAACGATCTTCGCCTAACAATGCGAGAAGCGCACTAGTTAACTCAGCACAGGGTACGGTGTAAAGCAGCAAGAACGTCACAAACCGTAGTCCCAAAACAGGGACACAGCTTCGTTACGGACATGTAGAAGACTATGAGGCCGTCATAGGTGAGATGCATGGCCGTATAGCCGGCGTTATGATGGAACCCATCCATGGAACGCTGCGGTAAGTGGTTCTATCTCTTAACAATCACACGGTTTTATCTTGTTGAGGCTCGACATCGAGCACGGTTGTTCAAGACCGCGGGTCAAACTGAAGCTGATCGATCCACTGACATCTAAACAGGACATTTGAGGAAGAGATCAACTTTGCAATTGGTGTCCGTCAGCTCTGCAAGAAATTCAACGTTCTCTTCATCTCAGATGAAATACGCATGGGCTCCGGGAAGACCGGCAAGTTTCTTTGTTCCGACTGGCTTGGTGCTGAGAATAAGCCGGATATGATTACGCTGGGCAAGTCTATTACCGGCGGAGTATACCCTGCATCCTACGTCTTGGGGTTCAACGATACTATGACCCTTATTCAGCCTAATCAGGTTGCCAGTACTTACGCTATGTCTCCGGCAGGTAACGCTGCAGTCCTCGCTGCTTTGAGCGTCTACGGAGAGGAGAATCTACTGGCACGAGCTACAGTCATACAAAAGAGGTGGAATGCCGTGACTTCAAAGTGGAACCACCCGTTTATCGAGTACTGTACTGCTCGGGGTGCTGATCTAGGCATCGTCATCAAGGAGGGCGTTGGCAACGTAACGCCCCGTCGTATTGCCAGGCTGGCATACCAGAAGGGAGTCCTCATCTTTTCTCAGAACCCCCGTCTCCGGTGTAGTGTGGCCCTCACAATTGAGGATGTGGAGCTGGATAAGGGCTTACAAATTCTGACTGAGGTTATGGATGAAGTTAGCCTCTATGGCGAGATTGCCGGGTCTACCCACGCGGCCGAGGAAATATCGGCGGGCTTCTAGTTTAAAGCGAGCAGTTGCGATATATCGGATCGCAACTGCTTGAAAATATAGAAGGCGGTACTAGAGTAGAGGCATAGAACCAACAAAGATCTGAGCATCAAATAACGTATTTCCATCGTCCTCTTTGACCATTTTCATCGTCATCGCCTCCCCAAACGTTATCAGTAGCACTAACGAAAGACAACCACACCAAAAGTGCTGGCTAGCTTTTGGGTACTCACATTCTCGGCCACGATCGAGGTTACTATGCTCTAGAAAGTGCCACAGAGCGCGCCTACAAGGAGGGCGAAGGCAAGTAAGGGCGCAAAAGCTGTTGTCGGAATCTAAAGCGCGAAACAAATGAAAGTATATATCAGAGTTATAGTGCTAGCCATGTCCTCTGTTTCCTGCAGTCTCCTCCTTGAACTCGGATCTGTGGAACCTTGGGTCACGGATGGGAATCATATTTGCCGCTGTTGGAATCGGAGCTCTTGTCGGATCACTCATCTCGGGTGTGCTGATTTCCGCAAAGCCAGAATCACTCGACATGACGACTGATGACAGTTGATACTGCGCACCACATAACTCCCGAACCCTTGAGCCGGGTCCCTCCGGTCTCCTTTCCCCATCACTCTGTGATATCCTCAGTCTTCAATATCGATTCATCAATGCTCTCCTTTTTCATACTCTACTTGCCACAACGTGAGCTTCACCCCTCCAGCATCCTAATCGAGGCCAAGCACGGGTGGCCTTGAGGAGCGCCGATCCGCAAATGAGATTCATCCTGACATTGACAGAAGCGCAGGACTTCATCCACGTATCGGTCTGAAAGGAACGCGGTGAGTAATCCAACCAACTCTCGCGCGACTGGATCGAAGTTGGATGTTCAAATGGGAACACCCTGCTGCTGCTCCCCTGCAATTCCAGGACGGTTTGTACAGGTCTCATGCCCCCACTCCCAGCGGTTTCCTCCATTTTCAGCCAGCGGCAATAAAGAATGCCCAACTACGCCCTCAGCAAAGAAATTCGACTTGACAATCGTCTATCGGACTGAAGTCAGTACCATACACCGCTTTTATTGCGCTATTAGCGGTTGGCATCTGCGTCAGGTGGACGGCACCGTGCGACATATTAGCGCCTACCGCATCGGTCCTCTTCCACACACAGGGGGGTTGTGTATCTTGCATCGAGGAGGCATTGCTCGCAGTTACGCTAGACTGTTGTGACTATCTGTGTCACTCCTGCTGCTGAAGTGAGCCTAAACAGCATCTATACGATTATCAATAACTACCTTTATACCATCTGTTTCTGAGACATGCCAAGGGCATCAGCTTCCCGCTCGTGCCGCCGTTTGATCAACGATGGAATAGGCTTAATGCTAAAAAAATTCCACCGCTCAGGTTTCAACTAATCAACTTGGTCTTAGCTGTACCTTCTGTTAATAAAGTAGATTTCATGCTGCTCTTGCTTCAGGTCCTATAGCGAATAGCCTGTACGTTCAACCGCCTTCTTGTAAGCCGGTCTCCCTGTCAGACCCGCTAACCACTTTTCTATCATAGGCCAGTTGCCTCTCTCTGTCCCCAATTTCCTCGTAAAAATGACATCAATGCCGAATCCCATCATGATATCTGCCGCAGTAAGATCGGTTCCAACCAGGAACTGCCCTTTGCTAGGACTACCCTTGAGTTCAGCTTCCAACCATTCCAATGCATTGCGCACATTTGGTGAAAACCTGTCCTCCAACACGGGTATGTATTGCGCTGCTTCTAGTGGCATCTGCATACGCGTGTACAGAATCTATTGCCAGCAACCGTTAGCACGAGTCAGCCAAAGGCCACTGAGGGAAGTAACGTATAATAAAACTACAATAAGGGGTTACTGACTGTAAGGGCATGCAGCATGAAAGTGCCCTCAGCCGCTGCCATCCACTCCCTAACCTTTGCCCTTGCAAGTGGCTCGCTAGGAAATAGGCGTAATGAGGTGCCATATGTCTCACAAAGGTATCTAAGAGGATGAGTATATAACCCGAGAATCGTTGTATCCTAGAGACCGACAATAGGAACTACTTACCCCACGATAGCAATGCTCTCCTGAATTACAAGATCCCCATCTCGAATGGTAGGACTGTTTCCTAACCGAGTCGGGATCTGGGCCTTAAATTCTAGCGGAGCGTGACCATTGGCTCCCCTCGGCGAGGTGACCAACTTGTAGGAGAGGCCGAGTTCTTCCAACAGCCAAGCAACCCGGATTGCTCGACTCCCATTCAAGAAGTAAAGGGTGATGTCTGAAGCCTTGGTGTCCATTGTGTTGACAATTAACCTAGAACGTCTTGAAAACTAAGATGATTTATTTCCCCCTTAAAAACAAAGTAAAAGTGCGAACTTCAGCATAAACTCTCATCAAGGATGGGAATGTTGGGACATTTTATGTTGCTCAGCGAGACTGAAAGTGCGGGCAAGGTGTCGTCGGCACTTGTCGCGGGTAATGCACTTTGTCCCATCCCGTGTTTTTCGCATCCAAGTGCCGTAATGCCATCTGCCATGTACCACTTACATAAAAAGCCCGAATGCCTGGACCGTACTTACATACAATCTCCGGTGCGTGGGGGTTCAATACATTGGGCGACGTCATGCCGCTCTTCAACGCTGACCGCTAGAAAGCAAGATTGACCAATAAGTGTTTTGGATTTAACGAGGAGAGACCAAAAGCATCGCAAGAGTCCAGTGTGCCAAAGTACCTAAAGAGAGGTACGAGGAACCTAGGAACATATTGCTTCGTGGCGAAAGAAGTCAGGTGATGTCATTGGGGCTCGTTAGGTCGGGTCTAATGCCCCATTTATTTCCATTCTCGGTGATAAAATCCGCCAAGGCGCTAGTGCAGGAACCCCTGCTGAACCTTGGAGTAATCGGTTGATGCGTTAACCATTGACTGGGCTGGGATCCAATGACTTTGCATCTGCACACGCGATTGGTGAGAAAGGGTTGAAAAGCGTTATCTGTTACATTCCACGGCCCGCGCACCTTCGGGCTGGCCCCAGCCTCATCTCCCGCGTCGGCAAACACACGTAAAGAACGCCAACCCGTCCTAAACTAAAAAGCCGACAGACTTTTTGCATTCCATCCCTTTGACTGTCGTAAGCCTCCACCTCCGTATCGAGCCCCACATGACCCCCGCCGAGGCGCCGCTGATGCTTGGCAGCATCCCTCCCAATCCCGTCATGGGAAACAACCGACCTATCCCGGCTATACCGGAATGCCTCATAACACGGGAAACGGTCTAACGTGAAATTTGCTTGATCCGCACCTCCGATACCAACATTGCCGACACTTATCTAATCTCGCGATCCAGTAGTAGCGTCCCGGCGAAGCAACACCTCGAAACCAGCATCACTCCCAAAAGGAAGGGTATCCATCAATACGCCATGAAAGTCATCACCCAAGAAGAAGAGCAGGCGCACTACAAGGAGGTCGTCACGGGCGGCCTCATCGGCGGCGCCACCGGTCTCGCCTTGGGCCTGGGCAGCGTAATCCTCGCCTCGCGCCGGTACCCTTCCTTCCGGATCCTGACACTGCCCTTGCGGAGCTTCCTTGTCACCTCGTCGGGGACGTTTGGCGCCATCGTCAACGCCGAGCGGTACGGTACTAAGTTCCAGCGCGCCCAGGACCCTATGAATGACTACCAGGACATCAGCCAGCGCGCGGCGCAGACGATGCGCCAGAACGAGACAGCGTACCAGCGCTCCATGAGCTGGGGCCGCGAGAACAGGTACAGCATCGTTCTCGCGTCGTGGCTGGCCAGCATGGGCATCGCGTTCGTCATGGTAAGCCGCGCGCCTATGAGCACCTCGCAGAAGCTCGTGCAGGCCCGTGTGTATGCGCAGGGCCTGACACTCGCGGTGTTGATAGTCTCGGCGTCGTTTGAGATGAACGACGCCAAGGATGGCAGCGGGCGGTGGGAGACGGTCATGGTACTAGATCCGAACGATCCGGAGCATAAGCACCTGATTGAGAAGAAGATTCATAAGGAGGAGTACCAAGGCCAGGACCTGTGGAAGGGTAAGTCTCTAGTTTGGTATACTGTATGAGGCGATGATTTGATGCTAACAGTTTCCGCTTAGACATGGTCGAGGCCGAGGAGCGACGAATGGCGGCCAAAAAGGCCAAGGCGAGCAACGCCTAGGTATCCATTCGTCCTGAAGGACTAATATAATAATGCCTCTTCCCGCAAAGCTGCCACAGCCGCTGCTATAGCGACATATATCCTTCCACGGGAGACATCGCATCACAAATGCCTGCAGTTTCGGAATTGGGGGACTATTGTTAAGTCCAGAATGCAGATGAGCAGGAACCAAAATCGTCACTCAACAGGTTATGCAATTAATATAACGTACTCCACAAGTGGGTCGTCACCCAAGTGAGTCGGTCAAAAATCTTAACCCTCAATATAGAACATTAAATAAAAACACAGCAAAGCATCTAATCAATTAAAACTAATTGCTATTCTCTTCACTAGACGCCTTAATAACTACCTGACATGTTCTTGCGTTATGACCGGTCTTGCCGCATGTTCCACAACGCCTTTCCTTCGGTCGCGCCGACCCTCCTTGACCACGATTTCTCGACGATTCGGCCACTAGCTGCGCATCAACATCCTTCTGATCAATTGA